>JALGQZ010000005.1:50535009-51135009 GCA_023105745.1 Austropuccinia psidii
CCAGTTTCATGGTTCATGATACAAATTCTAAAGCTTAATTATATTTCAAGTTGTTTCTAGCCAGTTTGAGCTGAATTACTTAGTGAACCTCACAGGAATAGTAATAACTCTACATATGGTTTAATATAGGTTTTATTTAGCTCTGCACATGATATGAGCCATTATTCCATTCTTTCCTCTTTTCCCTCCTGGGTTAATTTTTTTATATTGTATTCTATATAGTCAAATATATAGTATATCTCATCTATTATCCTTAATTTGTCTTATATGACCAGTATCATTCATAGAAAATTTAAAAAACAGAGGTTTTTAGGTTTTTTATTATAAGAATGTCTTATATATTCAGCCTTCTTATGGAATGAAGTTTCTTTTTAAATTTTTAAAATTTTTAATATTTGGATTTTCTTTTGTAATCTTTTCTTCATTTTTTTCCTGAATAACTCTTAATTGGCCCGTTAGACTTCTGATGAAGTGCCGCAAAATATTTTAGTAGCTTGAATATGTGAGTTTTTGAGATATGACCACATATCCAAAGAAGGTCACAAACAAGATTACAGAGCTTATTTTAATGATAAGAATTCAAATTAAATTCTGAATCTTCATTTCAATATCTGTAAACCCAATACTTACTGAGATACCTGGATGTATGCACTTTTATGAGCAGTGCATATATTCATTGTTTTAGCTAATATATTTTGAACTTCTCATCATAAAGAATTTATCCAAATTAAAAGTCACTGTAAAATAACTGTAAAAATCAATATATAGGATTTATTTGGAAAGCTATAAAAAATTTCAAGAATAATAAAGAGAAATTCATAAAAATAGCAATACCAGTTGACCACTTAAAATTGAAAGTGGTCCAAAATTAAAAGAGAGGCTATTTAGATTATAATAGTTCATATGTGAAGAATTAACTAATTTTTATCATTATATCCAAGGAATAACCCTATGAAATCATGGTTCAAATTCCAAAATAGAAATATTTTACAGAAAAGACATCTTGCAAGAAAAAATCACCAAGAATAGATTTTTGATTATGCAATTAACTACTCTTGGAATATCTGTGAGAAAGTTTCAAGTTATCATAATACAATATCTGAATTGCAGTTGCGTGAAAAGATCAAAATATATCAAGAATTAAGGTTAAGGCTTAAAAATGGTCACTTTTGGTCTTTAACTGTAATCTTATTTTAAGTTCAAAAGTTGAAAAATAGATGAAAATGGTGAATATAGGTATTTTATTATTGAAATACTCTCAATACACAAAATTCAGTAATAATCCAAGCTTATTATGTCAGAAAGCTATAGTTACAGTGATAACTCTAAAATATGGTGTAATAATGTGATAAAAAGGTTTAGTAATGATGTAATCATAACCAAACCTTATGATATTGATAAATACCAGTGGATAGAATCAGTAAATGTCTACTAGAAGTAAGGATATTTACTATTTGAAGACCCCTTCTTCCTCTGTTTTCCCCTCAGATGCATCGAATTCAATAAAACATTAAATAAAAGGTAATACTATTTATTGCTTATATAAAAAAATCTTAATTTATAAAAAAAACAAAGTCATATCTTGTATTAATCACTAAGATTTGAGTTATTACATCAATCTTTCATTTTTGTTTTCTTAATTATCTGAAGTTTTCTAAGTCCACATAAAAATAGTCAAAATTGTATTTATCTCTATTTTTTATTGTGACTACAGTCCAAAAAAGTTTTAATTTCTTTCTAAAGCATAAAGTTTATCAAAATTATTCTATTAAGTGTTAAAGGTAGGTTATTTACTCTTATTATAATGTTTTTCTCTATTATTATTTTGAGATATTTCTTCTGTTAGTTTAAATAGTAGTTATATTCATATAAAACTCAAATATTGGTAATATTATTGTTATAAATTGTTTTTTATTAGTAAATGACAATTTCTCATGCATTTATTATTTGTTCGTAGCAATGAAAAATTGCCATGAATATATCCATTTATTAAATATTAAGATATTTCTTTTATTTCATTATTTCAATCTTTATGAATAATATACAAAGTTTTATGCCAGAATTCTAATTATTTCAATCTTATTATTAATTTCTATTAGGGAATTCAGAGTACATTAAGTAAAATATTAGTAATTTTTAGGTATTGTTTAATAGTCAAACCTAACATTTGGGGGTCTTTCCATGATATTTACTTAAAAGAACTCATAAAAGGATTCAAATTGTGTTTATTAAATAAGAAATTATATTGATAATCATAGTTTATATAATAAGCTTATATTTATTGAAATTTAAAGTTATTGAGGTTTTTGGAAAGTAATTGTATCATATTACATGTGGTTTTTCACATCCTTAGACTTGAAAGACCTTTATTTGAGTGACTCTAGTGATTAAATAAAATCTTTATCAATCAAAAATATACATTTATATTAAAATTTGATTAAAGAATCATATCATCACTATTACAAAAAATTGAAAAGCAAATCAAAATGATTTTATTCTTTTTTTACCAATTCCTCTTATATAAAAAGATAAAAGGAAATTTATATATCTTCTCAAAAAAATCTTTTTATGGAAGGACTTATATTGATTTGTCTTTTTTAGTGCTTGAAGATAACCCAACAGAGGATACCCAATTCACTGTTAAAAGATTGGTGAAAGAAACTTGTTAAAGTTGTCCAACACCAATATGAACCAAGAAATTGGTTTTTCCAGGACCTGCCATCCAGGACTCAAAGGTGAGAAACTGTTTTTGAATTCAATGAAATTAAAATTTCATTATTTTCTTTAATCTTTTATCTTTTTATTTCTTAACATGGCTACTAGAAGAGGTTTCCAATGCTCAATCCAATAAGATGGAGATGTACTCCAAAGTGAAAATGATCCCAAAAAAGGCAAAAGAAAGATCAAATTCCCCAGCTGAAAAGAATTGCCACAAGGGAGTTCCATATCCCAAAGTAAAGTCCTTGAAATTCCCATTACTCCTGAGCCTGAATTGGACCTAAGTATGAGTCTGTCAAACAGAAATAGATCATACTCAGATGGCTCAAATAAAGATATAGATTAGCCAGTACAAGAAGTACTACACAGTCTAGAAGGGCAAGGACTGGTGAGTTTTGCCCTAAATCCACCAAGGAGTGATGAATTAATGGAAAATACTCAAGAAATACTTCCAGGAGGATGAAATAGTGAAATACCCCAATGGATGGAATCCACTTTCATAAAAACACAGAATCAAAAAGATAAAAGAATGGAACAAAAAAAAGAGGGAGGAAAGAAAGGAGGAATCCTCAGTAGCTTCTACCAGCAAGCCTCAAGCCAACAAACCTACCCAGGAAGGAAAAAGAACAAGAAAAAGAATTGGAAAAAACCATATTCTACCAGCTACAGGACCCTAAGAATTCAAAAAGATGCCATGGACTATGTTTTCAAAATGGCCAGAACCTTGATGAAATTTAAGGGAAAATAGGAACAAAGAATGAGACAACCATCTTTCCCAAATAAATGACTTTGTATCCTGATCTTGTAAATACTTTAATCACAAATTAAAGGTAGTATCTCAACTTTGAAAGATATCAAAAATAGTTTATCATAGTTAAAAGGAATAAACAGAAGTATATTATCTTTATCCCAAATTGTTGTACAACATAAGAGATAAGTTGATAATATCAAATTTGTGGTTAAAAATAATAAACCAAAAAATATAATTATAAATACATAAAATTGAATACAAGTACAAAACAAGTTGTATAGGTACATAAAAGATATTAAATAAAACACTTTGACAGTAAATTATGAACAAATAATTGACAATTCAACAGAAACCTGAAACAAATGGTCCATTTCTGTTGTGAGAGTTGAAGAAAAGACTTCATCACACCAGAAATTCCTTCTGGACTGTGAAGAGAAAGGTGATGAAGTAAGAATGAATACTAAAGATGATATTTAAAGTGAAATAAGACTCATTACTGATAAAATGGATAAAAAAATGAGGCTAACTTAAATACACAAACATTATTGACCCAATTTTACCATATAAGAAGCCCTGTTAAAGAAAAAAAGGAAATAACCAATCACTTTATAAAAGATTTAAGCCATCAATGAAATAATAAAACTTTAATAACAGAAGCACCTAAACTTCAAGCATGGCCAAAATCTACCAGTGAAGTTGAATATGATCATATACCATTTATTCAACCAATCTATATGCTGCAAGGAAATTGTGCCATAAAAGATGAATTAATCACTGCAAGATTGCATTAATTATTTGAAAAATATGTAAAAAGATATCATTATGACATAAGACAGGAAAATGGAAAGACCTGGTCTTTTTGGAAAAGGAAAATACTCACTAAATGGGAAAATGATTCTTGGAGTTATAAAATATAAAATACATTTGGAAATTCATTATTTAACCCAGAAAAACACAAACCTTTGGATTTTATCTGAAAACAAGTTTTCATTTCAAAAGCATTATATTCAGAAATCTCACAGAAAATGGTACACATGAAAATAATCAAAAAATGTGAAGGGAAAATAGAAAATTCCCCAAGAAGCAGGTGCATAGAACAATGATCCTCAGAAGAGTAAATTAATGCCTTAGAAGAAAGTTTGAAAAGAGCCAAGATTGGCATAACATGGGAGAAGTTGTACATGAACAGTCCAAAGAAAGCATTTATAAAAAAAATATAAACCAAAAGAACTCTCTTAACAAAATAAGACTAATGAGAAAAGAAAATGCCATAAATGTGGTGTTATTGGGCACTTAGCCAATAATTGCCTAAAAAAAGCATAAGTCAATGGAATTGTAGGAACAGAAGACCACAATAACAAGGAAGAAGAATCTGATTCTGAAAGAGAAAATGAGGAATCAGAAGCCTCTGAAAGTGATAAAAGAAATATAAGTCATTCCAAAATTAATAATATTATCTAATCTATGAATTACTAGATATAAACTCAAATTTACCACAAATTGGCAAATCTGATACATTCTTTACAAATATACAAGTTTCTGCATTGAATAGAACCAAGCCTGCAAAAGTAATGGGCTATAAAGGTGGAAAATAAAGTACAAGTATTCTTATTATAAATAATCAAGAGGCAAAGATAAATCTGGACACAGGATCATACTGTACGTTTTTGGAAGAAATTATCTAAAAACACTTGTACCAGATTGGGAAGACAAACTTATGCCAATGCAAGGGGTCAAATTTAGTAGTGCAAGTGAAAGCATGAAGCCCCTTGTAATTATAAATTAAAATTTATTTTCTCACCTCCATCTCAATGTATAAGAATAAAATTGGAGTTTTTAGTAATGGAAAGTTGTACCAGTAACCATTTCATACTTGGAACTGATTACTTATCCATTTATGGCATAGATATCTCAAACCAAATCAATAGGTATTTTACAAAAGGAGACAATAGAAGACAAAAATTTGGCTTCTTAAATAATGAGAAAGAAATTACTGTTTTGAAAAATGAGGAAAGAAGCCTGGAAAAACACTTATTCATAAGTTAAAAGCTGAAAGAGACAGATTTTAATGAGGAATCAACAGAAAAAATTAAATAAAAGCTGATTGGTCTCTTGTATGCATAAAAAAAACCTTCGAAATTAACAAAGAACCATTTGGTGCTATTATGGAACATAAGGTAGATATTATTGTAAATGTAGAAGAACCTTATCCAACCCTGTTAAGAAGACCGGCCTATCCAGCAAGCCCAAGAGCTAGAGAAACCTTGGAGGTCCACATTAAAGAGCTAATGGACCAAGGGGTCTTAAGGAAAGTAGGACATAATGAGAAGGTAAAGATAACTACACCTGTTATTATAACCTGGAACAGTTGTAGAACAGATTTGGTAGGGGATTTTAGAGATTTGAATACCTATACCATCCCTGAAAGATACCCAATAACTAGGATCCATGAGATATTAAAAAAACTGTTGCAGGCTAAGGTTATTAAATCCATGCATGCTCTCAAATGTTTTTCACCAAAATGCTTTAACAGGAAATGCAAAAAAACTAATAAAGATAATAGTCCCCTGGGGCATATATGTATACCTAAGAAAGCCATTTGGTATAAAAATTCCCCTTCCCACTACCCAAAAATGATGAATAAAATATTCCCTCAATAAATTTCAGAGGGATGGCTAATCTTCTACATTGGTGATATATTAGCTTGATCAGAATCTTGGGAGAACCACCTGACAGGACTTGAGAGAGTATCATTAAAAATAGTTCAAGTCAATATGAAAACATACTTGAAGAAATGTAATTTTACATAGTGAGCTAAATGAACTAGGAAATTTGGTATCTGGACTAAGCTTGAACATAGATAAAAAAGTAGAAGCAGTGCTACCTAAACCAATTCCCCAAGCTAAGGAAGAAATTAAGGCATTATGAGGATTTTCTGGATATTACAGACAGCATATAAAGGACTTTGCTAAGATTACCAAATCCCTTTATAAGACCTTTGATCAACCAACAGTTTATGAAATTACTGAAGGGAGAGTCAAGGAATATGAGAAACTGAAAAAATCCCTCAAAAATGCCACTTTCCTCTTAATTCTAGATTGGAAATTACTTTTCAAAGTGTACATTGATGCTTGTGGAGAGAAATTTGGCTCTGAACTACACCAAACACAAACAATCAATTAAGAACCTGTTTAAGGGCCAATTTTCTTTATTTATGGACAAATTAATCAAGAATAAGCCAGGTATGGGGCATTTAACATGAAATGCCTTTGGTTCGTGTGGGCTTCAGTGAAATTACACTATTACTTATATGGAACAGTCTTTGATGTCATTAAAGCCTGGAATGCTTTAGAATTATTATTCAAAATTGTGAGCCTCTGAGATATGAAAACTCATTCAAAAATATCCCAAGAAAACTTTACAAAACTTCTTTTGATAATAAGAATTGAAATTATAATATTAAAAAAAGTAAAAATGCCATACAAAACTATAAATTCTTGATTATCTCAGAAACAATGAATAGAAATAGGAAATAAATTGCACCATTAGATTTCCCATCACCAACTATACATATGACTCCTTTATGGAATATCTGTAAACTCAATAATTACTGAGATAACCTGGATATATGCACTTTTATGATAAGTACATATATTCATAGTTTTTACCTCATATCCTTTGAAATATACAGGACAAGAGCTTGATTCAAAATTAAGTTTACCCAAAAATGACTTTCAGAATAAAAATATACACCTTTGTTGACAAGTTACAAATAAGGTCAAGAATAATATGGGGAAATTGGTTAAAATAACAACACCAGCTGGCCATTCAAAATTGAAAGTAGTCCAAACATAAAAATAAGTGGCTATTCAAATTCTACTAGCTCATATGCTAATAATGAAATAATTTTCATGATTATATTCAGGATATAACCCTATGAAATAATGGTTTGAAGTCCAAAACAGTAAATTTTGATAGAAAAGATGAGTCACAAGCCAAATGATCAAAAATAGACTTTTGATAATGTAATTCACTCTTTTCAAACCCAATTAAAGAAATGCTGGGCTATTAGAATTTACTATCTGAATTGTGATTGTGTAAAATGATTGATAGGTATTAAGTAGTAAAGTTAAGGCTTAAAAATGATCATTTATGGTCAGTAAACCTAATCTTGCTTTGAATTTAATAGTTTAATAAGAGATAAAACTGGTGGATATCAGTATTTCATGATTCAAGCTACCTTAATTCATGGAAATAAGTAATATCCCAAGCCTATTATCTCATCAAACCAGAGCTATAGTGATAACCCTAAAAATGGAGTAATAGTAATTTAATCATCACTAAGCCTTAAAATACTGATTAATACCAGTGGATAGTACCAGTAAATGTCTACTAGAAGGTATATGATCACCATAAGGAAGGATATTTACTATAAAAGGACCACTTATTTCTTTTGTTTCACCCATCAGACACAATAAATATAATACAAGGTAAAATTCTTTATTTTTCAATATTAAACTACCATATTATTGAAGAAAAAAGCTTTATCTTATAGTAATAATTGATATATACTTGGTTACACCAATATTTCATTGCCATTTATTAATTTCTCTTATAATTCCTAAATTCATGTAAAAATAGTAAAAATTTTCATTATCTCTATTTTTTTGTCAATACAATTTAAATAAGTTATGTTTAAACTATTAGGGTTAACTTCAATTCAAAGTATTATATTGAGTGTTAAAATTAGGTTATTTTTTCTTATTATAATATCTTCTCTGAATCATTATTTTTAATAATTATTTTATTAATTTGAATAGTATTCATGGTAATATATAACCTCAATATTAGTAACAATATTGTTATAGAGTGGTTGTTATCATTAAATAAAACTTCTTCATGTATTTATTACTTGTTTTTAACAATAATAAATTGCCATAAATATATGAATTATTAATAATTGATATATTTATTCTATTCTTTTCAAATAATATAAATATTTCTATGCCATCATTATAATTATTTTGAATGTTATTATTCATTTGAAGTACAATAAGTAAAATATTAGGAATTTTTACTTATTTTTTCATAGTAAAACCTTACATTTGGTGGCCTGGACTTGATATTTACTCAAAAGACCTTATAAAAATATTCAAATTGGGTTTATCCAATAATGGCTTATATAATAATATTATATCTATTGATTTTAAAAGGTTTTGAGGCATTTGAAAAGTGATTGTATTGTCTTACACATGGTTTTTCACATCCTTCGACTTGAAAGACCTTTCTTTGAGTGAATCTAGTAATTAAAAAAAGATATTTATAAATTGGAAAAATGAATTTGATATTCTAATTTCATTGAAGAATGATATCTTTTATTATTATTCATAAATTCAGAAACAAAAACAAAAAATAAATAAAAAACATTTTGTTGTCCTTCTACTTATTTCTCTTATATAAAAAGATATGGAAGAAATATTAACATGAAAATTGCTAAATCTTTATAAAAATACACTTTCTAAAAAGACATATATTTATTTGTCTTTTTCAGTGTTTGAAGATAACACAAGAGAGGATGACCAAACCAATGTTGAAAAAATGGTGGAAGAAACTTTACAAAGCTCTCCAACACCAGTAATAACTAAGAGAAGAAACCCAAGCAATCAGTTTTTTCAGCACCCACAATTCAGGACTCTGAAGGTGAGAACCTCTCTTAAATTTTCATAAGAATAATTTTTTAATTTTTTTTCTAATTTCTTTTAATTATCTCTTCATTACTAAAAATGACTACTAGAAGAGGTTGCCAATACTAAATACAATCACATGGAGGTGGGCTCAGAAGTATAAATGATCCTAAAACAGGGAAAAGAAAGGGAAAAATCCCCAGTGGAACAGAATCCACACAAGGAAGTGCCATATCCAAAAGGAGAGTCCCTGAAATACTCATTATTTCTGACCCTAAATTATAATCAAGCTTGAGTCATTCAAACACAGACAAATAATATTCAGAGGGCTTGGATAGAAATATAAATGGGCCATTACAAGCAGTATTACACAGTAAAAAAAGATAAAGACTGGGAAATTCTGCAGCAAATCTACCAAGGAGTAATGAACTCCTGGAACATCCTAAAGATATTCTTTTGGGAGGAGGAAATAGTGAAATACTCCAATGGATGGAATACACTATCATCCAAACCTCAAATCAAAAATATAAAGGAATTGAACAAGAAAAAGATGGAGGAAAGCAAGGAAGAAGCCCAAGTAGCTTTTACTAGAAAGCCTCAAGGAAACAAACCTCCCCAAGAAGGGAAAAAGAACTGGAAGAAACCATACTTCCCCAGTGACAGGATTGCAAGAATCCAAAACAATTGCATGGAAAATGTCTTCAAAATGACCAGAATATTTATGGAATTCAAGGACAAAGAGGAGAAAAGAATAAGACAAATATCTTTCTCAAATAATTAAATTTGTCTCCTGAAGCTGTAGATTATTTCCTAAAGATTGAAAGTAGGATCTTAACTTCAAAAGACATAAAATAGAGCTTATTATAACTAAAAGAAATAAAAATAGTATATTGTCTTTATCCCAAATGGCTGTACCAAATGAAAACAAAATAGAAAATATTAAATTTATGGTTGAAATTAATAAACCAAATATTCTAATTTAAAATACTCAAAAATTAATACAAGGAGAACAATAGTTGTATAAGTACATAAATTATATCAAAGTAAAGACTTTGACAATCAATTATGACCAAAATATTGACAAATTAACAGAAAAATTAAACAAATTGTCCATTTCTGTTAAAAATTTGTAAAAAAGGCTTTATCACACCAAAAAATACTTCTGAATTATGTAGAAAAAAGTGATTAAGAAAGAATGAATCTTAAATATTACATTCAAAAGGAAATTGGACTCATTACTGACAAAATACATAAAATAAATGAGGCTAACTTAAATATGCCAAAGTTATCAACCCCATTTTCCAATATAAGAAGTCTTATTAAATAATAGAGGAAATAGAAAATTCCTTCATAAAAAACTTAAGTAATCAAGAAAACAGCCAAGTCTCAATGAAAGAAGCACCTAAACTCAAAGAATGGTCAACATTCACATGTGAGGGAGAATAAAACCACATTTAATTTATGACATAGTTGACATGTTGCAAGAAGATTATGCTGTACCAGTTGAATCAATCACTTCAAGATTAAATCAATTTTTAAAATATTTGCATAGAGATGGTATTATGGCATAAGACAAGAAAATGGGGAAAATCCCTGGTGTTGGTGAAAAAATTAAATAATCACCAAGTGGGAATATTATGCCTGGAAGTATATGATAGAGAATGCATTTTTAAACTAATTGACCCAGAGAAATACAAACCTTTGACTTGGCTCTTAAAACAAGTTGAAATATTAAATGAATTACATCCAGAAATGTCACAAAAAATGGTACACATTGTGGGAACCCCTCTTGTGTGGGATTAAAATGAGGCAGTACCTGTAGGGGGAGATCACAAGTAACTAGTTTTGAATTGCTAATAACCCCTGTAACCAAGGGTGGCAAGGGTGTAATGCCTCCCCCTCCTAAAATACAGAAAAAAATCTTCCTTGGAGCACACAAACCAAAATGAACTTAGTGAGTGGCTTTACAACTGCAGAAGACAAAATACAGCAGTATCAAATCAGACTTGTCTGTTTAATTATGATTTTTTGGTGAACTTGGGATTGGTGGTTTCTTCTTGGTGATAAGTTTAGTAAGATGGGATATTTAAGGTTTTCTGGAAAATTTGATGAGTGTTGATAAAGGGAATTTTGTTAAGGTAAATTTCTAATAGAGTAAATAATTCTTTTAAAGGTTTCTTATTTTGTTAATAGTGGTTAATAATGAGATAGAATGGTATTTGTTAAATTCAAGAGGTAAGATCCTTTCATATTGGATGTTTAAAGGGTTAAGTCAATTTTAAATCTTGATAAGTGGTGTTAATTTTACTGGAAAAAAAATTTCAATAGAGTAGTCATTCTAATGTTGAGTACTGGATAATTTTTATTTTTAATACTATTATTCCACTGAGCTTAGCTCCTGGGAAATCTTCAGAACTATACTTCCACTGAGCCTAACTACTGGAAACCTAAATTTAATAAAATATACTGGAGTACCTCCCAGGTGAGGGATGAGTTATTCCTGTTCTTATAATGTGCATGGGGGATTCAGAAATTTAGGGGGAGAGAGCCCCTCTATTTATAGCTTTTGGGAGCCCAGGGGGCGCTCCATGGGAGCTCTCCTTGCAGATTTTTTCATGATGTTTTGGGTGATTGTTGAAGTTTTGAGATTTATTGTATGGGTTAAGGGTTTTTTATGGTATCAGAGTGGAGATAATATTACTGATATATTTTGTTTTGATTCTTACTTTAATTATTCTTTTGAGTAGGTGATGGTAAGTAATATACTAGTAATTAACTGGTTTCATAAGCTTATGTTCATTTTATGCACATCTTCAAGGTAATATTGTGGGTTAGGTTTAGACTTTCCATCACAGTATGTTTCAGCTATGAGTTTCCTTCATCATTCCTAGAAATTCTTGAATCTTCCAATATTTTCTTGAAACACTCTCAAAAGTTTGCAATTTTATTTCTAGATCCAGAATTTCTGCTTTATGCAGACAACTCCCATATTCACTAGTTTTTCTCATATTCTTCTAAGCTACTGTTCCTTCACAGTTGGTTGCAAGTGTGACCTAGAGTTATTTTTAATGTAGATTTCAATTATGAAACAAAAATTTCCAGTTCAATTGATAGGTTTGCTTATAATATGATGTTTTCTTCTAAAACCTTCTTTTTATGTCCTTTGCTGGATGGGACTTGTGGCTATTTTATTATATCATTTGGGCTGAATTGAGATCTAAGTTTTCTTTATTTGATTGAATTTTTTGTTGTAGAATTTCCCCCATTTATTTGTAATCAGAGGTAAAGGATGAGCCTGAGTCTGGCCAAAAATGGTATGGAATACCACATCCCCCTCTCCATTTAATGCTGTACCCAGCATTCCAGACAAAAGATCACTATCCTTCATCTGATCCTGTGTTCTCCTGAAATAAATCTTTGCCATTCCTTGGCTCATCTTCTCCAATTTCTGTTTCTCCTGTGTCTATTAAATTTCCTCATGGGTAGAACCTCTTGAACTCCTTTGGCCTTGATTTGGATTCCACTTGACTCTTGTTATATTCTTCAATCTTTATTATCCCCTTTTGATACAAGACTCCTCTGGTTGTTTTATTTCTTTATGAAGAGCTTTCTTGTCTTAATTGATGTCTTGGGACTTAAACTTGTTCATTGTGACCAATTCAATAATGATTAACACCTTTGTAACCCCCTGTTCCTGTTACACAAGGTAGCAGGTTACTGTCATGCTAAGGACAAAAATGGTCCTTCAGCACTTCTCCTGACTAGTAAAATCCCCTCCAGCTTTTTGGATGTTATTTCTTTATAAGCTTCCCTGCCCAAGTATACAGGGGAAGAAGTTTAGTGTTGTAAGATGTGACTATGAAACTGATGATAATATTACTATTAATCAACAGTACTATGTCTGTTCTTATGAAATATAATAATAAAATATTATTATAACCACAATTAAATAATTAAAAAATTATTTCTTTCATGTGTTAAGCACTACTAGTGATTTTAACAGTGAGCAAGTAATTGTCTACAAGAAGAATTTAATAATAAAAACTTCTTTATTAAAATAATAAAATTATTTTAATATATAATTATCTTTTGCAAGAATAATTATAATGATAATTCTTGAAGAAAACTAAATTTTAGAGAAAAACTTTAAGAATTAAAGATAAATCACCCACTAATATTCCAAAAAGCTTATTGAAAGATAAGATAGAGAGATTTGGCGTAGAATTGTGGATTTAGAGGATCGAAATGAATTTATAAATGTATTACAACAATATCTAGTTGATTTCTATGATTTCACGTCTTTCTGATTGATTCTGAAAGAATAAAACACTTAAGAAAAGTTTTAACTAATACTTACTTGTTGGTAATACTGATATAAATGATTAATAAGATGATGATGATACGGAAAAAACAGCAAGAAGAGGCTTCTTTTAAGTCAACAACAGCTCACAGAGGCGTGCCATGGAGCAAACTGAAAAACTAGTGAGTGAGAAAACAATAAACCTTTTTGGATTAATGATTGCATCATCTATTGTCACGTAAGATTATCATAATTACTTAATTGATGCTTTTACGTGACTACCAACCCCAATATGGTTAAGAATAAAAGGAGTAACATCAGTAAATATTCTTTTATTCCAAAATAATCATTGATTTCTCAAAGTTATCAATGTTATTGCCAATTTCATCACAGGTTTTAATTACTGTGAATTTTTGAAGATTCAGTGTTTCATGTAGAATGGTCAAAAATGGACTGTAAGTAAAACTTTTAATTTTAGTAGTAAGACTGTAATTCTTTTTGGTTGTACCATAGATAATACAGTTCTCCATTGGTCCTGAAGCTTTCAGAAGGATTAATTAAGAATTGTATTTTTAATGAATTTTTGAAGTTTTTACCTCATTTCTACGTAGAATTGCAAATATCAGTGTTTCACTGGTTGCTATGAGGTAAATCAAGGGATACAAGTCCAAAAAGGGTTTTAATTACTCTTTTGGGGTTTATCCATGGAAAGTCATTAAGAATTGACGTGGTTACAGGAGTCTAAGTAGCTCTTTACCTCATTGGCACGTCAAAATAGCAGGTTATTTGCTATTTTCTTAAGATTTACAGTAGTTGTGACATGGTAACCAAGTTCCCAAAGAGGTTTAGTTTACCAATTGGGTCAAGATCAGCCATGGAACCAAGCTTTGGAGCTATTCACACCTCTGGGTCCTCAGAAGCTGGGTACCCTGGCCCTCTTTGATGTCTTTTGTCCCCCTTGCCTATTTTTTACATCAAAATAGTAATTTAAGCTTAAAGTGAGATATCCACTATGGGTGTACCAAAAGTCCATGTAAGAATACCATGATCTTAAGTGCTCAAAACATGCATAACACTATTCTTAGTGTATATGTAACATGGGATTTCTCACTTTCCCATTATTTTGGCGTAAAATCAAGAAAAACAAAAATTTTCACGGATCTTTTATGTGGTATTAATGATGTGGTGTTGAAGTATTTTCCATATTACCACCTCAAAGAGTTAATTTGAGCTTATTCACTCTATGGAGCTACCCTAGGTGAATTTTTGTGTAGAATCCAAATCTGGCCTTAAATCCATGGATTTACTTACTCAATAAAAAGGTATTTATCTTTTCTGAAATCAAGAATGATGAATTTTGAATATATGCATGATTTATGAGTTATGTATAATTCAAAATTTCTTTTTAAGATAATTGTGGCCTATTTGGGTATGTAAAATATACCTCAAGGCTCACAAGTGTCATGCTGAGGACCTCTTGCGTCTTCAAGCTTCTTTAAAATCCCAAGGGAAATTTGATTTGAGTGTTGTACATTATCTTAAATGATACCTAATTCCATAGTTAATCTAGTGAGTCATCCGTCAGTCCATAAATTATGAAAAGTGATTATTGGATTCCAAATGAGTTTCACTCCAGAATCAAGGAAATGGCCAAGGTATTGTGTTATCAAAAGGTCAATCCATAAGAAAATCCCACTTTTATTCATAAAAAATCTTCTTCATTTTCAGTATTCTAGAAAATTTACCTCTGATAGGTTGTTTCCCAATTATTGTTCTATTTCTACAAAAATATTTATATTGTTTTGTTCTTCTGAATCCCTGAGATATCCCTGTTATAAAAAATGAAACAAAAAAGGAAAAATAATAATAATAAGATGGTTTGAGATTGATCTTAATCTTAATTGATCCATTTTTCTTTTAATGATATTCTTTTGGATGAAGGACCCCCTCTCCATTTAAAAATATTGAATTTGTTTTCAAACTTTGAAAAGGATATACCCTCATTCCCCCAAAACTTCCACTATAAGGGATAGTGTAAGAAAGAAGTTTACCCACCCCTAATTTTTTATAGTGATATTGATAAGGATAAATGATGATAAAGTAAAGTTGAGTATTTTATTTTAACAATGATTCAATAATTTTTTTAATGTAAGTATGAAATAGCCAATATTTGAGATATCTTAGTAAAAATCACAATTTTACAGGAAATAAGCCTGAATCACAATTAAAATCATGGAACTTTTTGTTTAAAGGTGGTAATTTGTTCCAATTAGTGAAAATTGGTGCTCTTGAGAGGATTTATAATTAATATTACATGATTTAATGATAATAATTTGAGTCCTTCATTCATATAATGACCCTTAGGATGGCAAAACTCTTCCTTTTGGAATCATTATTGTGACTCAGAATTTATTTCAAATTCATCCCCTTTGTGGTTCAGATTTTCTGTTACCCATAAATGCATTTGAGTTGTTAAGAAAGATATAAACAGTTAAATCAAAAATTTTGACAATTGAAAAAACTCTTGTTTTCATTGGGGGGCTTTAAAAATTCCATTTGGAATAAATAGAACAGGGAGATGTTATTAATATTGAAATTCCCCAGATTATATCATCAATTTATGAGTTTTTAATATAAATAACTCCTTCAGAGTTCAATCAATTCCTTCATGGTACAAATAATTCTTTATTTCAAACAAGTTCCAAACACTTCCCTGTAATTAAAGAAATATTTCAAATAAATTGATCATTTTAGCCAAACTAATTGATGTAGAGTTTTTTATTCAATATTTTTGAGTTGAAAATCCAAGCCAAATTGTTGGCTTTGGGTGTAATAGTAGCAAAATATAATGAAGATATGAAATAAAAAAGAATTCTCTTTGAGCTCTGTAATGGGATATGCCCCTAATTATTAGGGGAAAAAAGAATTTGAGATAAAATGAAAGAAAATAAATAGGTTAAAACAGTTTAATCCAGTACTTGATTATAATTCCTGCTTATAATGACATAAAATCAGAAAGTAACAAAAATGAAGTAAAACCTCAGGTAGTAAATAGTATTTCATGGGAATTTTTTTAAGCTTTAAATAGACAGCTTATGGTCTTGAAAAGGACCATTGGTTACTTCTTCTTGATTATTGTTGATTTTTTGGGTGGGAAGTTTATTTTATTGCCAAGGACCATTGGTTGATTGTTTTTTATTTGGATTCCTTGTTAAGAAGTTGAGTGGGAAGTTGATGGTCTTTCCTTGGAACATTGGTTTTTTGTTTGATTATTTAGGATTTATAAAATAGTAGAAATCTTCGTTAAGGCAGGAAGTTACTACCAACAGTTTGATAGCTTAAAGGTAAGTTTAATGTGTTTTAGATGATAATTTTGGGTAAACATTTGGATACTCCTCTTTGATAAGGAAAGAGGTCAATTCCAAGTGATTCTTGATTTTTGGTGAATAAAAATGGTAACATTGGTTTATAAGAAATGATCTTACTCTTTGATAAGGCAGGAGGTCACTTCCTAGTGATTGTATGGTTTGGTTGAATGAGATTGGTGATTTGAGTTGATAAAAATTGATTTCTCTCTTTGATAAGGCAGTAGGTCACTTCCTAGTTATTATAAAGATTTTGTGAGTGAAACTGGTGATTTTGGTTGAAAGATTGAATTTCCTCTTTGATAAGGCAGGAGGTCACTTCCTAGTGATTAAATCAGTTCAAATCTGGCTATCCTACTTGATTTTTAATTTTTAGAGCTGTTATGTTTCTTAAAGATGGCCTTTAATTGTTTGAGCTTTCATTGGTCTATTAGTTCTTAAACAATTTGATCATTGGTTTTGTAAGAAATATCCATAATTTCCAGCAATTCCTTTATTCCTTGATATTGATGGAGTATCCTTAAAGTGAAAAAGGTTTTCTTGATTGAAATGCTCATCTTCTTTCCAAATTGGATATTCATTAATAATTTTGTCTTCTTCCATTAATTCTTCCCCATAGGATTCAAAAGTTGGTGAATTGGCCATTATGGAGGTGATTGATATTTTTGTAAGTTTCTTTTAAAGAATAACTTCTTGATGAATTTCTTCTTTGTTAAGGCAGGAAGCCACTGCTGTTTTGAAGAAAAAATTGATGAAAGAAACTCATGATACATTTTATGAATAATACCAATACATTATTAGAGCAACTATCTTGATGTTGTTGATTTTATTTAGAGTTGAACTCCTCCAAGTGGAAAAGGTGAGTTTATGTTAAGTAATCTGGCCAAAAGAGTCTTTGAGGGCTTCCCCAAAGGAATTCCTTTTTCAATTTCTGGCTCTGATGGAAACTCTGAACACCATAAGTCTTCATAAATGAATATATCTTCATCTCCAACCCATTTCAGTTTTCCACTTTTTGGTATGTTGATCCATTCAATCAAAGGTGCCACTGGGCCCAAATTTAATTGAAGTAAAGTCCTCTTCTTGGTAATATCCCCATTGGAAATGTCTTAGCCCAGAATTTATTTGCCAAGTTCCCTTTGGTTCTCTCTTCAGTTACTAACTCTAAGGATTGGATATTGTTCAAGTTTGCTCCTGGAAGATGACATAAATATTTGTTTTCACATTGTCACGGGACCTCTTATGGAAGCAAGAGTGGCCTGGCACTCAGGAATCAAGAGCTCACTTGGAGGGCTCCAAAAGAATAAAGAAATAAAAAGGAATATATTTCTTTAAAAGAAGAATAATAGTAAAGACAAGTGTGCCAAAGATAAAAGAAAAAGGAAGCCAATGGCCAAGATAATAAGAAAGCCAAAAGCCAAAGAGCCAACCAAATGAATCCTCAATTCACTGTTTCAACCTTCCAGAAAGAACAATGAAATTAGCAAAGGATATGACCACCAATGTCCACTGACAGGCAAAGAAGAAAGGGTCCAAATGACTGACTTAAGATTATCAGTATTTAATTTAATTAATAAAAAGAAAATAAGGATAAAAATAAATCCAATATATCAATTGACTGGGGAAAAAATCCCCAGGGAAGAAAAGGTGGCCAGTATATGTGAAAATCTGAAAGAATGATACTAGAGGGTTGATCCCCAGGTGTATTGACTGTTTTGGGTTAATACAGATCTGTAAATCTTGAGAATTGAGCTGTGTGATGGAATTCCCACAGTGGAATTTGAATTTGCCCAAAAGGGCCAATGCAATACAGCTTGCTTGAATACAACCTGCATGGACCAATTGAGTTGTCCAAGGAATACTGAAGTACTTGATGCCTTGACAGCTTATTTAATGCTTGATAACCTCTTGAAATTTCCCTTGGAATAATCCTGAAAGAAAGTACAACCCAACTCCTGCAGGGCCAGGTGGTTGGGGTCCTTGAATGGTCTTCTGGTAGCCGCCAGGGATTGCAAGACTGAATGGCGGAGAAGTATTCCTTTGAAATGAGTGATGGATTTGAGGACTGGAGTTGGAATGACTTAATTTGGTCCTGAAAACATCATAATTGGATTTCTGAGGAAAAATAGTACACAATGGTATATAATACCATTTATGTACCATCCTTGGTTCCTGCATAATGAGTCCAATTTGAGTCAAAGTTGGGGGTTTCCCTGATCTTGAGGGGAAACCTCTTTATGAAGGTGACTGCCAGAGGCCATTGCTAAAGTCTTGAGGGGAAAGGTCCCCTGGGATTTGAGGCCAAGATGTGACTTTATGGGGTCTATGTCCATTTGGAGTCTTCAGAGAATTTAGGCCACAAGGGGCCTAAAGGGTCCCACGGACTGCAGACCGTGAAACACGGCCCATGGGCCATAGACACGGTAGGGGGCCTAAATGGCCAAAAAAGGCCATTTAGAGCCTTGAGTCCATAATCATATGGGTAGGGGCCAGGGCCCTGGTGGTGGCTAGAGGGGCCAGAGGCCCCTGGAAGGCTGATAGGACCCCCCAGGCCCAAAACAAGTGGTATTGGCCTGAGGGTTGGTGAGATGGATAATTGGACAAAGAGGCCAATGAGAGCAGGATATGGCCTGAGTCCATAATTGGCCAGTGAAAGGTGGTGTGGCCCAAAGCCCATAAAACACCAATATGGACCAATTGGCCATAAAATGAGGTCAGGCTATAATTGACGCGAACACCCATTGGGGGGGGTGATTACATGTGGTTGTGACAGTACCCCCCACCTTGAATGGTGATCCCCTGAGCACCAAACCAAGGTAAAAGCCTTTTGAGCCTTTTGAGAAGGATTTGACCTAGGGATGCCAGAGGTATTGCATCTTGAAAGAAAATTTTAAGATCTGGTATGAGGTTGGCATATGACGTGAGGATGATTTGGTCTTCTTTTGACATTTGGATTTGAAGTTTTGAAGAATTGAGTTGATGTAAAGATGTTGGCATAAAGATTATAGAAAGAAAGGTTTTGAAAAAGTATAAAGAGAGAAAAAATAAAGAAATATAAAAGAAAATAAGAAAAAGAAATAAATAGAAATGAAATCTTGAGGGGGATTCCAATCTTGATCACGGAAGTGGCCAAGGACCTGGAAAACAAGACTTGATTCCAGGTACTCACAGAGTGGCCAAGGTGAGGTTTTGAAAGAGTGTAGAATCCCCAGGGAAGTGCAAACCAGGAAAGGAACTTACTTCTGGTAGTTACCACTCCTGCCAGTGCCATAAGATTGAACATTTGCTGAAGGAATGAATTTGAAAAGGGGAAGCTTGGAAAGTGAAAATAATAATGAATGGTCCATTTCTGTAAGGTTTGACTATGAAACAATAAGTAAAAATTACTAATATTTTACTTATTGTACTATGAATGTCCGTATAATTGAAATAAATAAGATAAAAATAATTATTATAATTATGGCGTAAAAATGATTATGTTGTTAATAAAATATAATAATATAATTTATATTATAAAATATAATATAATAAAATAGATATATTAATATAAAATAATTAATATATTTAAAGGCACTTTATTATTGTTACAAACAAATAATAAAGGCGTAAAAAATTGTTTTTTATTAATAAAAAACAATTAATAAGAATAATATTACCAATATTAAAGTTATAAATTAATATAAATACTATTTATATTAATTAAAGAATTATTAAAATAATAATAAAGAGAAAATTATTATAATAAGAGAAAATAACTTACTTTTAACACTTAATATAATAATTTTGAAATATTTTACGCCAAAAAATATAAATACAACCTTTTCAAATTGTATTTACAATAAAAAATAAAGAAAATTACTAATATTATTGATTTTTACGTGGAAATGAGTTTTTTAGAGAGATTTTTAACAAAAACAATTAAATAAATGATTTAATCATGTCAAAATAGATGATTACAAAAACGTGGTCTTTGGTCTTCAATAATATAATAGTTTTATATATAAAGAATAAAGAAATTACCTTTGATTTAATTGATTTAATGTTTTTGATGTGTCTGGTGGGAAAATAGAGTAAAAAGAGCTCTATTTATAGTAAATACCTCCCTCCTAGAGTCCAGAAGGCTTCTAGTAGACGTTTACTGATCATATACACTGGAATTGATCAATATTTTAAGGTTTGGAGATGATTACATCATGATCAAACCATATTGCATCATTATTACACCATTATTTAGAGTTATCACTATAACTCTAAAGTTGATGACATCAGAGGCTTGGCAGAACCCCAAATTTCGTGTATTTTATTAGTTTTAATCATAAACTAATAGTATTCACCAATGTTATCACTCATATGACTGTTAAACTTAATTTAAGGTTACAGTAGGTGATCATAACTGCTCAATTTAAGCTCAAGCTTTGATCTTTAATAACTTTTAAGTTTTACACGCTACAGCAATTCAGAGAGTGAATTCTGATAGCCTGACATAACCTTATTATGCTTCCAAGAGATTTTTATTACATCATCAAAACTCTAATTTTGATGATTTTTCTTGTAACTCATCATTTCTGTCGAAATTCAATATTTTAAACTTCAAATCATGATTTCAGGGGGGTATACCCTGAATTTAATAATACAAATTACATCATTCTTCAAGAATGAACTAGTAGAATCCAACTGTGTGTTTTATTTTAAGTTTGGACCACTTTCACAACAAAGTGGTCAACAGCTCTGTTGATTTTTATCAATATTTCATCATAGGTTTTAACCTTGTTTATAAACTGTAAAATAAAGATCATATCTGTGCTCTTACAGTAATTACGTGGTAACTTTATTTTTGGTTCATCACTCTATCTTGTATAGTTTAAGAGATATTAGCTATGATCCTTGAATATATGCGTTGACCAAAAAAGTGCATATATTCAGGTTAATTCCTTAAGTATTAGCTTTGGAAATTAGCTTATTAATTGTTTTATGTGTGACATTTCATGGGGAATCCAATGGTAAAGTTTATTTCACATGTTGTTTCATTGGTTCTTGAAATAAATAAGGATTTATGGTTTTTATAAGGTATTATTCCTTATAACTCATTAAATATTGACTTTACAGATATGCCATAAAAATGGTATATGTGTATTTTACCATGGGGAATCCAATGGTATAATTTATTTCACATTTTGATTCATTGGCTTTTAAGTTAAACCAATTTTTGTACCAATTTATGGTATTTTTGTATTTTTGAAGTAATTATTTTTAATGTATAATTATTCTAAGTAATTCTATTATAATTATCTTAAAGGTATAATTATTCTGAGTCTTTCTTGTGACCTTATTGGGTATGTGGTCATATCTAAAAGGCTCACAATTTCCCCAAGTGAAAATGGCCATAAATTTTGGAATGGATGTTGAAAGACAGGCCAAAGATCTGTGTCCAAAAATTGCAGAGAGCTCACAGAGTGGCCAAGGTGATGCTTACAACAAAGAGAGTAGAATACCCCTAAAGGTGAATACCAGGAGTGGGAATTACCTTTGGTAATTCCTCTCTCCACCAAGCACCATAATTGATCAAGCTCTTGAAGAATTGGGTCCTGGCCTATCAGGATATAAAGAATGGAAATCCTTGAGGTTTTTGGTTGGTTCCCAAGTGGATCTTTCCGGGTCTTAACTGAAACCTTTCCATTCCACCAAGTACCATAATTTTCCTCTCTTTATCTTAGAATTCAGAATTTGAGAGACTTCCAATTCCTCTTCTTCTTCAATTAAAATTGGAGGAGGAGGCTCTTGATGCCAATTTGGGATTGTTGATGTCTTGACTGGTTCAAGGAGGGAAATATGGAAGACTGGGTGGATGGACTTCCATTGAGATGGTAGGCATGAGTGCTGACTTTCTTAAATATTGGAAAAGGACCCAACCATCTTTCAGATAGTTTTTTGGTGGTTCTAGTTGATTTGATATTCTTGGAAGAAAGGCATGCCATGTCACCAGGTTTGAAAACAGGTGGACTTGCTCTACTTTAATCTGCATACCTTTTAAGCCTGTTTATGCAAAATTCAAGTTCTCTCTTGCATGTTGCTGTACTGATTGGATTTTTGTTGATAACTTTCCAGCAGGAGTATCTTGAGTGATGTGAACTGAGTAAAATTGTGGATATCTTCCATAAACAGTAAAAAAGAGTGATTGTTTTGTTGAAGAGTGATCAGAATTATTGTAGGCAAATTCAGCCACAGGGAGCCAGGTGTTCCAATCATCTTGATGATAAATGAAATAAATCCAAAGGTACTGTTCTAGTATCTGATTTGCACTCTCTGTCTGTCCATCAGTTTCTGGATGGTAAGAAGTTGACAGATCTCTTTGAATCTTGAGCTGCTGACAAAGATTGGTCCATAAGGAAGAAACAAAAAGTGAACCTCTATCACTAACAATGCTTGAAGGCAGTCCATGCTTTGAGAAAATATACTTGATGAATAAATGGGCCAAATCCAGTGAAGCTATTGAAGACATTGTTGGAATAGAAACTGCCATCTTTGAGAATCTGTCCACTATGACAAGAATTGAGTCAAAAGAATTGGACAGGAGCAATTGAGTGATGAAATCCCTTGAAAGACAAATCAAAGGACCATTTGGAATTGGAAGAGGTTTGAGAAGTCCAAACTTCTTATGATGAGAATTTTTGTTTCTTGAGCACTGTTGACAGGATGATACATAATGCTTGATAAATTGATTCATGCCAGACCAGTGGAAATCCTTCTTGACAAGTTTGAGATTCTCCTCTTGGCCAGGGTGTCCATCTGGAGGAGAATCATGATGCTTTTGAAGAATTCTGAGCTTAACTGTGGGGTTGTTTTGGACCACCACCCAATCTTTGACTAAAAGAAGTTGGGAAGAAGTATCAAGAGAATAATCTTGAACAGATTTACCTTTACCCAATTTGTAAGGTGTGGATATGAAACTTTGATTAAAAATCAAGTACTTTTCCTGTCCTCAAAATTTGAATAAGGTAAAATTCAGTTAAAAATAGTATGAAATATTATTTTTAAGAGAAAACACGCCAATTTTATTGTTTATAACTTTATTAGTATAAAACAATAATATTATAAAAATTTATTGTTTTACCAACAATAAAAATTTATCCAAAAAATACTCTACAAGAGATATTTTAAGGCTACAAAAGAAATTTCTTCAAGAGCAATTTCAATTGGAATTAATTGAGCAAAGAACTGCAAGAAATTAATTAAAGAACAAAGTCTTTAAAAAGAATATTAAAGAGAAAACACGCCCAAAAGTGACCAGAGTGAATTTGGAAACAAAGTGACAAAGTTTACAGTGATGAAAGATGCTTTAATTCACTTTAGGGGTGGTTCAGGGGTAAAAATGATTATAAGAGTTACAAACAATGATTATAATGATTTTTTCACGTGGTTAAAAGGATTAAAATGATTTAAAAATGGTGGTTGGAATCTTTGATTGATTGGTTTAACAGTGTTTAAGCTAATTAATAAAAGGAAAAGATTCTAACATGAAGAGAAAAGTTGGGCAAAGAAGACATTCTTTTATAGCCATCAATTCTCTTACTCCAAATGTAGAATTTACTCTTGTCAGTCGTGAAAAACAGTCTGACAACAGAAAATCCAATTATGGCATCATTGAACCCTAGTTTAGACCAAAAAGGGCTGGTTTAAGCCATTTTTAGCCATTTTAGACCCTTAAATCAGCCATTACTATAGCAATACCAGGCCTAGAGCCTTCAAAACACGTCAGAATGTGTGTAAGAGGCGTAGAAGCCAGTTAAAACTGTTTTTACTATGGTTGTTTTATCTTAAGGGTAGTTTTACCCTCTTGGCAACAGCTAAAACTACCCCAGTTGGTATCAAAACCTCATCATCAAGTGAGTCCACAGACCCTGTAACTCAATTCCAGGCCAAAAGTGATGAAATTTTGCGTGAATTTTGACATCCCACGCCTGTCAGCAAGGATTTTGGGGGTCTAGCTCCCCCTTAGAGCTGGAGTTCCTTTTCCCCCCCAAATTTAATCTTTCCGGTTTATTTTACCTTTACTTCCTCATCATGTATTATACTTATAATTTACATATATAATTCAATTCAATTGTACAGTACAATACAGTAATAATTGAAACCTCATATGTAAATCAAAGTTCACTTATGTAATACATGCGCACATTTTGACATTTCAATTGAATTCAATTGAAAATACTTCAATTCCTCATAACTTCTAAACTAAACACAACACCTCAATTTTAACACAAAAATTGATGGTTAACACCACATGTGGTGTGAATTAAATTAAGGTTTTGAGGATTTTCAACTTTTGTATTGAAAATACTAAAAACTTAATTTAAGCTTATTTAGAGTTGAGTTACAAGAATTTCACTCAGAGGTGACCCCACCTGATTTTTTATGAGGAATCCAATGGTGAAATAATTTTTATGTTTTTATTTATTGGATAAAAAGTTATAATAATTTTTATTTAACCTTTTTCTAAATTTATTTATTTTTTCACAATTTTGTTAAAATTTCATTTTTACTTAATTTTTTCAAGTATAAATGTAACTTTATACTTACAAAATTTAATGTATTTTTATTTTTAAATTGTAATTAATTTTTTATTTTTGATATAATTTTATATTTATATTTTGATTTTTATTTTAATAATATAAATAAATTTATTTTATTTATATTAATATGTTATTTTTTATATTTGTGGTCTTTTGGGTATATGAAATTACCTCTAAGGCTCACATTCCCTCCCCCTAAAAAAGAATATTACTTTGTAATATTGGTGTTTCTAGTGTGTCTGAATCTCCTGAGGAGTTTGGTAGCTTCTGGTATATGCTTTTCTTCTAACCATTCATCTTCACAAGTTGGGTCACTGTACCTAACAAGGTATTCCCTTACTTTTTTGGTTATTAATTTCCTTTCTTTAAGAACTTTGCTAATTTTCTTAGTACCAGATGTCTTAATAGGAGGTATAACTTGGGGAATCTTATTCCTCAAGGGAAATTTCTCAGCATCACTAGATTTGTATGGCTTTATCAAGCTTACTGGAAATGTAGGGTGCTTATTGCTAAGATCTTCAGATAATTCTACTTCAATAGCATTTTCTCCATGGAGGGCTTTAATCACAAAAGGTCCTGCAAAGGAGTCTTTCAGCTTTTTACATCCTTTGATGTTATTGAAGTTAGTGGTGGATACAAGAACCAGGTCCCCTACTTTGAAATCTGGAGTTGCATGTGATTTATCCCATTTGTCTTTAGCATATGCAAAAGAGTCCTCCATGCATCTTACTGCATGCTTTCTAGCTTTGTCTAGCATTCCTTTGAAGCTAGCAGCTGTGGGATGTATTTCAATTAAGTCTTTCCTCAAGGAATCTTGGGGTAATTTGGGGTTCCATCCTTTTTCTAGAATAGCAGGAGTCTGATTGGTACTGGCATGGATTGATGTTTTATATGCTAATTCCAGTGCTGGTAACAGAGTACACCAATCATGGGTAAATCCATCACAATATTTGAATTCAAGGCCATATGCACAAAATCTTCTCACCATGTCCTCTAAGGTTTGGATCATCCTTTCAGCCAGGCCATCAGTTTGTGGGTGGTAGGCTGTAGAGAAAGACAGTTTAGTGCCAAATAATTGGTGAAGATTTGTCCATAGTGCTGAAGTGAATTTGGGATCTCTATCACTGATGATATTTGTAAATATCCCAGTCCATGACACTACTCTATTCCATATCAGAAGAGCTGTATCCATGGCTGTATCATCTTTGTGACATGGAAAAAAGATTGGAGTTTTACTGAATCTGTCCACAATTACTAGGCAAGCATTATAGCTCCTGTCACCTCCTGGTGGTAGGCCAGTTACCCAATCCATATGGACAATTTCCCAAGGTCTGTTTGGTTCTTGGATTTTCATCATATTTCCAAGTCTTTTGCCAGTGGATTTATTTGCCTTTTGGCATCTGTCACAGGTTTTGCAATACTCTGCAACATCTTTCTGCCACATTGGCCACCATATGAAGGTCTTTACTTTTTCTCTTGTTCTGTCTTCAGATAGATGTCCTGAAAAGGGACTATCATGGCATTCTTTCAGTACAAGATTGATTAATGACCTGTCTACAACTGTCATGACACACGTGTGCTTGGTTCTGTGGTAAATTATACCATCCAGTAGGTGAAATCTTCCTTCATCATAAGATTTCCTCCATATTTCATCCAAGGCATGTATTAGAGAGTTGTCTTTACAGTCTTTGTTAAGTAATTGGCATAAGATGCTACAATTCTTATCTTGAGTGTAACTACTTCTGACTTCTTCAAAGAAGGTGGTGTTCAAGTCTGTAACACTTATTCCTTCTATTGGAGTTTGTGGTGAAGCTTCTTCTGGCACATAATCAGGATTATCAATATTATTTGGTAATGGCCATCTGCTTAGTCCATCTGCATTCTTATGAATATTCCCATCCTTATGAACAATAGTCATATTGCCTCTGTATTCTTGTATGGATATTTGCCATCTGAGCATGTGTCTGTTGGGTGTTTTCATGTTCAAAAGTGATTTGACAGCTGTACAATCTGTTATCACTTCAAAAACACATCCCTCTAAAAAGTAGTTCAATTTTTCCAAGTCCCAGACAAGGCATAGGCATTCCATCTGACTTGCTCCATAACTGGCTTCAGTTGGTTTGATTTGCCTGGATATGAAACATATGGGTCCTTCTCCAGGCTTATCATTTATGATCTGAACTTGGTGAAGTGCAGCACCCAGTCCATCCCCTGATGCATCAATATACAGTTTGAAAGGCAATTTAAAGTCTGGCATCAGTAAGAGTGGAGCAGTGGTCAATGCTTCTCTTAGAGACTCAAAAGCTTTGACTCTGTCAACAGTCATTTCAAATACTGTGTCTTTGTCACACAACTTATAAAGTGGTCTTGCTATGGATGCAAAATCTTTAATGTGTTGCCTGTAATATCCTGCAAGACCTAAGAATGACTGAATTTCCTTCTTATTCTGAGGCATGGGTTTTAACAATACTGCTGCAAATTTGTTTTTGTCAATTCCAAGGGACAAACCATATACAACATGTCCTAGTGCTTTAAGTTCTTTAAATCCAAAATGACATTTCTTCAAGGAGATTTTCATGTTTACTGATTGGATTTTTGTCAAAACTCTTGATAATCTGTACATGTGCTCCTCCCAAGTCTTTGAACAGATAATAATGTCATCAATGTGATTATTAACCATCCCTCTGAGAGTTCTTCAGGGAAGATTTCATTCATCATTCTTTGGAAGTGTGAAGGTGCATTTTTAATAACAAAGGGCATCCTTAAGTATTCATACACTCCACAATGAACAATAATTCTCAAGTATTTTCTTGCTCTTGGTGTTACCATATTTTGATGGAATCCTTTAAGGGCATCCATAGTGGTTATATACACTGCTTGAGATATTTGAGTAAGGGCAATTTGGATTTTTGGTATTGGGTATCTGTCTGGGACAGTGTAAGTGTTCAGAGCTCTAAAGTCCCCAACTATTCTGGATTTTCCATTATGCCATGCCACTATGACTGGTGTAGTTATTTCTACTTGTGGCCTACTTTTCTTATTACACCAACGTCCAGAAGTTCTTTGATATGAATTTCTAGAGCTTCTCTTGATTTTGGACTTGCTGGATAAGCAGGTCTTCTTAAGAGTGGTGGATAAGGTCTCTCAATGTTAAGAATGATGTCAACTTCATGACCAATGATTGCTCCCAGACGTTCTTTGTCTGTAGCAAATGCTCCTCTGTGGTCATACAAAAGGGAAGAAAGTTCATTTTCTTGTTTATCAGTCAGATGAAGGCTTATCTCAGGCTCATTTAACTGTTCAGACTTGAATTTCTCTAACTCTAAGTTGACTGGTGATACTTTGTTTACTGTAATTTGTCTTTTAAATGGTAAAAAGGCAAATTTCTGGCGCTTATTGTCCCCAATTGTAAAGTATCTGTCTTTGTTATTATGTAAATCTATCCCATACATGATTAAATAGTCATTTCCCAATATAAAATGGGTACTAGAGCAATTTTCCATAACAACAAATTCAACTGTGATCCTTAAATTCCATTTATGTGTGGGAATATGACATTGGTCTCAAAGATTCCTAATGCTTTCATTGGGTTACTTGCACTGTTGAATTTTATACCATCAATTGGTAACAATTGGTCTTCAAAATTTGGTACACAAGTCTTAAGAAAAGATTTTCCAACACAAGAGCAGAAGGCTCCTGGGTCAAGCAAAAGTTTGGTGGGCTTGTTGTCAATCACCACTTCTGTTATACAGGAGTTACCAGCTGTATAACCTTTCCCTCTATTTGGTTTTGTCTTCATAAGCGGTGCATCTTGAACTTTTGATAAATCAACTTGACCATTGCTCAATTGTAGCAAGTGGGAATAAGATTCCATGATGTCAAAAGTGGCATTGATATTTTCTATATCTTTTGAAGATTCAGAAAATATGGATGACTTATCATCTGAATTGTCTTCAGTTATGTCTTCTTTTTCAACATCTGGTTCCTTTTCAATGTCAATTTCATTGATTTTCCCCCTTTTTGGACATGTATTGGCTAAATGGGTGGTGCTTTGGCAAATATGGCACTTTCTGACTGTATCTGTAGATTTATACTTAATATTACTAGAATTTTCTTTGGGGTTTTTGTCCACAGAATCTTTCCAAGGTGTATTAAACCTTGTTTTGAGATTCACCCTACTAGAACCAATTTTGGTTCTGGTGGTTACTTCTTCTAGTATATTGATAATATCTTCTGCTGAAGATTGTTCAGTAGTCCTGCTTTTGACAGCATGCTCTAAGTCACCTCCACATTGTCTCAGAATTTTCCTATGGATCATAAATTCTGACATGTCAGGATATAATGCTGTTAGTCTGTCCTTTTGTTGGCAAAACCATGGTAAAGCTTTGTCTTTATCAGCATTAAATTTGGCAGATTCAAAGGCTGTTTCAACTTTAAACCTCCAAGCATCATTTGCCCATTTGTTGATGATTTGGGTTTTCCACCAAGTCCAACTCTGGTATCCATGTGCTTCTCTTATTTTGATGTACCATCTGTGAGCTGATCTGGTAAACAAGGTGTTAAACCTGGCTGTTACCAATCTGTCTGGTAATTCAAAATCCTCTTTGATCATGTCAATACCTCTAATGAATTCCATATGGTCATACTCTCCTTCACCACTGAAGTGAGGCCATTCTTTAAGTTTTGGAACTTCTTTCAAGAGTGCTTGGCCCATTGATGGTTCCAAGTTATGAAAAGAAGTGGATAATTCATTTATTAATTGTGAATTATCAGGATCCAGTACTTGTGGATTTGAAATTCTTGTGCCCTCATTTTGATTTAGAGGTGTAGACATTCTTGGTAAGGTGTTCAGTATTTGTTCAATGTCATTCATTTTACTGTTGCTACACCTTTGGGAATTTCTGTATTCATGTTGGAAGCTTTGTATTAAATTTATTACTTCAATTTTATACATGTCTTCCTTATGTGTCAGTTCTTGCCATACCTCTGTCTGTCTTGTATTATCAGCAGTGACTTGATTCAATTTCATTGATAATTTTGATACTTCTTCTTGTGAAGCATCAAAACACTTTTTCAAGGCAATGGTATATGTCTTTACTTCAGTGGATGAATTTGAAATGTCATCAAGGACTTTCTTGTTATCTGTTTTGATAATATTTATGGCTTGTTTAATTCTTGTTTCAATTATGTCATCAATATTGAATTTAGAATATTTATCTGTTAATTCTTTAATAATGGCAGATTGTTCATTTATTTTATTAAAAGAATTATCATTATTGGAATTTTTAATTGTCCTTAAAACTTTTTCAAAACACATAAGTGTTTCATTAATTTGGCACAGACTCAGGTTGTTTGTTTTAATGTTGTTACAAATGGTTTCATTTTTATCAGAAAGATGTTTTTTCACGTCATTTATAGCATTATACAACTCTGGGATGGAATCAAATATGTCAGAAATCATTTCTGGAACCTTAATCTGGCTTCCTCCTTCTTCTGTAATTACATCATGGTTCTGGCCATCTGAAATACATTTTCCATGGCATCCTGCTGAATCTTTGGGATTCTGTAGCCCTGGCTGTAAGGTTTTGGGGCTGGTGCCTTCCCTTTGCCCTTGTTTGGACTTTGTGGCTGCTTTTTCACGTTGGAATTGCTGCTGCTGGCCACTGGGGCTGTTTTTGGCACTGGTTTGGGTGGTGGAGGGTTGTTTTTCCTCCATTCTAGTGTCAAAAGCATCATGTTTTTTTTCTCCATCAATGGATGCCATCCATTGAGCAATTTGCAAGTGTTGGGATGGCCCAAGAATTCTCTTACTGTCAGGTAAGAATTCATGCAATTCTTCCACAGGTCTGCAAGGATCTGGTACTCCTTGAATTGAAGTGCATTGTTGTATGCACTGTGGCTGGCTTTGTATATGTCCACAGAGGCTTGTTGTGGCAGTGTCAGCTCTTTTTGAAGGTAAAATGGTATTATCAGCTTCAGAATGACCCAATTTAGTTGTTTGGAAGTCATCAACTGACCCTTTTCCTTCTGTACCTGGTTGGCCTCTGCCATAATGGCGTCTATTACCTTTTTGGGAGCTGCTTGAGGGGTTGTAGCTGGCTCCTGACCTGGTTGAAGGCATAATTATGGTTTAAAAAGGCTTAAAATAGTATTTTTACGTCAAAAAACTTACTATTGGCCAAATTTTTAGCTTTCTGAAGAGTATTACTTATGTCCAAGTTAATTAATTCAGAAGATATTGGTTCAGGTTGATTATTTTGAGTCACAATTACAGTACTATTATGGTCTGAATTAATAGTGCTTGCAGGAACAATTCTGGTGACTGTTGAGGCTGTTTCAATGTTTTCTTGTCTTACCACGTTGTCAGACACTAAAATTAATGAAAAAGCCAATTAATTAGGTAAAAAAAAGGTTATTTCAAAAAATAAATAAAAATATAAGCCTTACTTATAATATGAAAAAAAGTTATTTTTTATGGATTTTTTGAATTATAAGTATTTTTTATATGTTTTTAAATTTTTCAATATAAGAAAAAAGATTTAAAAAGAGTAAAAAAAAATATGTCACAGGTAAAATATCACGGCTTGGCCCCCAAATGTAAGGTGTGGATATGAAACTTTGATTAAAAATCAAGTACTTTTCCTGTCCTCAAAATTTGAATAAGGTAAAATTCAGTTAAAAATAGTATGAAATATTATTTTTAAAAGAAAATACGCCAATTTTATTGTTCATAACTTTATTAGTATAAAACAATAATATTATAAAAGTTTATCCAAAAAATACTCTACAAGAGATATTTTAAGGCTACAAAAGAAATTTCTTCAAGAGCAATTTCAATTGGAATTAATTGAGCAAAGAACTGCAAGCAATTAATTAAAGAACAAAGTCTTTAAAAAGAATATTAAAGAGAAAACACGCCAAAAAGTGACCAGAGTGAATTTGGAATTAAAGTGACAAAGTTTACAGTGATGAAAGATGCTTTAATTCACTTTAGGGGTGGTTCAGGGGTAAAAATGATTATAAGAGTTACAAAAAATGATTATAATGATTTTTTCACATGGTTAAAAGGATTAAAATGATTTAAAAATGGTGGTTGGAATCTTTGATTGATTGGTTTAACAGTGTTTAAACTAATTAATAAAAGGAAAAGATTCTAACATGAAGAGAAAAGTGGGGCAAAGAAGACATTCTTTTTTAGCCATCAATTCTCTTACTCCAAAAGTAAAATTTACTCTTGTCAGTCGTGAAAAACAGTCTGACAACAGAAAATCCAATTATGGCATCATTGAACCCTGGTTTAGACCAAAAAGGGCTGGTTTAAGCCATTTTTAGCCATTTTTACCCATTTTAGACACTTAAATCAGCCATTACTATAGCAATACGAGGCCTAGAGCCTTCAAAACACGTCAGAATGTGTGTAAGAGGCGTAGAAACCAGTTAAAACTGTTTTTACTATGGTTGTTTTATCTTAAGGGTAGTTTTACCCTCTTGGCAACAGCTAAAACTACCCCAGTTGGTATCAAAACCTCATCATCAAGTGAGTCCACAGACCCTGTAACTCAATTCCAGGCCAAAAGTGATGAACTTTTGCGTGAATTTTGACATCCCACGCCTGTCAGCAAGGATTTCGGGGGTCTAGCTCCCCCTTAGAGCTGGAGTTCCTTTTCCCCCCCAAATTTAATCTTTCCAGTTTATTTTTCCTTTTATTCCTCATCATGTATTATACTTATAATTTACATATGTAATTCAATTCAATTGTACAGTACAATACAGTAATAATTGACACCTCATATGTAAATCAAAGTTCACTTACGTAATACACGCGCACATTTTGACATTTCAATTGAATTCAATTGAAAATACTTCAATTCCTCATAACTTCTAAGCTAAACACAACACCTCAATTTTAACACAAAAATTGATGGTTAACACCACATGTGGTGTGAATTAAGTTAAGGTTTTGAGGATTTTCAACTTTTGTATTGAAAATACTAAAAACTTAATTTAAGCTTATTTAGAGTTGAGTTACAAGAATTTCACTCAGAGGTGACCCCACCTGATTTTTTATGAGGAATCCAATGGTGAAATAATTTTTATGTATTTATTTATTGGATAAAAAGTTATAATAATTTTTATTTAACCTTTTTCCAAATTTTTTTATTTTTTTCACAATTTTGTTAAAATTTCATTTTTACTTAATTTTTTCAAGTATAAATGTAATTTTATACTTACAAAATTTAATGTATTTTTATTTTTAAATTGTAATTAATTTTTTATTTTTAATATAATTTTATATTTATATTTTGATTTTTATTTTAATAATATAAACAAATTTATTTTATTTATATTAATATGTTATTTTTTATATTTGTGGTCTTTTGGGTATATGAAATTACCTCTAAGGCTCACACAATTCTTTAAGGATACTTCTGTACTGAGGATCTTGCCATAATTTCTTCTGAATTGATTCAATCAAATTTGAAAAACATTCCACCTTGACTGAAAAAAGTCTTGAGGGTTGAACTTCATCTTGCTTAATGAGTTGCTGAAGATTCATTGAATTCTTGCTGATGAGATCCTCCCCCTCTCTGGAAAAACATTGTCCTGACGCAATAAGGCATCCGGAAGAGTAGCTAGGTGGCCAGGGTGGTAAGTGATAGAAAAATGAAATTCAGAAAGGAATTCAGCCCAGCTGTCTTGACGGCAAGTAAGGACTTTTGAAGACATGAAATATTGTAGGGAAGAATGATTGGTGAGAGAGTGAAAGAAGAAAAGCCCTCCAATGCTTGAGAGCCCAGACTATGCCAAGGAGTTCCTTGTCATGAATCTCATAGTTGATCTCTGCTGGAATACTGTGAGCCTGTGAGGTATGTATAACATACCCATAAGGCCACAAATGATTTTATAAACAGCTAATTTTGTCTTAAACAGACTTTTTAGCTGAAACTAAAATAAAAAATAACAAAAAATAAGTAAAACTTTATTTTGGATAAACAAAGTTATAAATATTATGTCATTTTTGGACTCTACACCAAAAATAACGTAGGGTACATCCATAAGGTGTTATACCCAAAAACACTTATTTCTTGTGTTATTAGAAGATTTAAGAATATCACAGTACTAATGTAACTTTTTAACATTTTTTTTAAATTGTTAAATTTAAGCTTAAATAAGCTTAAATTTAAAGTTGCATAAGGTTAATGCAAACTTACCAAAATTTTAGTTAAAATTGAGGTGTGGTGTATATTTACTGAATTGGCTAAGGATTTGCAATACAGAATGTAAATCCTGCATGAGCTCAATTTAAAAGGGTTTAAAGCCATGGTATGGCTTTAAATAAATAAAAGGGCAAAATCCACGCAAAAAGGTGGGACAAAGGAAAAAGACCAAATAGAGCTGGGGTACCCAACTTTTTGGATCTGCAATGATTCAATTAAGGTTGTCCATCTGTATTGGAGGATTTTCAACCTTATTTAAACTTTAAGATTAGACTTTGATCCAACCTTAAGGTTTAAACTGGTTTTATCCCAATTTGGACAGGAATTTCAAGCTGCCAAAGGGTAAATCCCAATATGCAGGCTTGAAATCAAGGTTTTAAGAACTGTCAAAGCTTAATCAGGCTTAAAAACATTAAATAAGCTTAAACCTTTAAAGTTACAAGCATCAAAACCTCATCAAAAGCTAAGGTTTGGTGTGTATTGGTATTTTACGTGGAAAAATAGTGATAACTTCATAAATTCATTAAAAATCCAAATCTTAATGGATTTGCTTGAAAATTTCACACAGCTTAGATTTTAATATTATCTATATATAAATTAAATTTTAAGTATCTTTTATAAATAAAATTCCTGGGTAAATAGCCTGGAAATGTACTCTTTTAATTAAGCTCAAAGAAAATTATGATTTCTTTAAAAATTAATTCAAAATTGAGTTTAAGAGATTTCTGCTTGAAACTCGATTTTTTAAGTTGTTCATGTGATGAAATTTAATATAAATAAGTTTATTTATATTAAAAACTTAGGATAATTAGTTTAAATGAGGATTAAAGTTACATGGAGTTAAGGATAACACTGGTAACTTTAAATTGGACTTAAAAGCAAGTTGCCTTAAGCTAAGAACTTTGTTTTTAAATATGGTTTTTCAGTTTTGACCTGAGCACGCCCTCTATATTCATTATGAATCATGAGAGCTTCTCTGAAGACATAAAAAGAGTCTTTTCATCACTGTTTTTGTCCATCATTCAATTATCAATCCAATCATATTAGACATTTAAACAGGTAAAGTTTTATTATTTATAAAATCTTATTATTAAAGTAATTCTTAAGTTATTTTATTCTTTATTAATTTTAAATTAAAGAATTGAAGTCATAGAATTCAGATTATTGTTGTAATCATCAATAATATATTTTATATTATAAAATTATCATCTTAAATATCTTTTAAAATCCACAAATTCCTCTTAAAAACTCTTTATTCTTAAATTTTATCAAAAAAAGTTGTTTTATCTTTAAAACTATTGATTTTAGGCGTGTTTTTAACTTATAATCATTATTTCATATAATAACTGTTGTTGTTTAACTTGTTGTATTAAGTAAGTATTATAAGTAAGTTTTCTCTAAAGCTCTATATTTTTTTTATCTAGTATTAGTTTTTTTATATAGAATTTCATTCTATAAGAATTATTTCTGCACAGTGTGTGTTATAATTCTTTTATAAATAATATTTATATTATTTATAAGTGGTTAATATTCATATTTTCACATGTAATTGTCTCATTAAGAGCTTTACAAGTCTTATTGTTATAACTGTCAGTGACTATAACAATAATAGAATAATTAAAATTTATTATAATTATTATTATTATATTTTTATAATAATAATTATATTTATTTCTATATATAATTATTTTTAATGATTATATTTAAATTTGTGGTTATAATATTTTATTATATTATATATTTCTATTGAGGACAGTCATAGTACTCTTGATTTTGCTACTATTATAAAGAGTTTCATAGACAAACCTTACAAATACGCTTGCCACTATCAAATGCAATGGGATGTTTTACGGAGTCAGAAACCTGACTCAGTACAGCACCAAAGGCATAATTGGATGCATTGGTCTCCACAATGGTGGGTAGAGAAGTATTGGAGTGGTGGTGAAGGCCTCTTTGAGTTGGTGAAACTGACTAAGAGCTTCCTCATTGAGGGGAAAACAGGAATCTTTCTTGAGGAAAATGGTGAGTGAACTAGTTTTCTTTGAATAATTCTTGATGAAACGGCGGTAGAAATTGGCAAAGCCAAGGAATTATTGAAGAGCCTTGAGGTTTCTTGGAGATGGCCGATTGAGAATTTGCTGGACTTTTGCTTGGTCCATCTTGAGGCCTTCAGAAGAAACAATATACCCTAGATATTCTACACTAGAAACATGAAATGAGAACTTGGAGGCCTTAGCAAAGAGGGTATTGGCTGTGAGTCTGGAAAGGAAAGTGGACACATGTATGACATTTTCCTCCTCAGATTTGGAAAAGACCATAATGTCATCCAAATAAACCACAACATAAATATCAAGAAGTTCATAGAAAATATCATTGACAAGATTTTGAAAAGGGGAAGGAGCATTGGTGAGTCCAAATGGCATAACCCAATACTCATAGCTGCCATATTTAGTTCAAAAAGATGTCAAGTGTTCATCACCCTCCTTGATTCTGTGCAGGTTATATGCACCACACAAATCAAGCTTGGAGAAGATAGAAGAACCATCAAAGACAGTGAGAAGCTGATTCATAGGAGGAACAGGATACTTATTCTTCCTAGTAACAGCATTGAGTTTGTGGTAATCAACAGACAAATGGAGGCCACCATCCTTCTTTTAGACAGAAAGAACAGGTACTCCTGTTGAAGAGGAGCTTGGCCAGATGAAACCTTTCTCTGCATTCTCTGAAATGTAGGCCCTGATTTTATCTGACTCTTGATTTGATAAAGAGTAGATGACTCCAGCAGGAGGTAAAGACCCCTTCAGCTCAATATTATGATCACAGGCAAGGTGAGGAGGGAGTTTCTCTGCTTTCACCTTTGAGAATACATTCAAGTACTTGTGATAAACAGAAAGAACAACCTTCATCATGGTTTCTACTTCTTCCGGCTCTTCCTATTCATCACACAACTCCTCCAGGGGGTCATGATAAGATGAAGGAGGAAGGTCCATATTCCCAAAGAAGAGATGAAGTGAAGATACAGAATTATCTTCTCCAACATCTTGAATCTCTTTGAGGACTTCATTGCTAGAGGATAGTAATAACATATGGGAATTAAGGGAAGGAATATTGACAAAAGATGGAAATGATGGTGTTCTAGAATCACCAACCAGAGATTCACATGATGTGACAGAAGAAAAGTCATTACTGAAGGATTTTGAAGGATCATAATACTCCTTATGAACAGCATTAAAGGTTATCAGCCTTTTCCTCCAATCAATAGATGGATTAAGATGATTAAGAAAGTCCAAGCCAGATATGAGCTCTTCTCCCTTGGCAGTATTAATGACTAAAAATTCACATTCAAATCCTGGGAATGAAGGAAGCTAAACCATATATTTGATATGGTGAGTCACAAATAAAGAAGTGGACTCAGAAGAGTCCAAAATGACAAGAGAATTCTTCTCTAGGAGTTCTGATTTAGTCAAAGAATACTTGTGAAAAAACTGCTTTGCAATAAATGAGTTGGTAGCACCAGAATCAATGAGGATACTGTAGAAAACATCAGAAAGAGAAGAAAAGACAAAGAATTTAAGGGAATTCTTGACACCAGTATTCAGAATGCACAATTGTGCTCTGGATGGAAAACAGTGAAGACCATTGAACACAACATGATATTCACTCAGGCTGTGCCCTGGCTAGGAAATTGGCCTGACAATTGGGTAAGCTTTTTTTATGCCTTTTGAAACATGACTCAATACTATGCTTCCCACCACAATAGGGACATAAAACCTCCTTGATTCTTCTTTCTTTTTCAGAATTCCTCAACTTGAAATCTTTATTCAACAAAGAAGAATGGGGCTTGTCCCTCTTCTGAAGATTCTTCTTCTTCTTTTTACTTGAGCTTGAAGAATTTGACTTTGAGGCTTCAGGCTTCTTCTCTTGATGATGACTCTTCTCTTTTTGCCTCTGTCACAGGGGCTCTTGGAAGAAGAGGGCCTGGCACTCAGGAATCAAGAACTCACTTGGAGGGCTCCAAAGATAAAAGAATAATAAGAATGAATTTCTTTAAGAAAGAATAAGGGGGAAAACAAGTATGCCAAAAGATGAGATAAGAAAAAGATGAAGCCAATGGCCAAAGATAATAAAGAAGCCAAAAGCCAAGAAGCCAACCAAGTGAATCCTCAATTCACTGTTTCAACCTGCCAGAAAAGGAAATGGAATTAGTATAAGGATATGACCACCAATATCCACTGGACAGGCGAGGAAATAAAAGAAAAGGGTGCTGAATGACTGACTTAAGATTATCAGTATTAACTTTAATAAGGTAAAAGAAAATAAGGATAAAAATAAATCCACTAAATTGATTAACTGGGGAAAAAGTCCCCAGGTGCTGAAAGGTGGCCAGTATATGTGAAAAGCTGAAAGATTGATCCTGGAGTTGGATCACCGGCTGTATTGTCCGAATTGGGCCAATACAGTTCTGGCCATCTTGAATTTGAAACTGTGTGATTGAATTCCCACAGTGGAATATGAATTGGCCCAATTGGGCCAAGTACGTACAGGTTGATTGATTACCGCCTGTATGAACCAATTGAGTTGTCCAAGAAGTATTGAAATACTTGATGCCTTGACAACTGATTGAAAAGATGTAATACCTTTTGAGAATTGCCCTTAGAATAACCCTGAATGAAATTGCCAACCCAACTCCTGCTGAGCCAGGTGATTGGGTCCTTGAATGGTCTTCTGATTACCGCCATGGATTACCAAACTGATGAGTCCAAAAGTTCTCCTTCAAAATGGGCGTTGGATCTTGGTACCTTGAGTTAAGAAGGTTGATTTGGGTCCCGAAAACGTCACCATTGAATTGCTGAGCAAAAATGGTGCATAATGGTATATAACACCATATATGCACCACTCCTGCAACCTTGAGTACGAGGTGCATGGAGGAATGAAGCAATCCTCCCTTAAGTGGAGGGAAATGCTTGCTGAGATGATTTGGTGGCCTCTGGTGGTTGCCAGAGACCATGACGGTGAAGTTGGTCCATGGTGGTCCAGGGCCAAAAATGGGTCCTACGGGATTTATGGCCAAAAATGGATCCAAGGGATTGGTGGCCAAAAATGGCTCAGGTGGGCCCAATTGTGGTTTGGGACCCACCTGGCCTTGGGGGCTAGGTGGCTGCCCCCTTTTGGCCTCATTGGATTAGGCCAAAAGGGGCCTAATCCGCCTACAGACCGCAGACCGCGTATTACGGTCCACGGACCGTAGAAGCCGTGGGGGGCCTAAATGGCCCAAAAAGGCCATTTAGGCCAAAACCCCCATAATGAAAGGGGTGGCCAGGAAACCAATGAAGGTGTCCATGGGGCCTGGAAGCCCCTGGAAGACAAAAGGACCCCCCAGGCCCAAAAACAGTGATGGAGGCCTGGGGGTTGGTGAGGTGGAAATTGGCCAAGAGGGCCAATGACGCAGGATATGGCCTGAGGCCATAAGTGGCCAATGGAATGGGTTATGGCGTAAGAGCCATGGAACACCCAAAAGGGGTCAATTGGCCATAAATGATATGACATGGCCAATTGGCCCCAACTTGGCTCCAGGTTGGATTGCCGCCGCCATCAAGGAGGAGGGTCAAAATACGTGGTTGTGACAGTACCCCCCTACCTTGAATGGTGAGCTCCTGAGCACCAAGATAAGGTAGAGGCCTGTTGAGGCTAATGAGATGGGTTTGACGTAAGGATTCCAGAGGTATTGAATCTTGAAAAGAAGAATTGAACTGATAAGCTTGTTGGCATATGAATTGAGGTTGACTTGATCTTCTCTTGACATTTGGCTTTGACAAAGTTGAAGACATGATTTGACATAAAGATTTTGGCGTTAAAAAGTTATAAGAAAAGAAATTTTAAAAGAATATAAAGAGTAAAAGAGAAAAGGAAACAGATATAAAGAGAGAAAACAGAAAAAATAAAGAAAATGAAATTTGAGGAGAAATCCAATCTTCATCACGGATTACGACAATTGATTTTGAAAGTGACCAAGGACCTGGATAAAAGAATTTGATGCCAGGTGCTCACAGAGTGGCCAAGGTGATGTTTTGACAGATTGTAGACCCCTCAGGGAAGTGCACACCAGGAGAGGAACTTACTTTTAGTAGTTGCCACTCCCGCCAGTGCCATAAATAAGAAGGATCTGGATAAATGAATGTGTTGAAGGAATAAAGTAGAGTGGCCAAGGTGATGCTTACAACAAAGAAGAGTAGAATACCCCTAAAGGTGCATACCAGGAGTGGGACTTACTTTTGGTAATTCCTCTCCCCACCAAGCACCATAAAAATTCAAGCCATTGAAGAATTGGGTCCTGGCTTGTCAGGATATAACGAATGAAAATCTTTGACAAGTTCAGGGCAATTCTTGAGGTTTTCAGCTGGTTCCCATGTGGATCCTTCTGAATCTTGACTGAAACCTTTCCATTCCACCAGATACCATAATTTTCTTCTCTTGAGCTTTGAATCCAGTACTTGTGAGACTTCCCATTCCTCTTCTTCCTCAATAATGATTGGCGGAGGAGGCTCTTGATGCCGATTTGGGATTGTTGATGTCTTGACTGGTTCAAAGAGTGAGATATGGAAAACTGGGTGGATGGATTTCCATTGAGATGGAAGCTTGAGGTGGTAAGCATGAGTACTGACTTTCTTCAAGATTGGAAAGGGACCCAACCATCTTTCAGACAGTTTCTTGGTGGGTCTAGTTGATTTGATATTCTTGGAAGAAAGCCATACCATGTCACCAGGATTGAAAACAGGTGGACTTGCTCTACTTTTATCTGCATACCTCTTAAACCGGTTTATGGCGATTTCAAGTTCTGTCTTGACATCTTGCTGTACTGATTGGATTTTTGTTGATAACTTTCCAGCAGGAGTATCTTGAGTGATGTGAACTGAATCAAATTGTGGATCTCTTCCAAAAACAGTGAAAAACGGTGATTGCTTGGTTGAAGAGTGATCAGAATTATTGTAGGCAAATTCAGCCAGAGGGAGCCAGGTGTTCCAATCATCTTGATGATAACTGACATACATCCGAAGATACTGTTCTAGTATCTGATTTACCCTCTCTGTCTGTCCATCAGTTTCTGGGTGATAAGCAGTTGACAAGTCTCTTGAAATCTTGAGCTGCTGACAAAGATTGGTCCAGAAGGAAGAAACAAAGAGTGAACCTCTATCACTGACAATGCTTGATGGAAGGCAATGCTTTGAGAAGATATTCTTGATGAATAAATGGGCCAAATCCAAAGAAGTTATTGAAGACATTGTTGGAATAAACACTGCCATTTTCGAGAATCTGTCCACTATGACAAGGATTGAGTCAAAGGAATTGGACAGTGGCAGTTGAGTGATGAAATCCATTGAGAGGCAAATCCAAGGACCATTTGGAATTGGAAGAGGCTTGAGAAATCCAAACTTCTTATGATGAATATTCTTGTTTCTTGAACACTGTTGACAGGATGAAACATAATCCTTGATGAATTGAGTCATTCCGGACCAGTGGAAATCCTGCTTGACAAGTTTGAGAGTCTTCTCTTGGCCAGGGTGTCCAGCTAGAGGAGAATCATGGCGCTTTTGAAGAATGCTGAGTTGAATTGTGGAGTCATTTGGGACTACCACCCAATCTTTGAAGAGAAGAAGTTGGGAGGAGGAATCAAGAGAATAATCTTGGACAGATTTACCTTTACCCAAATCTTCAAGGATACTTCTGTACTGAGGATCTTGCCATAATTTCTTCTGAATTTAATCAATCAAATTTGAAAAATAATCCACCTTGACTGCAAAAAACTTTGAGGGTTGAACTTCATCTTGCTTAATGTGTTGTTGAAAATTCATTGGATTCTTGCTGATGAAATCCTCCCCCCTCTCCGGATAGACGTCGTCCCGACGTGATAAGGCATCTGGAAGAGTTGCTAGGCGGCCAGGGTGGTAAGTGATTGAAAAATGAAATTCAGATAAGAATTCAGCCCAGCGGGCTTGACGGCGAGTGAGTACTTTCGAGGACATGAAGTATTGAAGGGAACTGTGATCGGTGAGAACTTCAAAAGGAGAGGACAGAGAAAGAAGAAAAGCCCTCCAGCGCTTGAGAGCCCAGACTATACCAAGGAGTTCCTTGTGATGAATTTCGTAGTTGAGTTCTGCTGGAATAAGCTTGCGGCTGTCAAATGCAATGGGATGTTTTCCTGAGTCAGAGACCTGACTCAGTACAGCACCCAAAGCATAATCGGATGCATCGGTCTCTACAATGGTGGGTAGAGAAGGATTGAAGTGGGAAAGGATTGGAGCGGTAGTGAAGGCCTCTTTGAGTTGATGAAACTGGCTAAGAGCTTCCTCATTGAGGGGGAAACAGGAATCTTTCTTGAGGAAACTGGTGAGTGAACTGATTTTCTTTGAATAATTCTTGATGAAACGGCGGTAGAAATTGGCAAAGCCAAGGAAGGATTGAAGAGCCTTGAGGTTTCTTGGAGGAGGCCAATTAAGGATCTGCTGGACTTTTGCTTGATCCATCTTGAGGCCTTCAGAAGAAACAACATAACCAAGATATTCTACACTAGAAACATGAAAAAGGCATTTAGAAGCCTTGGCAAAAAGGTTATTGGCTTTGAGTCTGGAAAGAACAGTGGACACATGGGTGACATGTTCTTCCTCAGATTTGGAAAAGACCATAATGTCATCCAAATAAACCACAACAAAAACATCAAGAAGATCTTGAAATATATCATTGACAAGATTCTGAAAAGAGGCAGGAGCATTGGTGAGCCCAAATGGCATAACCAAGTACTCAAAACTGCCATATTTAGTTCTGAAGCATGTCAAATGTTCATCACCCTCCTTGATTCTGAGCAGGTTATATGCACCACGCAAATCAATCTTGGAGAAGATAGAAGAACCATTAAAGACATTAAGAAGCTGGTTCATAGGAGGAACAGGATATTTGTTCTTCCTAGTGACAGCATTGAGTTTGCGGTAATCAACACACAAACGGAGGCCACCATCTTTCTTTTTAACAAAGAGGACAGGTGCTCCTGTTGAGGAGGAGCTTGGCCGGATGAAACCTTTCTCTACATTCTCTGAAATGTAGGCCCTGAGTGTATCTGACTCTTGTTTGGATAAAGAGTAGATCACCCCAACTGGAGGTAGAGACCCCTCCAGTTCGATATGATGATCACAGGCACGGTGAGGAGGAAGTTTCTCTGCCTTCACCTTGGAGAATACGTCCAAGTATTGGTGATAAACAGAGGGAACAACCTTCATCACGGTTTCTACTTCTTCTGGCTCTTCCTCTTCATCCCACAACTCCTCCAGGGAGTCATGATAAGATGAAGGAGGAAGGTCCATATTCCCAAAGAAGAGATGAAGTGAAGATACAGAATTATCTTCCCCAACATCTTGAATCTCTTTGAAGACTTCATCTCCAGATGATGGTAATGACAGATGGGAATTAAGGGAAGGAATATGGACAGAAGATGGAACTGATGGTGTTCTAGAATCACCAACCAGAGCTGCACATGATTTGGCAGAAGAAGAGTCATTACGGAAGGAATTGGAAGGATCAGAATAGTCCTTTTGATCAGTATTAAAGGTGATCAGACCTTGCCTCCAATCAATAGAAGGATTGAAATGATTGAGAAAGTCAAAGCCCAATATGAGGTCTTCTCCCTTGGGAGTATCAATGACTAAAAAATCCCATTCAAAGCTTGGGAAGGAAGGGAGCTCAACCATATATTTAGTATGGTGAGTCACAAATAAGGAAGGGGACTCAGAGGAGTCCAAAATGATAAGAGGAATCTTCTCTGGAAGTTCTGACGTAGTCAATGAGTACTTGTGAACAAACTGCTTTGCAATGAATGAGTGTGTAGCACCAGAATCAATGAGAATACTGTAAAAAACATCAGAAAGAGAAGAGAAAACAAAGAATTTGAGAGAATTCTTGACACCAGTATTCAGAATGCACAATTGTGCTCTGGAAGGAAAACTGTGAAGACCATTGAACACAACATGATCTTCACTCAGGCTTTTCCCTGGCTGGGAAAACTGCCTGACGGTTGGGTAAGCTTGTTTTGAGGCCTTTTGACACAGGACTCAAGACTATGCTTCCCACCACAATAGGTACACAAACCCTCCTTGATTCTTCTTTCCTTTTCAGAACCTTTCAACTTGAAGTCCTTATTCAACAATGAAGAATGGGGCTTGTCCCACTTTTGAGAATGAAATTTCTTCTTTGGTCTTGAACTTGAAGAAACTTGATGATTAGAAGAGTGAGACTTTGAGGCTTCAGGCTTCTTCTCTTGGTGATGATTCTTTTCCTTCTGCCTCTCATGGTACCTGGTATCAAGTTCCAGGCTGACATCCATTAAGTCTTGAAGAGAATCAATGTTTGAAGGATGGGAGGCCAATTGATCCAGAATCCTGGAGGCCAAGCCCTTCCTGAAATGATGAATAAGAGCCCTTTCACCCCAATCCCCAATTCTTGAAATCAAACTCCTGAAGTCGGCAATATACAAAGCAACATGCCCACCTTCTTTCATCCTAAGGCCATCCAATTCAGCTTCTGCTTTTCTAACTTCATTTGGGTCTCCAAATAAAGTGAACAATTGGGATTCAAATAATGGCCAGGAATTGAGGAGATAATTTGAGTCTTGATTATTGAGGTTGGAAAGATAAGGCTCAATCCATTTTGCAGCCCTGCCAACTAAGAATGAAGTGGCATAAAGAACCTTCTTTCTGTCTTGAGAGAAGTTTGCCGGATCATTATGAAAGATGAGTTGACAAGATTGAATAAAGCTTCTGACTTTGAAGGGCTGAGTCCCATCAAAGCATTCTGGAGCCTTCATAGAAGGAGTCTTGAAGGCTGGTGGTCTTGATAATTCAGAAGAAGAAGCTGCTTGAAGATTGGCCATAATCTGAGTCATTTGCTGCATAATGGCCAATAAAGCCGGTTCAGACTGATGAGAGGCAGGCTGATCAGACTGGGCTAGAGTTGGTCCTCTGGTGCCCTCAGATGCTCCCACAGGAGCAGGAGCAGCCTCAGTGCCATTAGACTCTTCCTCTTCCACAGAATTCTCCTCCTCCTCTTCACCATCTTCACCTTGAACCCTGGGACTGGTTCTTGAAAATCCTGGGAATCCGCCAACCACTCCTGATAAAGACATTGATCTTCTTGGCCCTCTTCCTTCCTTCCTGGATGGTGCTGCTCCTTCCATAATGGGTCCTCTGTCCAATCTGGCCCTCAGTTGAGAAACTGCTGGGGTACCATCAAGAGGAGCCCTTGGAGTTGGAGTCAGAACAGCTTGAGCTCTGGCCTGAGATCTAGTCTGTCTTGCTGGAGGTGAATGTTGAACTGGCATGATTTCAGGAATAATTAACCAAATAAATGAAATAAAATCAAAATTTTCTTGAAGTACAAAATCAACAATCAAATCTTGAGGAAATTGGATAATCAATGAATCAAAATTCTTCAAATACGTCAATCAATCAAATCAAATGAGTCTTGAAGTAAAAATCAATATCAATGAGAATCTTAAAGTCAATAAATCAATCAATCAAACAATCAAAATCAAATCAAGTCAAATTCTTGCAGAAAATCAATCAATCAAAATGAATTCTTGTGTCAAAATCAATTTATGTCAAAAATCTTGATGTGAATAATCAGCAAAATCAATAAAATCTTCAGGTCAATCAATTATCTTGAGGTCAATTTCAATTATGTCAAATTAGTCAATCAAATCAATTTTCAAGTGAATTCTTCCAAAAAATCAAAAATTCTTGAAGAATAAATCAAAGTGAATCCTGATATGAAGAACGTGTCTGAATAACCTGATGAATAACTTGAGAACCAAAGATAAAAAAAAATGCCTGAATTATGGATAAAAATAGACTGATTAAGATTGAGAATGAGATTGTGAAGATAACAAAAAATAAAAAATGGGTCAGCCTTCAATTTTCAGAATGAAGAATGAATGAGAGAAAATTGAGAGGTGACGAAGAATCATAAGATCATAAAACGTTAAAGAATCATAATTTTGATGAAATTAATGAATGAAGAAGAATTATGAGTTAATTAATATAATGTCACAGGGGCTCTTGGAAGAAGAGGGCCTGGCACTCAGGAATCAAGAACTCACTTGGAGGGCTCCAAAGATAAAAGAATAATAAGAATGAATTTCTTGAAGAAAGAATAAGGGGGAAAACAAGTATGCCAAAAGATGAGATAAGAAAAAGATGAAGCCAATGGCCAAAGATAATAAAGAAGCCAAACAAGTGAATCCTCAATTCACTGTTTCAACCTGCCAGAAAAGGAAATGGAATTAGTATAAGGATATGACCACCAATATCCACTGGACAGGCGAGGAAATAAAAGAAAAGGGTGCTGAATGACTGACTTAAGATTATCAGTATTAACTTTAATAAGGTAAAAGAAAATAAGGATAAAAATAAATTGACTATATTAATTAACTGGGGAAAAAGTCCCCAGGTGCTGAAAGGTGGCCAGTATATGTGAAAAGCTGAAAGATTGATCCTGGAGTTGGATCACCGGCTGTATTGTCCGAATTGGGCCAATACAGTTCTGGCCATCTTGAATTTGAAACTGTGTGATTGAATTCCCACAGTGGAATATGAATTGGCCCAATTGGGCCAAGTACGTACAGGTTGATTGATTACCGCCTGTATGAACCAATTGAGTTGTCCAAGAAGTATTGAAATACTTGATACCTTGACAACTGATTGAAAAGATGTAATACCTTTTGAGAATTGCCCTTAGAATAACCCTGAATGAAATTTCCAACCCAACTCCTGCTGAGCCAGGTGATTGGGTCCTTGAATGGTCTTCTGATTACCGCCATGGATTACCAAACTGATGAGTCCAAACGTTCTCCTTCGAAATGGGCGTTGGATCTTGGTACCTTGAGTTAAGAAGGTTGATTTGGGTCCTGAAAACGTCACCATTGAATTGCTGCGCAAAAATGGTGCATAATGGTATATAACACCATATATGCACCACTCCTGCAACCTTGAGTACGAGGTGCATGGAGGAATGAAGCAATCCTCCCTTAAGTGGAGGGAAATGCTTGCTGAGATGATTTGGTGGCCTCTGGTGGTTGCCAGAGACCATGACGGTGAAGTTGGTCCATGGTGGCCCAGGGCCAAAAATGGGTCCTACGGGATTTATGGCCAAAAATGGATCCAAGGTGTTTTTGGTCCAATTTGGGTCCAAGGGATTGGTGGCCAAAAATGGCTCAGGTGGGCCCAATTGTGGTTTGGGACCCACCTGGCCTTGGGGGCTAGGTGGCTGCCCCCTTTGGCCTCATTGGATTAGGCCAAAAGGGGCCTAATCCACCTACGGACCGCGTATTATGGTCCACGGACCGTAGAAGCCGTGGGGGGCCTAAATGGCCCAAAAAGGCCATTTAGGCCAAAACCCCCATAATGAAAGGGGTGGCCAGGAAACCAATGAAGGTGGCCATGGGGCCTGGAAGCCCCTGGAAGACAAAAGGACCCCCCAGGCCCAAAAACAGTGATGGAGGCCTGGGGGTTGGTGAGGTGGAAATTGGCCAAGAGGGCCAATGACGCAGGATATGGCCTGAGGCCATAAGTGGCCAATGGAATGGGTTATGGCGTAAGAGCCATGGAACACCCAAAAGGGGTCAATTGGCCATAAATGATATGACATGGCCAATTGGCCCCAACTTGGCTCCAGGTTGGATTGCCGCCGCCATCAAGGAGGAGGGTCAAAATACGTGGTTGTGACAGCCTCTCATGTTACCTGGTATCAAGCTCCAGGGTAACGTACATTGAGTCTTAAAGAGAGTCAATTCCTGAAGGATGGGAGGCCAATTAATGCAAAATCCTGGATGGCAATCCCTTCCAGAAACGATGGATGAGAGCTCTTTCACCCCAATCCCCGATTCTTGAGACCAAACTTCTGAAATAAGAAATGTATAATGATAGGTGCCCACCTTCTTTCATTCTCAAAGAATCCAACTCTTCTCCAGATTTTCTGACTTCATTAGGGCCCCCAAATAAAGTAAAGAGCTGAGATTGAAACAATTTCCATGAATTGAGGAGGTAATTTGGATCTTGATTGGTGAGATTGGAGAGATAAGGCTCAATCCAGTTTGTGGCCCTGCCAATGAGAAATGAAGTGGCATAAAGGACCTTCTTTCTGTCTTGAGAGAAGTTTGCCAGATCATTATGAAAAATCAGTTGACAAGACTGAATAAAGATTCTACCTTTGAAGGGCTTAGTCCAATCAAAGCATTCTGGTGCCTTCATAGTTGGAGTCTTGAAGGCTGGTGGTATTGATGCATCAGAAGATGAAGCTTCTTGAAGATTGGCCATAACTTGAGTCATTTGCTGCATGATGGCCAATAAGGATGGTTCAGACTGGGCTAGAGTTGGCCCTCCAGTACCTTGGGATGCCCCCACAGGAGCAGGAACACCTTCAGCGCCATCAGACTCTTCCTATTCCACAGAATTCTTGCCCTCCTCTTCACTAGGACCTTTGAAAGTCCTGGAAATCCCCCAACTACTCCTGAAAATGAATTTGATCTTCTTGGCTTTCTTCCTTCCTTCCTGAATGGTGCTGCTCCTTCCATAATGGGTCCTCTGTCTAATTGGCCCCTCAGTTGAGGAACTGCTGGGGTGCCATCAAGAGGAGCACTTGGAGTTGGAGTAAGAACAGGTTGAGCTCTGGCCTAAGATCTGGTCTGTCTTGCAGGGGTTGAATGTTGAATGGGCATGATTCCGGAATAAAAAGTTAAAATAAATGAATAAAATAAAAATGGAAGATGAAAAGCTCGGGGCAAATCAACGGGAAATGTTGAAGTCAAAAGCACAATAAGAATCAATTTATTGAAGAAAATCAATCAATCACAATGAACTCTTGAGGTAAATAAATCAATCAAATGTAAAAATAAATTCTTCAAGTCAATAAATCAATATTTCAAATCAATGAAAACCAAAATCTTGCAAAATCAATCAATAAATCAAATGAATACTTGAGGCAAAATCAATTTTATGTCAAAATTCTTGATGTGAAAAATCAGCAAAGTCAAATGAAATCTTCAGGTCAATCAATTTTCTTGAAGTCAATATCAATTATGTCAAATCAATCAATAAAATCAAAATCAAGTGAGTTCTTCTTAAAAAATCAAAATTCTTGAAGAATGAATCAAATATGAATCTTGATGTGAAGAATGTGTCTGAATAATTTGATGAGCAATTTGAAAATCAAATGAATTTGAAGATACGCCTGAATTATGAATGAATTAAAATTTGATGATTTGAGATAAAATTACAAAAGAGAAACAAAAAATAAAATTTGGGTCAGCTTTCAATTTTAAAAATGAAGAATGAATGAGAGAAAATTGAGAGATGACAATGAATCATAAAGTTCATAAGCATTAAAGAGTCATAATTTTGATAAAATGAATTAATGAAATTGTAAAAAAGAATGAACAGAATGAAAAGAAATTATGAGTTCATTAACATAATGTCACAGGGGCTCCTATGGAAGCAAGAGTGGCCTGGCACTCAGGACTCAAGCCCTCACATGGAGGGCTCCAAAAGAAAAAAGAAATAAAAAGGAATATATTTCTTTAAAAGAAGAATAATAGTAAAGACAAGTGTGCCAAAGATAAAAGAAAAAGGAAGCCAATGGCCAAGATAATAAGAAAGCCAAAAGCCAAAGAGCCAACCAAAGGAATCCTCAATTCACTGTTTCAACCTTCCAGAAAGAACAATGGAATTAGCAAAGGATAGGATGGTCAATATCCACTGACAGGCAAAGAAGAAAGGGTGAAAATGACTGACTTAGAGTTATCAGTATTTACTTTGATAAATGAAAAGAAAATAAGGATAAAAATAAATCCAATGTATTAAGAACTGGGGAAAAAATCCCCACGGAAAAAAAGGTGGCCCGTATATGTGAAAAGCTGAAAGAATGATCCTGGAAGGTTGATCCCCGGCTGTATTGACTGTTTTAGGTCAATAACGATCTGGCCATATTGAGAATTAAACTGTGTGATGGAATTCCCACAGTGGAATGTAAATTGGCCCAAAAGGGCCAATGCATTACAGCTTGCTGAAATACAACATGTATGGACCAAGTGAGTCATCCAAGGAATACTGAAGTACTTGATGCCTTGACAACTGATTGAATGCTTGATAACCTCCTGAAATTGCCCTTGGAAGAATCCTGAGAGAAAGTACAACCCAAATCCTGCAGGGCCAGGTGGTTGGGGTCCTCGAATGGTCCTCTGGTAGCCACCAGAGATTGCAAGACTGAATGGCTTAGAAGTCTTCCTTTGAAATGAGTGATGGATTTGAAGACTGGAGTTGAAATGACGTAATTTGATCCTGAAAGAATCACCGTTGGATTGCTGAGGAAAAATGGTACACATTGGTATATAATACCATATATGTACCATCCTTGGTTCCCACATAATGAGTCCAATTTGAGCTGAAGTTGGGGGTTTCCCTGATCTTGAGGGGAAACCCCTTTATGAAGGTGACTGCCAGAGGCCATGGTTGAAGTCTTTAGGAGAAAGGTCCCCTGGGATATGAGGCCAAGACATGATTTTCTGAAGTCTATGGCCATTTGGAGTCTTTAGATGATTTAGGCCAAAAATGGGCTCAGATGGGCCCCTTCTGGCCTCAATGGATTTAGGCCAAAAAGGGCCTAAAGGATCTCACAGGCCATAGACACGGTAGGGGGCCTAAATGGCCCAAAAAGGCCTTTTAGGCCCTTGACCTCATAATCAAAGGGGTAGGGCCCAGGGCCCTGGTGGTGGCTAGAGGGGCCAGAGGCCATGCATGAGGTTTGGGGCCATAATTGAACAGTGAAAGGTGGTGTGGCCCAAAGACCATAAAACACCAATGTGGATCAATTGGCCATAAAAATGATGACATGGACAATTGGCCAAAAAATGAGGTCAGGCTATAATTGCCACAAATGCCCATTGGGAGGGGTGATTACATGTGGTTGTGACACACATAGACGTTCTTGAGCTTAATCCCCATAGATATCTTCAAAGGTAATATATGGCAAGGAAAGGTAGCCGTATTGATCTTTTAAGATGGATTCTGTTTCATAATCTTCATTGGGAGGTTTCTGGATGAGCTCAGGGTTTTCCAGTTGTCATTAATAAGGTTCTTTGTTTTTAAATGGTTTTTCCAAGAGGTTGATTAGGTATGTGTCACTTAATTTGTTGTCTCTTTATTCCATAATTTTGATTTATTTCTCTATTTGATTGATAATTTCTTCATCTAAAAGCTCATGATGTTCACTAAATCTTACTTTCTTCCTTTTAGGTTTTGTTTTGAAAGGGTTTCAATTGATTTTATCATTTATATCCACCATAATGTGGAAGGTTTCTTCAGTATTGTTAATTGGCTTGTAAATTATTTTGGGTAATTCATCTTCAGAGGTTGATTCCTCAAGCTGTCTTTGGAGGTTATTATGCCCTTTTTTCTTTGCAATTCTTGGTCAGATTTCTAAAGTCTTGGTGATATGGATAAATCTTGGGTCTTGTAGGTTAAGCTAAAAATGGTATGGCCCCCTTTTTTTAATCTTGAAACATCTTTCTTGGGGTATTTCTGACAAATTTGGCCATATTTCATATATTCATTCCACTAGGAAGACCAGTTTTACATCTAATTTCTTGAGGTTTGCATATTGGAATGCATAAGAATTTTACATAAGGTTCTTGATAGCTGAGTGTTTCACCTTGTTGATGGGAAAATTCTAACCTAATGTTGTTGTCTGCCAAGAAGGGTCTTCCAAGTACTGTATGGAAAGATCCTTTTGCAATGAAATAGTGGATTTGGGTTTCTTCACCTGAATCCAGAATTATTGGTGTAAGATGTGACTATGAAACTGATGATAATATTACTATTAATCAACAGTACTATGTCTGTTCTTATGAAATATAATAATAAAAATTATTATAACCACAATCAAATAATTATAAAATTATTTCTTTCACGTGTTATACACTACTAGTGATTATAACAGTGAGCAGTAATTGTCTACTAGGATAAATTACAAGAAGAATTTAATAATAAAGACTTCTTTATTAAAATAATAAAATTATTTTAATATATAATTATCTTTTACAAGAATAATTATAAAGATAATTCTTGAAGAAAACTATTACTAGAAAAAAACTTTAAGAATTAAGAATAAATGACTCACTAATACTCCAAAGAACTTATTGATAGATAAGAGTAGAGAAATTTGACGTGGAATTGTGGATTTAAGGGATCAAAAGGATTTATAACAGTATTACAACAATATATAGTTGGATTCTATGATTTCACGTCTTTCTGGATGATTTTGAAAGATTTAAAACACTTAAGAATAGCTTTAACTAATACTTACTTGTTGGTAATAATGATTTAATAAATTGATAAGATGATGATATGGAAAAAACAGCAAGAAGAGGCTTCTTTTAAGTCAACAACAGCTCACAGAGGCATGCCATGGAGCAAACTGAAAAACCAGTGAGTGAGAAAACAATAAACCTTTTTGGATTAATGATTGCATCATCTGTTGTCACGTAAGATTATCATAATTACTTAATTGATACTTTTACATGACTACCAACCCCAATATGGTTAAGAATAAAAGGAGTAACAACAGTAAATCTTCTTTTATTCCAAAATAATAATTGATTTCTCAAAGTTATCAATGTTATTGCCAATTTCATCACAGGTTTTAATTACTGTGAATTTTTGAAGATTCAGTGTTTCACATAGAATGGTCAAAAATGGACTGTAAGTAAAACTTTGGATTTTACCAGGAAAACTGTAATTCTTTTTGGTTGTACCATACATAATACGGTTCTTCATTGGTCCTGAAAGTTTCAGAAAGATTCATTAAGAATTGTATTTTTAATGAATTTTTGAAGTTTTTACCTCATTTCTACGTAGAATTGCAAATAGCAGTATTTTGCTGGTTGCTATGAGGTAAATCAATGAATATGGATCCCAAAAGGGTTTTAATTACTCTTTTAGGGTCTAGTCATGGAAAGTCATCAAGAATTGACGTGGTTACAGGAGCCTAAGTAGCTTATTACCTCCTTGGCACGTCAAGATAGCAGGTTATTTGCTATTTTCTTATGATTACAGTAGGTGTAACTTGGTAACCAAGTTCCCAAAGAGTTTTAGTTTACCAATTGGGCCAAGATGAGCCATGGATCCATGCTCTGGAGCTATCCACGCCTCTGAGGCCTCAGAAGTTGGGTACCCTGGCTCTCTTTGATGTCTTTTGTCCCCCTTGCCTAATTTTTACGTCAAAATAGTAATTTAAGCTTAAAGTGAGATATCCACTATGGGTGTACCAAAAGTCCATGTAAGAATACCATGACATTAAGTGCTCAAAACATGCATAACACTATTCTTAGTGTATATTTAACATGGGATTTCTCACTTTCCCATTATTTTGGCTAAAAATCAAGAAAAACAAAAATTTTCACGGATCTTTTATGTGGTATTAATGATGTGGTATTGAAGTATTTTGCATTTTACCACCTTAAATACTTAAATTGAGCTTATTCACTCTATGGAGCTACCCTAGGTGAATTTTTGTGTAGAATCCAAATCTGGTTTTAAATCCATGGATTTACTTACTCAATAAAAAGTTATTCATCTTTTCTGAAATTGAAAATGATGAATTTTGGATATATGCATGACTTATGAGTTTTGCAAAATTCAAAATTTCTTTTTAGGATAATTGTGGCCTATTTGGGTATGTAAAAAATACCTCAAGGCTCACATTCCCTCCCACCAAAAAATAAAATTGTACTACAATTTTATTAGTGATACAAGAATAAGGCCCCAAAGGGGGTTAATGTCCACTGTCCAACCTCTTCACATTACTCAGATCAAGTAATTTAAAGCATATTTATAGACATATTCAGGCTTGTGGCCTTCTTTCATGTCTAAATCTTCTTAAGAGTTTATCTGAGTCAGGTATTTCTGATTCTGCCATCCATTCATCTTCATGTACTGGATTTCTATATCTGACAAGATATTCTCTTTGATTTTTACCCCTAAGTCTCCTTTCTTTAATGACTTTCTTTATCTTTTTGTCTTCATTCTGTTCCACAGGTGGTACAGTTAAAGGAGTTGGGTTTCTTAAAGGAAACAATTCTTTATCAGCTGGTTGATAAGGTTTTATCAAGCTGACTGGAAATGTGGGGTGTTTATTTTCCAATTCACCACTCAATTCCACTTGAACTGCATTGGTTCCATGTAAAGCAACAATAACAAAAGGTCCTACATAAGAATCTTTAAGTTTCTTTGGGCCTTTGATATTATTAAAATTCAAGGTTGAAACTAAAACTAAGTCCCCTACTTTGAAGTCTGGTACTTTATGACTCTTGTCCCACTTCTGTTTTGCATAATCAAAAGCATCATCCATACTTTGTTTTGCATGATGTTTCACTTTCTCAAGCATTATCTTGAAGCTGGAAGCTGTAGGATGAATGTCAATCAAGTCTTTCCTCAGTGTGTCTGCTGGGAGTCTTGGATTCCATCCTTTCTCTAACATAGCAGGAGTTTGTCCTGTGGAAGAATGGACTGATGTCTTGTATGCCAATTCTAATGCAGGTATCAGAGTGCACCAGTCATGGGTAAAGCCATCTGAGTCTTTGAATTCTAATCCATAAGAACAGAATCTCCTGATCATGTCTTCTAAAGTCTGAATCATACTCTCTGCTAGCCCATCTGTTTGAGGGTGATATGCTGTAGAGAATGATAAATTAGTCCCAAACAATCTATGAAGATTGGTCCAAAGTGCAGATGTGAACTTGGGATCTCTGTCGCTTATGATATTCTTAAATAATCCTGTATGAGAAATAACTCTACTCCATAAAAGCAGAGCTGTATCCATAGCAGTGTCATCTTTATGACATGGTAAGAATATGGGAGTTTTGCTATATATGTCTACAATGACTAAACAAGCATTATAACTTCTGTCACCACTTGGAGGAAGTGCTGTGACCCAATCCATGTGAACAACTTCCCAAGGGGATTTGGTTCTTGAATATGGATCATCAATCCAAATTTCTTGCCTGTGCTCCTGTTTGCTTTTTGGCATTCATCACAGGTATGGCAATATTCAATGGTTTCTTTCCTCCAAGATGGCCACCATGCACAGTTCTTCACTTTTTCAAGTGTTCTGTCTTCTGACAGGTGTCCAGAGTAGATACTATCATGACATTCATGAAGAATGGTATTGATAAGTAGTCTACTACACAGTGTCATCACACAAGAATGTTTTGTTCTATGGTAAATAATCCCATCAAACAAGTGAAATCTTCCTTCAGAATAGGAATTTTTCCAAACTTCATCAAGTGCATTAACTAAAGACGTATCTTTGCAGTCTTTATCTAATAAAGAAGTCAAGATATGGCAATTCTTGTCTTGTTTATAAGATTTTCTGACCTCCTCAAAGAATTCAGTCCCAATATCAGTTATGTTAATTCCTTCAATTGGAATCTGTGGTTCAGCTTCCAAAGGTACATAAGCTGGGTTATCAGGAGTGTTGGCTAAATCCCATCTACTAAGTCCATCAGCATTTTTGTGAATGTTTCCTGCTTTATGAACTATAGTCATGTTTCCTCTATATTCTTGAATGGCTATTTGCCATCTCAACATATGTCTGTTGGGAGTTTTCATGTTAAGAAGTGATTTCACGGCATTACAGTCAGTTATTACTTCAAAAACACTGCCATCAAGATAATAGTGTAGTTTCTCAAGTGCCCATACCAAACATAAGCACTTCATTTGGCTTGCACCATATCTGGCTTCTGTTGGTTTGATTTGTCTTGAGATATAACAAACTGGTCCTTCTGTAGGTTTGTCATCAATAATTTTGACTTGATGTAGGGCTGCCCCTAATCCATCTTCACATGCATCAATGTACAACTTAAAAGGAATATTCCAGTCAGGCATGAGGAGTAAAGGTGCTTCTGTAAGGGCTTTCCTTATCTTCTCATAAGCTTTAATTCTCTCTTGTGTCATCTCAAATACAGTCTGTTGATCACAGATTCTATAAAGTGACTTGGCTAGAATTGCAAAGTCTTTCAGGTGTTGCCTATAGTAACTGGCAAACCCAAGAAAAGACATCATTTCTTTTTTATTCTGGGGTATTGGTTTAAGTAACACTGCTGCTACTTTATTTTTGTCAATACCCAAGCTTAAACCAGAAACAATATGTCCTAATGCCTTGAGTTCTTCAAAACCAAAATTTCATTTCTTAAGTGAAATTTTCATGTTCACTTCTTCAACTTTATGAAGTACTCTTGCAAGTCTTACAAGGTGCAAAGACCATGAATCAGAACATATGATAATATCATCAATATAAATGATAAGCCATCCTTCAGACAATTCTGTAGGAAAGATGGTGTTCATCATCCTTTGATAATGGGATGGAGCATTTTTAATGCCAAATGGCATTCTAAGATACTCAAAAATACCACAGTGAGTGATAATTCTAAGTAATTTCTTAGCTTTAGGCGTCAAAACATTTTGATGGAAGCCTTTCAATGCATCCATTGATGTTATATACTTGGCTTTAGACAATTGAGTCAAGGTTTCTTGAATTCTAGGTATTGGATACCTATCTGGAACTGTGTAGGTATTCAATTCTCTGAAGTCTCCAACCATTCTTGACTTATCATTATGCCATGCAATAATAACAGGTGTTGTCACTTCAACTTCCTCATTATGGCCTACTTTCCTTAGCACACCAAGTTGGATCAACTCTTGGATATGTTTTTCCAAGGATTCTCTAGCTCTGGGACTGGCTGGATAAGCTGGTCTTCTAAGTACTGGAGGATATGGTCTGTCAATATTAAGAGTAATATCAACTTCATGTCCTCTTATAGCGCCTAATGGTTCATTATCAGAGGCAAATGCATTTTTATATATGTATAACACATTAATAAGCTCATTCCTCAGCTTTGGTGACAATGATTGATTAATTTGTGCTTCAACAAGTTGATTAGTCACAAATTCATCTTTGTAAGTATCCTTGACAGAAGATACTACAGATATCTGTTTTGGAATATTGGAGAAAGCAAATTTTTGTCTCTTGTTATCCCCAATTGTGAAATATCTGTCCTTATGGTTATTTATATCAATACCATAAATATTTAAGTAATCATTTCCAAGAATGATGTGCTGAGATGTGCAATTATCCATTACTACAATCTCAGTTTTCATTCTTACACTTCCTGCTGGATGTGGGAATACAATATTAGTGTCCAATATGCCCAGGGGGTACATATTGTTACTGGCACTACTGAATTGTACACCTTCTATTGGTAATAGATGGTTTTTCCATTCAGGAAGTATAATTTGGAGATAATCTTTGCCCACACAAGTGCAAAATGCCCCTGTATCCAAATTTACTTTGGCTTCAATATCACTCATCAGAACTGATGTGATACAGGATGCCCCAGCAGTATAACCCTTTCCTCTAGCAGGTTTTGTTTTACACATTCTGGAATCTTGGATATTGATCAGGTTGCAGCAATCCTCACTGTACTGTGGCAAGTGGGTATGGACTTCTGTGACCTCAAAGAAAGCTGAAATGTTCTCAATGGGATAGTCCTCCACTGGTGTATCTTCAGAGACTGCAGAATCTTGATCAGACTCCTCTTTCTCTTCAGTACACTGAATTTCTTCAATGACTTCAACTTCATTGATCTTTGTCTTCTTAGGACAAGTGTTGGCTAAATGTGAAGTACTTCCACATTTATGACACTTCAAGACAGGTCTTTCTGGTCTTCTTTCCTCTCTGGGAATCTTTGAGACTATTCTGGACTATATTGGGTTTTTAATCCAAGTCTTACCAATTATTGTCCTGGTAATGATATCTTCCATAGCATTAATGTAGTCCTCTGTTGAACAAGGTTCCACACATCTGCTTTTGATAGCATGTTCCAGTTCTCCTCCACACTTTCTTAATATTTTCATATTAATCATAGTGTCAGACATATCTGGGTGTAAAGCAGATAGTCTGTCTTTTTGTTTGAAGAACCAAGTAAGTGGTTTGTCTTTTTCTGAGTTAAAAATGGCACTTTCAAAAGCATTTTACATTTTAAACCTCCAAGAATTATTGGCCCATTTGGTAATCACTTCAGATTTCCACCAAGACCAGTCATGTCTTCCATGATCTATTCTCATCTTGTAATACCATTTCTTTGCAGTCTTGGTAAACAAACAATGTAATTTTCCCACTATGATTTCATCAGGTATATTAAAGTCTTCTTGCAACATATCAATAGTCCTGATGAATTCAATATGATTGTATTCTCCTTCACCAGAGAATGTTGGCCATTCTTCTAATTTGGGAATATCCTTTGCAGAAATAACCTTTTCTCCTAAGAATGGGGTCAAACTTTCTTTAACAGAAAGTTTTTCTTCAGTCAAAGGTGTGGAATGTCTTGGCATATGTGGTTCATGATTCTTATGAATTTGTTCCACACTTGCAATTATTTCATTCTTCAATTTCTGCCTCTCACTGTCACTTTTTGCTAAATGTATAGCAAATTGATTGGTGTTCTTAACTATTTGTAAGACATGGTCTTCAAGAGTTTTAAGTCTATCATTTACTTTAAAAATGGAAAGATCCTCTGTGTCATTATTCTGAGTTTGACATTGGTTCTCAATTCTTTCACAAGCATTGCCAATTGACTCAAGGGTGACAGTTGTCAATTGATGCCATTCAAAATGTTTCTTGTCATTTGTCTTTAAACTATTTATGTCTAATGTAATTTGCTTTAACTTTGACTCAAGTTTGCCAATTTTTACATTAATACTTCTATGTACATCAGTTATTTGCGTGGAAAAGTCCCGTTCATCCTTTCCTGCTCCTTGGCTGTGAATTCCATAAGAGTTCTGGCCATATTGAAGACACTGTCCACGGCTGAAGGCTCCAATTTGGGGATCCTGTACCCCTGTGGGTAAGGTCTGTGCCAATTGGCTTTGCCTTTTCCCTTGCCTTGATGGTTCTTGGGACCTCTCTGTTTCTTTTGAGGTCCTTTGGGCTTGTCCTTGGATGCTTCTGGAGCTGGTTTGGAGCTGGTAGACGCCACTGGTGCCTCTGTCTCCAAAGCTGGAGTCATTTCCAACTCTTTCTTCTGGTATATGGATAAAAGACTTTGGTTCTTCAACCAATTCTTTATCTTTTTGACCTTGTCTTTGCAAGACAGGGGGCTCCATCCTCCTAAGAGTTCTATGGTCTTCTCCTGACCCAGAAAGCTCTTGATGTGTAAGTAGGAGTTCATGGCCCCCTGCCAAAGGCTTGGGCAGATTTCCCACTCCTCTTCCTTGGCTGCTCTGAACCAGTTTTTGTACTGGCATTGATATATTTCTATTGCTGCCACCTGAAAGTGGTTCAGCCCTGGAAATATTACCATAAATCAGTTCAGGCTCAGAATTTACGTCAAAATCTGTTGGTACAGACCTTGGGGAATGGGGGGCAACTCTGGCATCCTCCAGATGTGTCTTTCTTGTGGAAGATTTGGCACTTCTGGATTTGGTCTTGCCTCTTCCTTGTCCACATCCATCTGGTTGGACTGAATAGTTGCTTCCATTTCTGGTATGCACCATTTTCACGTCAATTTAAAGATAAAAGGTGAAAATATAAGATAAAATACACACCTTTTGGTGGTAATTTAGCTTTTTCTAAGTTGAATAAGGTGCCTCTTTTAGCAATCTGCACCTCAATACTGTCTTCAGATTCTGCTTCTGAAGATTCTGGACTAGTGATATATCTTTTACTGAGTCTGTTGCCAGCTGCACAGTATTTGATTAAAGACACTAAAAAGAAATTAGAAAAGAGAGAAAAAATTATTTTTTATACTTTTTTGAAATATTTTTAAAGATTTTTTATAAGGCTTATATTTTTTAATATTAAAAAAATTATTCTTTTTAATGAAAAAAAAAATTAAAATTTAAGATTTTGAGTGAAAATTAATTCAGAGTAACTCAAAGAATAAATTTATAAGTTTTTGGATGTGAAAAAGCCACGTGTAAAACAGTATAAAATTAGACCAAATTCCTCAATGAAAAAGATTTCCAAAACAATTTCAAAAATAAAAATTATTTTAACTTTAAAATGAAAGAAAAAATAGTAAATTAATATATTTTAGAGCTTAAAAATATATTAATTAAGGGTACAAGGTTCAAAAAACACAGCCAGGCCCCCAAATGTAAGATGTGACTATGAAACTGATGATAATATTACTATTAATCAACAGTACTATGTCTGTTCTTATGAAATATAATAATAAAAAATTGTTATAACCACAATTAAATAATTATAAAATTATTTCTTTCACGTGTTATACACTACTAGTGATTATAACAGTGAGCAGTAATTGTCTACTAGAATCAATTACAAGAAGAATTTAATAATAAAGACTTCTTTATTAAAATAATAAAATTATTTTAATATATAATTATCTTTTACAAGAATAATTATAAAGATAATTCTTGAAGAAAACTATTACTAGAGAAAAACTTTAAGAATTAAGAATAAATGACTCACTAATACTCCAAAGAACTTATTGATAGATAAGAGTAGAGAAATTTGACGTGGAATTGTGGATTTAAGGGATCAAAAGGATTTATAACAGTATTACAACAATATATAGTTGGATTCTATGATTTCACGTCTTTCTGGATGATTTTGAAAGATTTAAAACACTTAAGAATAGCTTTAACTAATACCTACTTGTTGGTAATAATGATTTAATAAATTGATAAGATGATGATAGGGAAAAAACAGCAAGAAGAGGCTTCTTTTAAGTCAACAACAGCTCACAGAGGCGTTCCATGGAGCAAACTGAAAGACCAGTGAGTGAGAAAACAATAAACCTTTTTGGATTAATGATTGCATCATCTGTTGTCACGTAAGATTATCATAATTACTTAATTGATACTTTTACGTGACTACCAACCCCAATATGGTTAAGAATAAAAGGAGTAACAACAGTAAATCTTCTTTTATTCCAAAAGAATCATTGATTTCTCAAAGTTATCAATGTTATTGCCAATTTCATCACAGGTTTTAATTACTGTGAATTTTTGAAGATTCAGTGTTTCACATAGAATGGTCAAAAATGGACTGTAAGTAAAACTTTTAATTTTACTAGTAAAACTGTAATTATTTTTGGTTGTACCATAGATAATACAGTTCTTCATTGGTCCTGAAAGTTTCAGAAAGATTCATTAAGAATTGTATTTTTAATGAATTTTTGAAGTTTTTACCTCATTTCTACGTAGAATTGAAAATAGCAGTATTTTGTTGGTTGCTATGAGGTAAATCAATGAATGTGGATCCCAAAAGGGTTTTAATTACTCTTTTAGGGTCTAGTCATGGAAAGTCATCAAGAATGGACGTGGTTACAGGAGCCTAAGTAGCTTATTACCTCCTTGGCACGTCAAAATAGCAGGTTATTTGCTATTTTCTTATGATTACAGTAGGTGTAACTTGGTAACCAAGTTCCCAAAGAGTTTTAGTTTACCAATTGGGCCAAGATGAGCCATGGATCCATGCTCTGGAGCTATCCACGCCTCTGAGGCCTCAGAAGTTGGGTACCCTGGCTCTCTTTGATGTCTTTTGTCCCCCTTGCCTAATTTTTACGTCAAAATAGTAATTTAAGCTTAAAGTGAGATATCCACTATGGGTGTACCAAAAGTCCATGTAAGAATACCATGATATTAAGTGCTCAAAACATGCATAACACTATTCTTAGTGTATATGTAACATGGGATTTCTCACTTTCCCATTATTTTGGCTAAAAATCAAGAAAAACAAAAATTTTCACGGATCTTTTATGTGGTATTAATGATGTGGTATTGAAGTATTTTGCATTTTACCACCTTAAATACTTAAATTGAGCTTATTCACTCTATGGAGCTACCCTAGATGAATTTTTGTGTAGAATCCAAATCTGGTCTTAAATCCATGGATTTACTTACTCAATAAAAAGTTATTCATCTTTTCTGAAATTTAAAATGATGAATTTTGGATATATGCATGACTTATGAGTTTTGGATAATTCAAAATTTCTTTTTAAGATAATTGTGGCCTATTTGGGTATGTAAAATATACCTCAAGGCTCACAATTGGAGTCAATTTTGAAAGTGCCACCAATGAAGTAGTATGGCCTACAATTCCCCTAAGATTCATGTTTAGCTTTATTGTTGTGAGTGAGGATTTTATTTCTATCTCTTCTCGTATGATGTTAAGCTCTTCCCCAGTGTCCACTAATTCTCTGATAGGATATTCTTCCTTTCCAATGAAGCTTTACCCAGATCCCAAACGACAGGCATAATGAATCTTGGTCTTGAGTATTTCTTTGAATGCAAATGTTAATAGTCTTCTTTGAAGATTAATTGAGTTGGGAAATTTAATTTTCTCCTTGTCTCTTTCTGATAGTTCATGTAATTTATGGACAGGATTTTGTGAAATACTCAAGATTTCCTCAATAGTGAGGTTTATCTTTTGCTGCATAATTTTCTTGATAGTTTTGTAAATTTCTAGTTTGGCTTCAGCTTGTTTCTGTAAAGGTTTGCTGACTTTCTTTGTTTCTTTGGGAATGTCTTCCTCCTCATTTTTATTGGAAATGTTTTCAATCTTTTCCTCAGGTTGGTCTGGGTTTGGAATATTTGAGTTTTGGAATGAGGTCAAATTATTACTCTTTCTTCATCTTTGTCTTCTTCAATATGAGTTACAGGAGTAGCTGCTTTTTTCTTTGGCTCTTAGGTTTTATTTTGAGCTTGTCTTCTAAACCCTTTTTTGGTCTTCCTTAGTCCAATGTGTGATTCAAAGGGGCCATTGGATGAGGAAATGGTAGGTGGTTTTCAATGTGACCAATATTTAACATGTGCAATTGAGGTGAATTTTTCTTCTGAGTTTTTTTCAGTGGGCTTAAACTCTTCTTCTGTTTTTTGACAACAGGTTTCTCCATAATTTTCCTTTTGAGTTCTTCTTGTTTTTTTTTTTTGAAAAATCCCTGACTATGTCCTTGACACTTTAATTCCCTTCCATAAGTGCTCTCTGATAATTTGGAAATAGGTAAGACGCTCCTGGATTTCTGAAAATTATTATTTCCAAATCTCCAGAAAGGTCAGTGCATATAGTTTCTAAATGACTTTCTTACTTGCAGTGAGAACATTTCAAAAGTGGTCTTGGAGCCATTTGACCCGGTATGTATGGTTGTTAACTGGATGACAATGGTGGTAAGGGATTCCTTGGCCCCATGGCTGATTATTTTTGGGGAATCTTTGCTCCTGATTAATGTTCCAGTTCCTTCTTGGTTGATTCACTGCTTCTGATAAGGTTTCAGTTTATTAAATACTTCTTTGACTGGTTCTTTTCCCCCATTTATTGGTTGGGGTTCTGGTTGGGGGGGGATCTTTGATCTTGTGGGTAAGCTCTTTTACTTGTTTTAAAGCTTCATCCCAGCTTTAATCTTCAAATCTTGTCTTCTTTTCTGAGGTGTTCTGCTTAGAAAGTTCCTATTGTTGAATTGGTATTTTGGACTTTAAATCCTGTTCAATATATAGTGTCAAAATATATAATATTTGTATGATTTAACCTTCATCCAAGGCTTGAAGCATAGCCCTTCCTTTGATAGTTGAAATACTGGCTAATATTTCTTTATTATTATTGATATCACCTTTGATGTATTGGTATCTTTTGAAGTAAGTAATGATTGCTTCATATTCCCCAATGAACTTTCTTTACTTTGTCATATTTCTTATTCCACCTTCCTGTTTAGTTTTTGTGAATAATTCAGTTATTGAGGATAGTCTATATTCTTTTTCTGGTGATGTTCCCCATCTTTTTTTCATATCCACTTTCAATTGATCCCAATAAGCTGTTTCATATCCTGGCATTCCTTCAATATGATAGTTTATTTCTTCATTGCTGGTCCAAAATTCTATTTGTCTTGCAATGTATTTTTCACTTGCTCCCTCAATTTCTAAAATATTTTCAACTTTTTTGATGAATATTTCAACATGCTTTCCATCAAACCACAAATTATAGTCTTTTGCTCTGATTTTTACTATTGGAGTAGTGTTTCTTGGTATTGGTTGATCTGATGAACTTGGAATTCAGGAAGAAATGTTGACTCTTCTTGGTAAAGTATTTTGTCTTTGTTCTATATAAGGTGTTGATGTGACCATGGGTCTTGGGTAAGGTGAAGTTTATTCATGTTTCCTTAATGATCTTGGAAGGGTGGTCTGTTCTTCAAGTTGACTGCTTTATGGAGTATAGCTTTATGATTTATTTTTATTTCCTTTTTGATTAGTGCCAGTAATTGCTCTTGCATTTCTAGTATTTTCTGACGAAGTCTGTCTGTTGAAGAAATTTCTTCCTGCCCTTCAACAGTCTCTTCATTGAGGTTTTCTTGCTGGATTTTTTCAATACTGGAAAGTAATTTTGATGATGAAGGTTTATCCATTTTTGATTGGTTTATTTCTTTCTTTGATTGTGGTGTTGAGTTATGGACTTTATTTCTTTTAAGGAGATCAAGAAAGAATTTCTCCACAATGTTCAAGTCCCTTTTATTGTTTCTTGGTGTTGCAATAGGAAAATTGGAATATATTTCTGATTCATTTCCTATTTCTGTTTCTTTTCTAGGGGGATAATAATAATGGTCAGAGTGAGTTGATAATTGAGATTCTTGAGATGATGGTTTTTGCTGATTTTCATCTGTTGACTCCAGCTCTTTTTAATAATACTACTCTTGGTGTAGATCTTTTTGTAACTTATTATGATTGAATTTATCTATTTTTGAAGTTTGAGGTTGTTCAAGCCACTGTTGGAAATTTTATGAGTGCTTATAAAGGGAGTTTTGTTAAGGTAAATTCATAATAGAGTAAATGATTTTTCTAAAGGTTTGTTATTTTGTTAAGAGTGGTTAAAAATAAGATAGAATAGTATTTGTTAAGTTTAAGAGGTAAGATCCCTTTGTATTGAATTTTCAAAGGGTTAAGTCAATCTTAAATCTTGATAAGTGGTTTTAATCTTACTGGATAGAATACTTCAATAGAGTAGTAACTCTAATTTTGGGTACTGAATAATTTTCTTTTTATTACTATGATTCCACTGAGCTTAGCTACTGAGAAAGTAAACTTACTATAATATACTAGACTACCTCCCAGGTTAGAGATGGCTTATTCCTGAATTTATAATGTGCATGGGGGAGAGAGCCCCTCTATTTATACCTTTTGGGAGCCCAGGGGGCCCTCCATGGAAGCTGTCGTTGTAGATTTTTTCATGATTTTTTGGGTGATTGTTGGAGTTTTGAGATTTATTGTATGAGTTGAGGGTTTTTTATGGTGTTAGAGTGGATATAATATTACTGATATATTTTGTTTTGATTCTGACTGTTATTATTCTTTTGAGTAGTTCATGGTAAGTAATATACTAGTAATTATCTGTATTCATAAGTTTTTTTTCATTGCTGTGCATATTCAAGGTAGAATTGTGGGTTAGGCTTAGATTTTCCATCACAGTACTTTCTAGTTATTAATTTCCTTCATAATTCCCAGAAATCTTTGAATCTTCCAATATTTTCTGAAACATTCTCAAAAATTCCCAAATCTTCCACAAAATCCATTTCCAGCCATTGCCTAAATTTTGAGAATGCTGCCACTGTGGCTTGAACCAATGATCTTGACAGATTTCAGCCTCAGAGATTCTTTTTACCAACTAACACTATGCGCAAACAGGGGTAGTTTCCTGCGCAACTATGCGCACTGGAAGGAACGTGGTTTTCATTGCAATAATGACTGGTAACAAAACTAACACTCAGTAGATCCTTCTTTTTGAGTTTACTCTTTGCTTTTCTTGTTAAAGAAACAATTATAACCTTTGTTGTCCTAATCAAATATGCTATGAATGGAAATTATAAGCAATGGTGATACTATACCATCTTAAAAGCTCAATTGTGAACTGAAAAACATTTCTAGTTTTAAATTAAATACGAGCTACTTTTTATTTTTCTGCATCTCATAGTTTCTTGATAAGAATTGCTTTGAGAAGTTTTACATGATAATGATTCTGTGCAGCATGATACCAACTGAACAGTGATTGAGATTGAATATTTTTTTCGTGATATTTCCTGATTTTAAGTGAAAGTAGGTACAATTCCAAATTGAATGTCGGAATGAGACCTACAACAGTCACATTGAGCTAAAGTAAAAGATTAGTAGGAATTCTATTAACACAAAGGGATAAAATTAAAATGAAACAACAAAGGGAACATACTCATCAAGCAAGAGGAAAATCCCTTCTTTTTTTCAACTAAAAGAATTGATATTTTCTTCACCTTATTTATATTAGCAATGCCCCCCAACATTGTCCTTTGTACTTGCCCAACATGTGTTGTTCACAAGATTGTCGATATAGAAGGCATAACACATTGAGGGATGTATGTGCATCCAAGCACACGTTGAAGGCATTGGAATAAAAATACACAGATTGCTGATACAGAATTTGAGCAATCAATTTCACAACTTGCACTCCGAGAATTTTTGAATCCATTTGACAGAAACAAAAAAAAACATTGAAGCCAATAACAATACCAGCAGTGTAGCAACTGAATAAGATAGCATAGTTTATGGGAAAAAAAGCAATTATCAAGGCAATTAGTTCTATGTCATTATTGAATTTTTTTTTTGAAATCTAAAACTCCATTGTTTGATTTTTATCAGATTGCCTTTTGCTTTTCATTTCGTGGTTGTACCTTGTTTGTGGACTCAGCCAGCAGAAATGCCAAGCAGCAATAAATCACATCACTTACATTGTACAGCAGTCACATCGGCTACCATCTGAAATTTGCATTGGAAACAACCTACCCAAAGACATTTGTACAATTACTAAACATCTAAATCTTGATTCAAAGCTGCAATTTCATGTTTGTTGTACTTCATGTTACTCCCTCTATGATGAAGAAACAGCTCCAGCAGAATGCAACTATCTAATTGCAACAACAGTACCAGAATGTGGGGTTGAACGTTTTGAAGAATTTGACTTTACATTAATTGAAAAAATGCCCAGATCCTTTTCTTCTGATTCAGAAATGAACCGAAACGTAAACAATCAAAAAAGAGCTGCAAAAAGTATTTTCGTCAGCCAAACCTTTGTTGATTGGCTGAAATGGTTTATGTGCTTACCAGAGGTTGAGTTATCTATTGAAACATGGGCAAAAGAGCTGGTCCAAGGGCCATCTGAGCGACTTGATTATTGTCATTCCAATGATTGGACAAAATTGAATTCGGAAACACAAAAATATCTGCAAAAAAAGGAGAAGAAAATGTTACATCTTTTCTTTCATTCTCCCTTTTCATTGATTGGTTCAACCCTTTAGGAAATAAGCTTTCTGGAAAGCAAATATCATTAGGAATTCTAGCACTAACCTGTCTCAACCTTCCTCAATCATTACGATACAAACCAAAATACACTTACCTTGCTGGTGTCATACCAGCACCAAATCACCCAAATACAACAACGATTAGCAATGTTTTGAAACCTCTGGTCGATGATTTACTCAATCTATATAGAACAGTAAATATCAAAACATTTCAGTTTCCTAATGGGCGAAAAATAAACGTGAGACTTGGTGCCCTACTTGGTGATATAATTGCAACACACAAAACTGCAGGGTTCTTGTCACATTCAGCAAATTCCTTCTGCTCCTGGTGCACAACAACTAAGGCCAATATTGACAAAATGCAAATTAAAAGACCTCTAGATCAATATAGTACAAAAGATGTTTCTTATCGAATAAAAGAGACAAGAACAATTACAGAACATGAAAGCTTAGCTAGAAAAGTGGGCATAAGATGGTCTGAGCTGAATCGCCTTCCATATTGGGATCCTGTGAAAAGTGTAGTGCTTGGTGTGCTACACAATTGGTATGAAGGAATACTACAGCATCATTTTTGATTTCGTTGGGGAATAAATGGATTATCAAATCGCAGTACAAAGAGCTTGATAGAATATGAAGAACCCGAGTTTTCAAATGATATGACTGATGAGAATGAAGAACCTCAATCAATTTTAGGTATCTTGAGCATTGAAATTAAGAAAAAGCTAATATCATCTATAATGGATGTAGTAGCTCCAAGCCACATCACTCCGATGCCAAAAAAATTGGGTTCAGCACAAAACAGAAAGCTGAAGGCAAGTGAGTGGAGCTCTTTATTTTCCATTTACTTGCCACTGGCCTTTTTGGATAGCTTGATATGGTTCCATTATCTCAAAGAAGACATCTTTTTCTATAAAGATGTTATCAAAAACGTTTTCTGCCTAGTTGAATGTACAAAGATTGTTAGCTCAAATATTGTTAAAAAGAGGAGTGCCAAATTTTCAAAAATAAATATCAGCTTTACTCAGCCACATCAAAAAAAATCTTTCCGAAAATACAAATACTTCCAAACTATCATTATGCCCTTCACATTCCTGAGCAGCTTATGTGGTGGGGTCCTCTAATTGGAGTCTCAGAGTTCCCTGGTGAGCGCCTGATTGGGTTTTTGCAGAAACTAAAAACCAACTCCAAGTCAAGTATGTAATTCAAAGTACAATCATTAGTTTTTTGAAAAAGCTCATTGTTACTTTGATGTAGGTCAGTTGGGCTGTTTACTAATGAAACGTTTTTGCCAAATTCAACGTCTGGAGGCCCAAAAAAAATTGAATCAACCACAAAAAAATAAAACGCGGGCACAAAGTCAAAAAGCTCACATTAGTGGTCAGTGTTATTGTGATATCTGGAATTTCTGCAGAGAACTGGTCCCCAATTTGCAACCATACAATTGGATTCCACATCCCAAAGGTTCCAAAGTCTTGATGAATGAGATAAGAAGGTTGAGGTTTGTTGAAAAGGCTGAAGGAAGGAGGATATCAAAAAAACGTCCAAACAATATGCTTGTTGTTTGTTTTTGAATAGAAACAGGAAAATTTATCAAAAGCGAAGAATGTAAATAAATCAAAATTGAAAAAATTATTAAATTAATAAGTGAACAAAAAATTCAATAGAAAGATGTAAAACAAATTGAAAAACTTACAATGAGTAATTCAAATTAAAAAATCCACTTTAAAAATCAAGAAAATAGATAAGTAAGAAAGCAACGAGAAAAAAACGATTAAAATAAATTAAAAATAAATTAAATATAATTAAAAATGAACTATAAATGAATTCAAAATGAATTCAAAATGAATTACAAATGAATTAACGATGAATTATAAATAAATTAAAAATGAATTGTAATTAAATTAAAAATAAATTATAATTAAATTATAACTAAGTTAAAAATGAATTAAATATAATTCAAAAATGAATGATAAATACATTATAAATAAATTATAAATAATTTATAAATAAATTATAATTGCATTAAAAGAAAATTAAAGATAATTCAAAAATGATTTGGAAATCAATTATAAATAAATCCAAAAGAAATTATGATTAAATTAAAAATAAGTTAAATATAATTCAAAAATGAATTATAAATAAATTATAAATAAATTATGAATAAATTTTAAATGAATTATAAATGAACTATGAATAAATTATAAATAAATGAATAATAAATTGTAATTAAATCAAAAATAAATTAAATATAATCCAAAAAGAAATTATAAATCACTTATAAGTAAGCTATGAAGAAATCATAATTGAATCATAAATACATTATAAATAAATTATAAATAAATTAGAAATAACTTATAATTGCATTAAAAATAAATTAAAGATAATTCAAAAATGATTTATAAATAAATTATAAATAAATCCAAAAGAAATTATGATTAAATTAAAAATAAATTAAATATAATTCAAATATGAATTATAAATAAATTATGAATAAATGTTAAATGAATTATAAATGAACTATGAATAAATTATTAATAAATTAAAAATAAATTGTAATTAAATCAAAAATAAATTAAATATAATCCAAAAATGAATTATCAATAACTTATAAGTATACTATGAAGAAATCATAATTGAATAAGAAATACATTATAAATAAATTATAAATAAATTGAAGATAATTCAAAAATGATTTATAAATAAATTATAAATAAATCCAAAAGAAATTATGATTAAATTAAAAAGAAATTAAAGATAATTCAGATATGAATTAGAAATAAATTATAAATAAATTATGAATAAATTTTAAATGAATTATAAATGAACTATGCAAAAAATTATAAATGAATTAATAATAAATTGTAATTAAATCAAAAATAAGTTAAATATAATCCAAAAATGAATTATAAATCACTTATAAGTAAACTATGAAGAAATCATAATTGAATCATAAATACATTATAAATAAATTATGAATAAATTATAATTGCATTAAAAATAAATTAAAGATAATTCAAAAATTATTTATAAATCAATTATAAATAAATCCAAAAGAAATTATGATTAAATTCAAAATAAATTAAATATAATTCAAAAATGAATTATAAATAATTTATGAATAAACTTTAAATGAATTATAAATGAACTATGAATAAATTATAAATAAATTAATAACGAATTGTAATTAAATCAAAAATAAATTAAATATAATCCAAAAATGAATTATAAATTACTTATAAGTAAACTATGAAGAAGTCATAATTGAATAATAAATACATTATAAATAAATTATAAATAAATTATAATTGCATTAAAAGAAAATTAAAGATAATTCAAAAATGATTTATAAATCAATTATAAATAAATCCAAAAGAAATTATGATTAAATTAAAAATAAATTAAATATAATTCAAAAATGAATTATAAATAAATTATAAATAAATTATGAATAAATTTTAAATGAATTATAAATGAACTATGAATAAATTATAAATAAATTAATAATAAATTGTAATTAAATCAAAAATAAATTAAATATAATCCAAAAATGAATTATAAATCACTTATAAGTAAACTATGAAGAAATCATAATTGAATCATAAATACATTATAAATACATTATAAATACATTATAAATAAATTATAATTGCATTAAAAATAAATTAAAGATAATTCAAAAATGATTTATAAATAAATTATAAATAAATCCAAAAGAAATTATGATTAAATTAAAAATAAATTAAATATAATTTAAATATGAATTATAAATAAATTATAAATAAATTATGAATAAATTATGAATAAATTATGAATAAATTTTAAATGAATTATAAATGAACTATGAATAAATTATTAATAAATTAATAATAAATTGTAATTAAATCAAAAATAAATTAAATATAATCCAAAAATGGATTATCAATCACTTATAAGTATACCATGAATAAATTATAATTGAATAAGAAATACATTATAAATAAATTATAAATAAATTATAATTTCATTAAAAATAAATTAAAGATAATTCAAAAATGATTTATAAATAAATTATAAATAAATCCAAAAGAAATTATGATTAAATTAAAAAGAAATTAAATATAATTCAAATATGAATTATAAATAAATTATAAATAAATTTTAAATGAATTATAAATGAACTATGCAAAAAATTATAAATGAATTAATAATAAATTGTAATTAAATCAAAAATAAACTAAATATAATCCAAAAATGAATTATAAATCACTTATAAGTAAACTATGAAGAAATCATAATTGAATCATAAATACATTATAAATAAATTATAAATAAATTATAAATAAATTATAATTGCATTAAAAATAAATTAAAGATAATTCAAAAATGATTTATAAATCAATTATAAATAAATCCAAAAGAAATTCTGATCAAATTAAAAATAAATTAAATATAATTCAAAAATGAATTATAAATAAATTATAACTAATTTATGAATAAACTTTAAATCAATTATAAATGAACTATGAATAAATTATAAATAAATTAATAATCAATTGTAATTAAATCAAAAATAAATTAAATATAATACAAAAATGAATTATAAATCACTTATAAGTAAACTATGAAGAAATCATAATTGAATAACAAATACATTATAAATAAATTATAAATAAATTATAATTGCACTAAAAATAAATTAAAGATAATTCAAATATGATTTCTAAATAAATTATAAATAAATCCAAAAGAAATTATGATTAAATTAAAAATAAATCAAATATAATTCAAATATGAATTATAAATAAATTATAAATAAATTATAAATAAATTATGAATAAATTTTAAATGAATTATAAATGAACTATGAATAAATTATTAATAAATTAATAATAAACTGTAATTAAATCAAAAATAAATTAAATATAATCCAAAAATGAATTATCAATCACGTATAAGTAAACTATGAAGAAATCATAATTGAATAATAAATACATTATAAATAAACTATAAATAAATTATAAAGAAATGATAAATAAATTATAAATAAATTATGAATAAATTATAATTTCATTAAAAATAAATTAAAGATAATTCAAAAATGATTTATAAATAAATTATAAATAAATCCAAAAGAAATTATGATTAAATTAAAAATAAATTAAAGATAATTCAAATATGAATTATAAATAAATTATAAATAAATTATGAATAAATTTTAAATGAATTATGAATGAACTATGCAAAAAGTTATAAATAAATTAATAATAAATTGTAATTAAATCAAAAATAAGTTAAATATAATCCAAAAATGAATTATAAATTACTTATAAGTAAACTATGAAGAAATCATAATTGAATCATAAATACATTATAAATAAACTATAAATAAATTATAAATAAATTATAAATAAATTATAAATAAATTATAAATAAATTATAAATAAATTATAAATAAATTATAATTGCATTAAAAATAAATCAAAGATAATTCAAAAATGATTTATAAATAAATTATAAATAAATCCAAAAGAAATTATGATTAAATTAAAAATAAATTAAATATAATTCCAATATGAATTATGAATAAATTATAAATAAATTATGAATAAATTATAGATGAATTATAAATGAACTATGAATAAATTATAAATAAATTAATAATAAATTATAATTAAATTAAAAATGAATTAAATATAATTCAAAAATGAATTATAAATCAATTATAAGTAAACTATGATATAAATAAATTATAAATAAATTATAATTGCATTAAAAATAAATTGAAGATAATTCAAAAATGATTTATAGATAAATTATAAATAAATCCAAAAGAAATTATGATTAAATTAAAAATAAATTAAATATAATTTTAATATGAATTATAAATAAATTATGGGTGTTGGTAAACACACGTAAGCGTTTAGTAAAAACACGTAAGCCCTTATGTGTTTTTACCAATTTATGGTAAAAACACGTAATTATATGTTAAAAAGACATAAGGGGTGGTTTTCAAATGAAATATGCCTATTTATGGCATTTTTAAGGCCATTAATGGCATTATAAATGCAATAAAGGGCATTATTAATTCCATCAATGGAATTGTTAATGCCATTTATGGTATTTTGAAGGCCATTAATGCCATTTATGGCATTGTTAAGGCCACAAATGACATTAAAAATGCCATTTATGGAAATTTTAAGCCTATAAATGACATTAACAATGCCATGAATGGCATTTTTAAGGCCATTAATGCCATTTATGGAATTATTAATGTCATTTATAGCCTTACCAATTCCATAAATGGCATTTTGAATGGCATTTATAGCCTTAAAAATTCCATAAATGGCATTGTTATTGTCATTTTTGGCCTTAACATTTTTAGTAAAAACACGTAAGGGCTTACGTGTTTTTACTAAAAGCTTACGTGTGTTTACCAACACCCTAAATTTATTTTTAATCTATTTATGATTCATTTTTGAATTATATTTAATTTATTTTTGATTTAATTATAATTTGTTCTTAATTTATTTATAATTTATTCATAATTCAGTTATAATTCATCTATAATTTATTCACAATTTATTTATAATTCATATTTGAATTAAATTTAATTTATTTTTTATTTAATCATAATTTCTTTTTGATTTATTTATAATTTATTGATAAGCAATTTTTGAATTATCTTTAATTTATTTTTAATGCAATTAAAATTTATTTATAATTTATTTATAATGTATTTATAATTCAATTATGATTTCTTCATAGCTTACTTACAAGTGATTTATAATTCATTTTTGGGTTATATTTAATTTACTTTTGATTTAATTATAATTGATTATTAATTTATTTATAATTTATTCATAGTTCATTTCTAATTCATGTATAATTTCTTCATAATTTATTTATAATTTAGGGTGTTGGTAAACACACGTAAGCTTTTAGTAAAAACACGTAAGCCCTTACGTGTTTTTACTAAAAATGTTAAGGCCAAAAATGACAATAACAATGCCATTTATGGAATTTTTAAGGCTATAAATGCCATTCAAAATGCCATTTATGGAATTGGTAAGGCTATAAATGACATTAATAATTCCATAAATGGCATTAATGGCCTTAAAAATGCCATTCATGGCATTGTTAATGTCATTTATAGGCTTAAAATTTCCATAAATGGCATTTTTAATGTCATTTGTGGCCTTAACAATCCCATAAATGGCATTAATGGCCTTCAAAATACCATAAATGGCATTAACAATTCCATTGATGGAATTAATAATGCCCTTTATTGCATTTATAATGCCATTAATGGCCTTAAAAATGCCATAAATAGGCATATTTCACTTAAAAACCACCCCTTATGTCTTTTTAACATATAATTACGTGCTTTTACCATAAATTGGTAAAAACACGTAAGTTTTTAGTAAAAACACGTAAGGGCTTATGTGTGTTTACCAACACTCTAAATTAAAAATAAATGAAAATCAACTTCAAAATAAATTAAATATAATTCAAAAATGAATTTTAATTACATGAAAAAAAAATTCAAAATGAATTAAAAATAAAATTATAAATAAATTAAAAAAAAAATAAACAAAAATAAAAAATGAATGTAATAGTGGAGAAAAACTTAAGCAAAAATGAAATATAAAATAAAATCAAAAACCAAAAGAAAGTAAAGGTGCTTATTCTTCTACAGATTGATTCTTGGTATTCAATTTTCCATTGGTATTCTGATTATTCTTTTTCATTTGTTTTCATTTTCATCATTTGTTACTATTTTTATGGATTTTTATATGTTTATTTCCATATATTCCTTATGAATTTTCATTTTTACAATACTTCTTTATGTTTAATTTTAATGAGTTCTAGTTATTTATTTATCTTTATTCAAATATCATTCTCATTATTTACCTATTGTTAGTTTTGAAGTTTTATCTCTTCTTTTTTCATTAATCTTTGTCAAGCCATAATTGCTTACAACTATTTCTCTATATTCATTGTAATTTATTTATACAAGAGTTCAAAAAAAGACAATAAAACCCCAAAAATAGTGAAATATAAAAGATAAAAAGTTACAAATAATAAAAAATGAAAGATCAATATCCTCATTCATTTGTATGTTTGTTATTTAATATTGAGATTTTTATTTATTTGTAAATTTTTCAAAAGCAATATGATTTCTTCTTATATTATTTTTATTCATATTCATGTTTTTATCTTAAGTTATTACATATCTTTTTCTTTCATCATATTTTTAATTGTCTTCATTATTTCTATGCAGTGTTATGTATTTATTTTCATCCTTTACTTGTTGATTTTCATTTGCCATTTTCTTTTATTTGTATTTGCATTTTTATATTCATTTGTATATACATTTTAATTTACATTTTTTTTATTCATTTTCATTTTCGTTTTAATTTCAAGTTTTATTTTCATTTGTCTTTTTTATTTTATTTTTTATTTTAATTTTAATTTTAATTTTTGTTATTTTTATTGTTATTTGATATTTATTTTTTTATTTTTAAAGCACTTAGCTATTTTTAAGCCAAAAAATCTGCTTAATTTTTTTTAAAGAATCAACACACTCTTGTTTCTTTCCTGAATAAACAAACCAACTAGATCATTTCTTTTTTCTTAACAAAAACATACATTTTAAAATTTTCTAGAAAGCATCGTTTTTTTTGAGTACTACTTTAATACAAACAATCGTTTATTCTTTTTTTTTGTTTTTTTATATTTTATATTGTTTTTTCTTTGTTTGAGGAAAGTAACCTTTAGAAAAACACAAAATAACATATCCCTATCTTATATACACAAAATCTGATCAAAAAAGCATATTTAAAACTATTTTTCTCATCAAAACAAGGAGAATCCTATTTCTTAATAACTACTGCCATGCATTCCATTCTGCTTCAGTTAATCCCCTGATAAAGTTGGAATTATGAGTTGCGTCAATTTCCATATCTTCATCTTTGAGCTCAATTTCGATATCGTCATTGACTTCAATTTCTTGTTCTTTTCCTTTCCCACCTTTTTTTCTTGTTGTAATGTCATCTTCATCATCCTGGTCTTGAGTTTCATCTTCATTATCAAGTTCTAACTCAATACTTTCACCATGGTCACTATCATCCTCTTTGTCTTCATCATCATTTTCTGATTCGGATTTGACAATGGATAGGAAGTCTAAGTTGTATCCTTTCGTCGTGACACCCCAATGTTTATTGTTGAAACATTTTTCACCAAGCTTTTCATCTTCTGTTGTGAATTCGCATAAGCTGGTGAGGTCCTCCAAAAATGCAACACATTTCCAGTCAGCAATATTTTTTCTTTGTTCTGGAAGTTTTGAGTTATACCAGACTTTGTCATAAAAATCTAGGGGAAGGCCTTTGGGCTCTTTAGTAAACATAGTATTTGGTGGCTTCTTGATTCTGACATGACGTCGCTGATTTGTTCCTCCATTGTCCTTATTAGAGTTGTGAATCACTTGATCCAGCTCACGCATGAATGTATTGGCAGCTTCAGAGCGAAAAGGTAGCTTGCGGGAGATGTAGATATCTTTTGGAGCATAATACTCCTCATTGCTATGGGCTTGCATGGGAGTGACAACTTTCATATATCGTTTTGGAAAATTTTGATTTAATGCAAATTTATATCTGACATCCCGTAGCTAGAATATCAAGTTAGTAAAACAATTTTTTTGGTTCAAATTTAAAATAAATTACATACTTTTTGGCGAGCTGATTATGTAGCCTTTCTTTCATTCACCAAGCGATGAGCTCCAGCTTCCTTTTGTTCCTTATGAAAAATACCTGCCCAGTAGTAATGAACATAATGATCATAGGTCTGTACTAAGAGATCAACATCATTGACATAACTAAGGTTGATATTATGATAGGAATAAGCACCATCAATGGCCAGCTGGCGAAAGGTTTGTAATGCACTAATCCGACATGCCTCATTGTATACAGAGCCGGGTTGCTCATAAAGGTTTGGTGACCATACTGGAATTCCGAGTTTTGCCAGAGAGCTACGTACATAACGGATCAAGAACTCGGGCAAGTACAAATAGTAATTTCCAATCTTTGTACGTTGTTTTCGAGCTTCTCAAAGGGTTTCGATTGCATCAATGGGTATCAAGGTGGGCCCATCACTATCAATAGCTGATTCGATTTGACTACTGTTAGAGAAACGCTGATAAAATTGTTGCAGATGATTGGGATTGGGGGCTACTGGGACAGATACTTTTGCCATAAGATCCCAAAGAAGTTTCATGTGCATATAAAAGGCTTTCTAGAGAAACAATTCAAGTCAGTTTGGTTTTCTTATGCAAAAGAATGAGCCCTTACTTTTGTGTGCTCAAACCCAGTTGGATGATCCACCTGAAGCATCTGAAGGGGATTTTTTCTAGCTCTAGATTCACAATTCATTTTATCTAGTTGTTGACGACTTGTTGATTTTCTTTGTGAATTTCTTTTGGATTTCTTGGCAGACGTTCTACAATTGGCATTACTTTTATCAATTGATTTACGGGGAGCTTTTTTGCTTTCATTTGAAGTTTCCTGAGTGGGTTTGGAATTGCTGAGTAGTTTCACTTCCATTTGTTGAGCTTTTTCAGCAAGCTGAGATATAATTTGATCTTTGTGAGAAAGATTATGTTGAAGTTCATTGAGAAGATCAGGTGTAAAGGGGATAACAATGTCCTCATTTGAAGGCCTTGGTGTCTGTTCTGGGACGAAACTCATTGGTCGAAGTAAACTGTAAAGTGAAATAATTATTGAAATAAACTTCAATAAGACTAAGACTATGCAGCCAATTGACAATTTGAGAAACCAGAACCACATTGTGTAAATGAAATTGGAAAGGATTTTTTGGAAAGTAAAAGTGAAAAAGAAATGACGGCAAACAATATAATGAGCAGCTATATTTATGAAGAAAAGATTGAATTTGGTGAAAGAGATCAGTAATAAGAATACATACACATGCAAGTTCAATGGGGTTTGTTTTGCCCTTCAGCCGTGAGTATCTTGCTGTGGAAAATGAGTGATTTTTTTTTCAAAGAAATGTGAATCTTCTCAATGATGTGAAAAATCCGACAAAGAAAAATTAGCTGTCATGAGATTTTGTTTGAATTGAATTGCCATTGAAAATGGTAAAATACGATTCATTTATAAGATCTCTTTGGGTGAAAGGAGTGTTGGTGAAAAAACAAAAGCATAGACGATTGGAGCTTTTTTGTTTTTTACATTGACTATCAAACTTGAAAGGATACAAATACAGCCTCAAGACAATGCAAGGATCTGGAAATGCTGAACGAAAAGACAACTGAAACTTCAGAGACTAGAAGTTTCTGGTTTAAACTAACTGTCACCCTCAGGAAACATCTGCTTTTGGTTGCGCAGCAAACTACCCCTGTTTGCGTGTAGTGTAAGAGAGAGGGCCTTTCTTTCTAGATCCAGAATTTCTGCTTTATGCAGACAACACCCATTTTCAGTAATTCTTCCCATAATATTCTAAAATACTGTCCCTTCAGAGTTGGTTGAAAATGTGAACTAGGGTTATTTTTGATTCATATGCCATTTCTGAAACAACAATTGCTTCCTTAATTGATAGGTTTTCTGATAATATGATATTTTCTTCTAAAAAACTTCTTTTTATGTACTTTTCTGAATGGGACTTGTGGTTATGGCATCATATAATTTGGGCTAAATTGAGATTTAAGTTTTATTTTTTTGATTATAGCCTTTTCCCCTTTTTTGAATCAGAGGCAAAAGATGAGCTTGAGTCTGGCCAAAAATGGTATGGAATGTCACAAAATGAAAATACTCAAAAAACCCTGGAGGATAAATTAAAAAAAAACTAAGGAGTAGGTGAATAGAGACATGTTCCACAGAAGAGTACATTAATTCCTTAGAAGAAATTGTAACAATAACCAAAATTGGAAGAATGTGGAAAAATTTAGGTATAAGAAGCAGAACAAAAAAATTATTAAGAAAGACAAACAAAAAGAGAATTTCAAACCAAATAACACTAATGAGAAAAGATAATTCCACAAATGTGGTGGTATTGGACACCCATCCAGGAATTGTCTTAAGAAGGAAAAATCAATGAAATTGTTGAAACAGAATACCACAATGACAAAGAAGAAGAATATGATTCTGAAAGAGATATCTAAGAATCAGAAACCCCAGAAATTGATGAAGGAAATATAATCAATTCTCAAATTAATACTATCTATTTAATCTAAGAAGTACTAAATTGAAACCCAAAGATGCCACAGATTGAAACATCCAATAAATGCCTCATAAACATACAAGATAACCCATTACATAGATCCAAACCTGAAAAAGGAATAGTCTATAAAGATGGAAAATCAAGTCTTATTATTGTTATGTTAAACAATCAAGAGGAAAATATAAGTCTGGACACAACAGCATAATGCACCTGTGTTGGAAAAAACTGTTTACAACAACTTATACCATATTAAGAAAGCAAATGTATGCCAATACAAGGGGTTAAATTTGGTAGTGCAAGTAAAAGTATGAAGCCCCTTGGAATAACTGATTTGAATTTAATTTTTGCACATCCATCTCAATGTATAAGAATGAGAGTGGAGTTTGTAGTAATGGATATTTGTACCAGTAACCATTTAGTAATTGGAAATTATTACTTATGAATTTATGGCATAGATATCTCAAGCCAAAAGGGTAGGTATTTTACCATAGAAGAAAATAAAATATAAAGATTTGGCTTCTTAAATAATAAGAAACAGATTTATTATCATGAAGAGAAAATTTAATAAAAACAAATATTCATAAGTGAACAACTAAAGGGGGAATAATTATATCAAACATTTATTGAAAAAATGAAATAAAAGCTAATTTATCTCTTATAAAAATATAAAAATGCCTTTGAATCTGGAAAAGAACCACTAGGTTCTATTATTGGAAATGAGGTAGATAGTATTCCAAAGCTAGAAAAAACTTATCAGCCCCTGTTAAAAAGAACAGCTTATCCAGACAGCCCCAGAGCTAGAGAATCCCTGGAGGTACCCCTTAAAGAATTAATGGACCTAGGGGCTTTGAGAAAGGTAGAGGTTACCACACCTTCAATTATAACCTGGCACAATGGTAAATAAAGGATGGTACGGTATTTTAGAGCATCAAATACTTCTAAAATTCCTGAAAGATATGCAATACCTAGAATCCATGAGACATTGACACAAATGTCATGGGTGAAGTTCATGAAAGCCACATATTCTGTCAAAGGATTTCACCAAAATGGCTTAACAGATGATGCCAGACAGCTACTAAGGATTATAGCTCACTTTTGCATATATGAATATCTAGGATTGCCTTTTGGTATGAAAATGCCCCTTCCCACTATCAAATAATGAGGAAGACTATATTCCCTGAAGAACTATCAGAAGGATGGCTAATCATATACATTTATGATATCATAGTTTTCTTGGAAAAGTTGAAAAGTCCCCTTAAAAGACTTGAAAGAGTTTTAAATGAAAATTGCAAGTAAATATGAAAATTTCCTAGAAAAAGTATCATTTTGAATATAGTGAGCTAGAGGCACTGGGACATGTGGTATCTGGACTAAGCTTTGGAATAGATAAAAAATAAAGTAGCAGTAGTACTACTGAAACCAATTCCCCAAACTGAAAAAGAAATGCAATAATTCTTAGGATTTTCTGGATATTACAGGGAAAAAATGAAAGACTTTGAAAAATTGCAAAATATCTCTATGGACTCTGTGATAAACAGACAATCTATGAAATGAGTGAAGAAAGAGTCAAACAATATTAGGAACTTAAAATATACTTCACAAATTCCCCTTTTCTCTTAATTCCACATTGAATATTACATTTCAAAATGTACACTGATTCTTTTGGAGAAGGATTATATGCTTCACTACACCAAACACAAATTATAAATTATAAAACTGTTGAGGGGACAATTTTATTCCTTTCAAGAAAAATTAAGCCAAAGGAGCCAAGGAATGGAGAAAGTCAAATGGCCTTCCTTTTCTTATTGTGGGATTTAAAGAATTACACTATTACTTATATGAAACAGTATTTGATGTAATTACAGACTCTAAGGCTTTTCTAAGAAACTCTTTATAATAGTAAGAAATATCAAGAGTACTATGACTGTCCTCAGTATAAAATATAATATAATTAAATATTATAACCAAAAATAATCATATATAAGAAAATAATTAGGTATTATTAAATAATAATAGAATCTTAATAATTATGATAATTTCAAATGATTCTATTATTATTATAGTCACTGACAGCTATAATAATAAGAGATATAAAAGATCTTAATGAGAAAACCATATGTATAAAATAATAACATTTATCCATGTATAAGTAGAATATATATGATTTAGAAAAGAAATATCACACACTGTGAAGAGATACGTCTTATAGAGAAATTCTATATAAAAAGGACTGATAATAGATAAAAAAGATATAGAAATTCAGAGAAGACCTACTTATAATATTTCTTTTATAAAATAAGTCAAACAGCAACGGTTATAGTATTGAATGATGTTTATAAGTTAAAATATCACCAAAAAACTAACATTTTCAAGAAACATAAATTTTTTAACGTTTTTAGAGGAATATATGGATTTCGAAAGATATTTAAGACAACAATTTTATAAGATAAACTGTATTTTTAGTGATTAAAACAATATAATGTGAATTCTATGATTCCAGTTATTTAATTTAAAATTCATGAAGGGTAAGAAACTTAATAATTACTTTCAAGAGTAAGATTTGATATTTAATGAAATTTTACCAGTTTAAATTCCTAATTTTTTTTATTGAATGATGATGATGGAAAAAAACAGTGATGTAAAGGCTATTTTTATTCCTTTGGAGAATCTCTCATTATTCATAATGGATATAAAGGGTGTTCTCAGGTCAAAACCAAAATAATTCTTAAAGACAAGGTTCTTAACTTAAGGTAGCTTATTTTTTTTGATTTAAAGTTACCAGTGTTATTACTAACTCCAGGTAGCTTTGATCCTCTTCTGGGTTAATGATTTTGAGTTTAAATATGAGATAAATTTATTTATATTAAGTTTAATCACATGAAGAACCTACAAATAAAGTTTCAAGTGAAAATCTCTTAAACTGGAGTTTTAATTAATTTTTAAAGAAATATTGATTTTCTTCAAGAAGAATCAAAATTATAAGCTTTGTAAACTTTTCAATTAAATCCATTAACAATTGAATTTTTGATGAATTTTTGGCATTATTGCAATTTTAAATGTAAAATATAAATAAGCATGAAACCTTAAATTTTGATAAGGTTTGAACACTTATAAAACAGATTTTATGCTTGACCCTTTGGCAGCTTGTAATTACTGTCTGAATTTGAAATAAGCCAGTTTAAAGTTTAATGTCCAATAAAAGTCTAATAATAAAGTATAATAAGGTTCAAAGTCCTCCAACACAGGTGGACAAACTCAATTGAGTCCTTGCATCTCTCAAAAGTTGGGTACCCTGTCTCTATTTGGATTTTTCCTTTGTACCACCTTTCTTCATGGATTTTGCCCTTTTATTTATTTGAAACCATACTATGGCTTCAAATAAATTTGAATTGAGCCCACACAAGACTTACATACTGTATGGTAAATCCTTAGCCAATTGAGTAAATATACACCACACCTCAATTTGAACTAAAGTTTTGGTACGTTTTCATAAACCTCATGAAAGTTCAAATTTCAGCTTATTTGAGCTTAAATTGAATGGTTTGAAAAAAATTTTAAACAATGAAATTGTTCTGTGATATTCTTAAATATTCTAATAACTTGAGAAACAGCTATTTTTTGGTATAACAACCTATGGGTTCACCATAGGTTATTTTTGGTGTAGAATTCAAGAATGAAACTAGATATATATCTTTGTTTATTAAGAATGATATACTTATTCTTTGTTCTTTTTTCAATTTGAATTGACTTGATAAGGCTTCTTAAGAATAAATAAGCTTTATAAACAGTTATTTGTGGCCTTATGGGTATGTCATACTGTGAGCCTGAGGTATATTTTACATACCCAAAGAAGCCACAATTATCTTAAAAATAAGTTCTGAACTATGCATAACCCATAAGTAATGCATATATTCAAAATTCATCCTTTTTGATTTCAGAAAAGATGAATGACTTTTTATTGAGTACGTAAATTCATGGATTTAAGGCCAGATTTGGATTCTACACAAAATTACACCTAGGGTAGCTCCATAGAGTGAATACGCTCAAATCAACTCTTTGAGGTGGTAATATGGAAAATACCTCAATACCACATCATCAATACCACATAAAAGAATCGTGAAATTTTTTGTTTTTCTCAATTTCACACCAAAAGAATGAGTATGTGAGAAATCCCATGTTACATATACACTAAGAATAGTGTTATGCTTGTTTGTGGCACTCAATATCATGGTATTCTTATATACACTTCTGGGTTACCCATAGTGGATATCTCACTTGAAGCCTGAATTTGTATTTTGACATAAATAGTCAAGGGGGACAAAAGACATCAAAGAGAGCCAGGGTACCCACCTTCTGAGGCCTCTGAGGCATGAACAGCTACAAAGCTTGGATCCATGGATTATCTTGGCCCAACTAGTAAGCTAAAACCTTTTGGGAACTTGGTTACCAAGTCAAAAATTCATTATACCATAAGAAAATAGCAAATAAGCTGCTATTTTGACGTGCCAAGGAAGTAAAGAGCAACTTAGACTCCTGTAACCATTTCAACTCTTAATGAATCTCCATGTATAAACCCCAAAAGAGTAATTAAAACCATTTTTGGACTAGTATCCATTGATTTACCTCATAGCAAGCAGCCATATACTGCTATTTGCAATTCTATGTAGAAATGAGTTAAAAATTCAATTCTCAATAATTCTTTCTGAACCTCTCAGCACCAATTAAAGACTTTATAATTCATATTAAACTCAAAAGAAATCATACTTTTATAATTAAAATTAAACGTTTTACTTACAGTTGATTTTTAATAATTCCACGTGAAATACTGAATCTTTAAAAATTCACAGAAAATACACTCTGTGATGAAATTTCCAATAGCATTGATAACTTTGAGAAATCAATGATTATTTTGAGATAAAAGAAGATTTACAGCTGTTACTACTTTTATTATTAACCGTAAATGGGTTGGTAGTCATGTAAAAGCAACAATTAAGTAACTAGGAAAATCTTATGTGACAACTGATGATGCAATCAATAATCCAGAAAGGTTTGTTGTTTTCTGACTCACTTGTTTTTGAGTTTGCTCCATGGAGTGCCTCTGGGAGCTGTCTTAGACTTAAAAGAGGCCTCCTCCTGCTGTTTTTTCCAAATCATCACATTATTCAATTATAGCTTTATTACCAACAAGTAAGTAATAGTTAAATATTTTCTTGAGTGTTTTAAATCTTTCAGAATAAATCAGAAAGATGTGAAATTATAGAAATAAACTATATATTGATGTAATACTGCTATATATCCATTTTTGATCCCTTAAATCCACAATTATCCATCAAATTTCTCTACTGTTATCTTTGTTAAGTTCTTTGGAGTATTAGTGAGTGATTTATCTTAATTCTTGAAGTTTTTCTCTAGTAATTGTTTTCTTCAAGAATTATATTTAGAATTATTCTTACATAAGATAATTGTATATTAAAATAACTTTATTATCTTAATAAAGAAGTTTTATTATTAAATACTTCTTGTAATTGATTCTAGTAGACAATTACTGCTTACTGTTATAATCAGTTGTAGTGCATAACAAGTAAAAGGAAGAATTAATTAAATAGTTATTTAACTGTGGTTATAATAATTTTATTATTCTATTTCATAAGAACAGTCATAGTACTTTTGATTAATAGTAATATTATCAACAGTTTCATAGACACATCTTACATTTGGGAGCCTGGCCATGTTTTTTGAACCTTGTACCCTTAATTAATATATTTTTAAGCTGTAAAATATATTAATTTAATTATTTTTTTCTTTCAATTTGAAGTTAAAATTTGTTTTATTTTTGAAATTGTCTTAAAATCTTTTTCATTGAGGAATTTGGTTTAATTTTATGTTGTTTTTACACGTGGCTTTTTCACATCCAAAAACTTATAAAATTATTCTTTGAGTTGGTCTGAATTAATATTGATTTGAAGTCTTAAATTTTAATTTTTTTTCTGTAAAAAGAATAATCTTTTTAATATTAAAAAATAAAAAACTTATGAAAAATATTAAAAAATATTTTGGAAGTATAAAAAATAATTTTTCTTTTATCAATTTTTCTCTAGTGTGTTGAATCACAAACTTTGCAGCTGGTAACAGACTCAGTAAAAGATACATTACCAGTCTAGGATCTTCAGAAGCAGAATCTGTAGACAGTATTAAAGTGAAAATTGCCAAAAGAGGAACTTTTATTTAAGACAGAACAAGCCAAACAGCCACCAAAAGGTGTGTGTTTTCTGTTTTCAATTCTTATTTTCTCTTGAATTGACGTGAAAATGGTGCATACCAGAAATGGAAGCAGCTATTCAGTCCAACCAGATGCACCTGGACAAGGAAGAGGTAAGACCAGAACAAGGTATGCCAAGTCTTCCTTAAGAAAGAAACATCTGGAGGATGCCAGAGCTTCCCCCATTCCCCAAGGTCTGTACCACCAAACCTTGATGTGAACTCTGAGCCTGAAATAATTGAAGTTGATGTTTTAAGGGCTGAACCACTTTAAAGTGGCAGCCATAGAAATATATCAGTCCCAATACAAATATTGGTTCAGAGCAGCAAAAGAGGATGAGTGGGAAATATGCCCAAGGATCTGGCAGGGGGCCATGAACTCCTACTTACACATCAAGAGCTTTCTGGGTCAGAAGAAGACCATAGAATTCTTGGGAGGGTGGATTCCATTTTCTTGCAAAGACACGGTTTAAAAGATAAAGAATTGTTTGAAGAACCAAATATTTTCATCTGTAGACCAGAAGATGGAGTTGGAAATGACCCCAGCTTTGGAAGAAGGCCCAGTGGCATCTACCAGCTCCAAACCAGCTACAGAAGCATCCAAAGAGAAGCCCAAAGGATGTCAAAAGAAGAAGAAGAAAGGTCCCAAGAACCATCAGGGCAAGAGCAAAGGCAAATAAAATTGGCACAGACCTTACCCCCAAGGGTACAGGATCCCCAAATTGAAGCCTTCAGCCGTGGACAGTGTCTTCAATATGGCCAGGCCTCTAATGGAACTCACAGCCAAAGAGCAGGAAAGGATGAACAGGACTTTTCCACACAAATAATAGATGGAATACAATTTTTTAAATCTAGTATTGATGTACAACCTGGAAAATTTCATTCAAAGCTAAATAAAATAACATCAGATATAAGTGAATTGAAAAGAAATGACACCAATCATATTGAGTGGTATGAGTTGACAAATGTCAGACTTGATTTGATTACCAATACATGTGACAGAATTGAAAGTAAATTTCAAGCCCAAAATGATGAAATGGAAGATCTCTCCATTTTAAAAATCAATGATCAGCTTAAAATTCTAAAAGATAATGATTTAGAAATAATTAGTAATACCAATCAGTTTGCCACACATTTGGCAAAAAGTGACAGTGAAAGACAGAAGTTGAAAAATGAGATCATTGCAAATGTGGAGAAAATTCATAAAAATTATGAACCAAATATGCCAAGACATTCTACACCTTTGACTGAAGAAAAATGTTTTTAAAAGGAAGTTTAACCCCATTTTTAGGAGAAAATCCTATCTGTGTAAAAGATATTCCAAAACTGGAAGAATGGCTAACATTCTCTGGTGAAGGAGAATACAATCATATTGAGTTCATCAGAGCGATTGATATTCTGAAAGACAATTTCCCATACCTGATGAAATCATAGTGGGCAAGCTACACTCTTTGTTTACCAGGACTGCAAATAAATGGTATTACAAAATGAGAATAGATCATGGTAAACATGATTGGCCTTGGTGGAAATGTGAAATAATCACCAAATGGGCTAACAATTTTTGGGGATTTGAAATGGAAAATGCTTTTGAAAGTGGCATTTTTAACTCAGAAAACGATAAACCACTTACTTGGTTCCTCAAACAGAAATACAGATTATCTGCCTTACACCCAGATATGTCTGACTAAATGATTAATGTGGAGGGAAACTAGAGCATGCTATCAAGTGCGGATTTGTGGAACCCTGTTTGACAGAGGACTACATCAATGCCATGGAAGATATCAATACTAGAATAAGAACTGGTAAAACCTGGACTAGAGTCCCTATGGAATCCAAAAATGGTCTCTAAAACCTCCAGAGAAGATAAGAGGCCTGAAAGACCTGTCTTGAAGTGTCATAAATGTGGAAGCACTTCACATCATTTGAACCAAAAAGACAAAGATTAATGAAGTTCAAGTCATTGAAGAAGCTCAGTGTGCTGAAGAGAAAGAAGAATCTGACCTAGATTCTGCAGTCTCTGAGGATACACCAGTAGAGGCCTATCCCATTGAAACCATTACAGCTTTCTTTGAGGTCACAGAAGTCCATACTCACTTGCCATAGTACAGTGAGGATTTTGATAACCTGATCAATATCCAGGATGCAAGAATGTGTAAAATCAAACCTGTTAGAGGTAAAGGATACACTGCTGGAGAATCTCATATCACATCAATCCTGATGAATGATATTGAAGCCAAAGTAAATTTGGATACAGGGGCATTTTGTACTTGTGAGGGCAAAGATTATCTTCAAGCCATACTACCTGGATGGAAAAGCCATCTATAACCAATAGAGGGTGTACAATTTAGTAGTGAAAGTAATAATATGTACCCTTTGGGCATATTGGACACTAATCTTTTATTTTCACATCTAGCAGGAAGTGTAAGAATGGAAACTGAGATAGTTGTAATGGAAAATTGCACATCTCAGAACATCATTCTTGGAAATGATAACTTGGATATTTATGGTATTGACATCAATAACCATAAAGACAGATATTTCACAATTGGATAAAGTAAAGACAAAAATTTTCCTTTTCCAATATGCCAAAGAAAATATCTGTGATATCTTCTGTTAAAGATACTAATAAGGAAGAATTTGTGGATAATAAACTTGTTGAAACACAAATCAACCCATAATTATCACCCGAAATGAGGCATGATCTTATTGATTTATTATACACATATAAGAATGCCTTTTCTTCTGATAATACACAATTAGGCGCTATTAAAGGGCATGAAGTTGATATTACTCTTAGTATTGACAGACCATACCCTCCAGTACTTGGAAGACCAGCTTATCCAGCCAGTCCCAGAGCTAGGGAAGCCTTGGAAAAACATATCCAAGAGTTGATCCAACTTGGTGTACTAAGGAAAGTTGGCCATAATGAAGACGTTGAAGTGACAACACCTGTTGTTATTGCTTGGCATAATGATAAATCAAGGATGGTTGGAGATTTTAGAGAATTGAATACCTACACAGTTCCAGATAGGTATCTATTTTCTAGAATTCAAGAAACCTTGACCCAATTGTCTAAAGCCAAGTATATATCATCCATGGATGCATTGAAAGGCTTTCATCAGAATGTTTTGACACCCAAAACTAGGAAATTACTTAGAATTATCACTCAATGTGGTATTTATGAGTATATTAGAATGCCATTTGGTATTAAAAATGCACCATCTCATTATGAAAGAATGATGAATACCATTTTCCCCACAGAATTATATGAAGGATGGGTTATCATTCATATTGATGATATTATTCTAGGGTATAGGTAAAAACACGTAAGCAAATTGGTAAAAACACGTAAGGGATGGTTTTTAAATGAAATATGGCTATTTATGGTATTTATGATGCCATTGATGCCATTTGTGGCATTAAAAATTCCATTTATGGCATTAACAGTGCCATTAATGGCATTATCAATGAAATATTTCTGATTCCATTAATGCCATAAATGGCATTAACAGTTCCATAAATGACATTAACAGTGCCATAAATGGCAGTACAAATTCCATTAATGGCATTAACAGTGCCATAAATGGCAATAAAAGTGTCATAAATGGCATTAACAGTGCCATTAATGGCATTATCAATGAAATATTATTGAAGCCATTAATGCCATTTATGGCATCAACAATCCCGTTTGTGGCATCAAAAATGCAACATTTCTGATGCCATTAATGCCATAAATGGCATTAATAATGCCACATTAACAATGCCATTAATGGCATCACTAATACCATGAATGGCATTATCAATGCAATAAATGGCATAATGCCATTTATGTAACACCATAAGTGGCATTGTTAATTACACTTATGTAATGCCACAAATGGAATTTTTTGATTCCATAAATGGCATTTTTGATGCCATTTATGTTATAGTTAAGGCCATTAATTCCATTTTTAAGGCCAATGTTAAGGCCATTCATGCCATTTTTGAGGCCAATGTTAAGGCCATTTATGGCATTTTTAAATGCATAAATGGCATTGTCAAGGCCATTAAATTCAATTTATGGCATTTCTGTAATGCCATTTATGCCAATTTTCTGGCCATAAATGGCATCTGTATGTCATTCTTGATGCCATTTATGGCATTATTATGTCATTAGTGATTCCATTTATGGCACTTTTGATGTGATAAATGGCACTGTTAATGGTTAAAATCAAATTATAACTTCCACTCATCATAAGTTACATTTTGAATTCAATTTATGTCATAAATGGCATTTTCAATTTAATTACAAACATGAACAAAAAAACATAAAAAAACATGGACTTTTTGGGCCTACAAATGTTCTTGCAAGAAAAATACCAAAATGTTGGGGTTCTGGTTTATTATTCTCAACATTCTCACCTTTTTTTTTTAAAAAAAAACATATTGAAATTCATAAGTGGGAACATTTTTAATGAATTTTTTCAAAAAAATGGGCCATTTTACCAAATTGCCCAAAATAGAAAAATTTGAAAAAATTTGGGGACCTTCACATCCCATTTCGGAAAAAAATATGGCAAAAAAAATGTTAAAAATTCCCAAAAATGAGCCTGAGGAATTTTTATAAAAAAATTAGGTCACTTACGTGTTTTGGCCATAATTTGGTAAAAACAGGTAAGGGCTTACGTGTTTTTACTAAAAGCGTACATGTGTTTACCAACACCCTTATTATATTTTCTGACTCGTGGTCTTTGCACCTTGGAAGACTTGAAAGAGTACTTGATAAAGTTACAAGAGTGAATATGATTATTTCAATCAAGAAATGTAATTTTGAATTTGAAGAACTTTAAGCTTTAGGTCATATTCTTTCTGGTTTAATCTTGGGTATTGACAAAAATAAAGTTGCCACAGTGGTACTTAAACCAATACCCCAGAATAAGAAAGAAATGATGTCTTTTCTTGGATTTTCCAGTTATTACAGGAAACACCTGAAATACTTTGCAATTCTAGCCAAGTCACTCTATAGAATCTGTGATCAACAGACAGTATTTCAAATGACACAGGAAAGAATTAACGCTTATGAGAAGATAAGAAAAGCTCTCACAGAAGCACCTCTACTCCTCATTACTGACTGGAATATACCATTTAAACTGTACATTCATGTATGTGGAGATGGATTAGGGGAAGCCCTACATCAAGTCCAAATTATTGATGACAAACCTACAGAGGGACCAGTTTGTTACATCCCAAGACAAATCAAACCAACAGAAGGAAGATTCAGTGGTTATGTTTGGTATGGGCACTTGAGAAATTACACTATTATCTTGGTGGCAGTGGCTCTGAAGTGATAACTGACTTTAATGCCATGAAATCACTTCTTAACATGAAAACTCCCAACAGACATATGTTGAGATGGCAAATAGCCATTCACAAATATAGAGGTAACATGACTATAGTTCATAAAGCAGGAAACATTCACAAGAATGCTGATGGACTCAGCAGGTGGGCATTAGCAAATACTCCTGATAACCCAGGTTATGTACCTTTGGAAGCAGAACCACAGACCACTTGAAGGAATTAACATAACTGATATTGGGACTGAATTCTTTGAAGAAGTCAGAGAATCTTATAAGCAAGACAAGAATTGCCATATACTGACTTCCTTATTAGATAAAGATGGCAAAGATAAATCTTTAGTCAATGCACTGGATGAAGTTTGGAAGAATTCCTATTCTGAAGGGAGATTTAACTTCTTTGATGGGATAATTTACCAAAGAACCAAACCTTCTTGTTTAATGACATTGTGTAGCAGATTTCTTATCAATACCATTATTCATGAATGCCATGATAGCATCTACTCTGGACTCCTGTCAGAAGAAAGAACACTTGTAAAAGTGAAGAACTGTGCATGGTGGTCATCCTGGAGAAAAGAAGAAATTAAATATTTCCATACCTGTGATAGATGCCAAAAGGCAAACAGGAGTACAGGTAAGAAATTGGGACTAATGATTCATATTCAAGAACCAAAATATCCTTGGGAAGTTGTTCACATGGCTTGAGTCACAGTGCTTCCTCAAAGTGGTAACAAAACTTATAATGCTTGTTTAGTCATCGTATACATAAATAGACAAACTTCAATATTATTACCATGTCATAAAGATGACACTTCTATGGATGGAGCTCTTCTTCTATGGAGTAAAGTGATTTCCCATACAGAATTATTTAAGAATATCATAAGTGACAGAGATCCCTAATTCACAGCTGCACTTTGGACCAATCTTCACAGATTGTTTTGGACTAAGCTATCAGTCTCAACAGCATATCACCCGCAAACAGATGGACTAGCGGAAAGAATGATTCAAACCTGAGAGGACATGATCAGAAGATTCTGTGCTTATGGGTTAGAGCTCAAAGACTCAGATGGCTTTACCCATTAATGGTGCGCTCTAATACCTGAATTCAAACTGGCATATAAGAAATCAGTCTATTCTTCTACAGGCCAAACTCCTGCTATGTTAGAAAAAGGATGGAATTCAAGACTCCCACCAGAAACACTGCAGAAAGACTTGATTGACATTCATCATAAAGCTTCCAGAATAAAGATAATTCTTGATAAAGTGAAACATCATGCCAAACAAAGTATGAATGCTGCTTTTGACTATGCAAACCAGAAGTGGGACAAGAGTCACAAGGTAGGGGACTTAGTTCTAGTTTGAACCTTGAATTTTAATAATATCAAAGGCCCAAAGAAACGTAAAGATCCTTATGTAGAACCTTTTATTATTGTTGCCTTACATGGAACCAATGCAGTTCAGGTGGCATTGAGTGGTGAATTGGAAAATATACACCCCACTTTTCCAGTAAGCTTGATAAAACCTTATCAACCAGCTGACAAAGAATTGTTTCCTTTAAGGAACCCAGCTCCTTTAACTGTGCCACCAGTGTAAAAGAATGAAGACAAAAAGATAAAGATAGTCATGCAAGAAAGGGGACTTAGGGGTAAAAATCAAAGAGAATATCTTGTCAGATATAGAAATCCAGTACATGAAGATGAATGGCTAGAAGAATCAGAAAACCTGACTCAAATAAACTCTTAAGAAGATTTAAACATGAAAGAAGGCCACAAGCCTAAAAATGTCTAGAAATGTGCTTTAAATTACTTGGTCTGAGTAATGTAAAGAGGTTGGACAGTGGACATTACCCCCTTTGGGGCCTTTTTCTTCTTGATACCATTAAGAAAATTGGGGTACAGTTTTATTTTTGGTGGGAGGGAATGTGAGCCTTGAGGTATATTTTACATACCCAAATAGGCCACCATTCTCTTTAAAATAAATTCTGAACTATGCATAACCCATAAGTCATGCATATATTCAAAATTAATTTGTTTTGATTTCAGAAAAGATGAATTACCTTTTATTGAGTAAGTAAATCCATGGTTTTAAGGCCATATTTGGATTCCACACAAAATTTCACCTAGGGTAGCTCCATAGAGTGAATAAGCTCAAATCAACTATTTTAAGTGGTAATATGGAAAACACTTCAATACCACATAAAAGATCCATGAAAACCTTTGTTTTTCTCAATTTCACACTAAAATGATGAGAATGTGAGAAATAAAATGTTATATATACACTAAGAATAGTTTTATGCATGTTCTTGGCACTTAATATTATGGTATTATTACATTGAAATTTGGTAAACCCATAGTTAATATCTCACTTTAAGCCTGAATTTCTATTTTGTTGTAAAGAATAGTCAAGGGGGACAAAAGACATCAAAGAGAGCCAAGGTACCCAACTTCTGAGGCCTCTGAGGCATGGAAAGCTCCAAAGCTTGGATCCATGGCTGATCTCAGCCCAATTAGTAAACTAAAACCTTTTGGGAGCTTGGTTACCAAGTCAAAAATTCATTATTTAATAAGAAAATAGCAAATAAGCTGCTATTTTGATGTGCCAAGGAGGTAAAGAGCAGCTTAGACTGCTGTAGCCATTTCAGTTCTTAATGAATTTCGATGTGTAAGCCCCAAAAGAGTAATTAAAACCCTTCTTAGACAAGTATCCATTGATTTACCTCATAGAAACCAGCCATACACTATTTTTTGAAATTCTACATAGAAATGAGGTAAAATCTTCAAAAATTCATTTAAAATAAAATTCTTAATGAATCTTTCTGAAACTTTCAGGACCAATTGGGAACTGTACAATTCATATCAAAACCAAAAGAAATTATACTTCATAAGTAAAACCCAAAGTTTTACTTACAATCCATTTTTGATGATTCCACGTGAAGTACTGAAGCTTTAAGAATTCACAGAAAATACACTCTGTGATGAAATTTCCAATAATATTGATAAATTTGAGAAATCGATCATTATTTTGGAATAAAAGAAGATTTAGGGTTTTTACTCCTTTTACTCTTAACCATATTTGGATTGGTAGTCACATAAAAGCATCAATTAAGTAATTATGATAATTTTACATGAAAACTTATGATGCAATCAAAAATCCAAAAAGGATTATTTTTTTCTCACTCACTGGTGTTTCAGTTTGTTCCATGGAGCTCTTCTGTGAGCTGTCTTAGACTTAAAAGAGGCCTCCTCTTTCTGTTTCTTTCCAAATCATCACATTATTCAATTACACCTTTATGACCAACAAGTAAGTAATAGTTAAATATTGTCTTAAGTATTTTTAATCTTTCAGAGCCAATCAAAAAGACGTTAAATCATATAAATCAACTATATATTGTTTTAATACTGTTATAGATCAATTTTTGATCCCTCAAATACACAATTATTTGTCAAATTTCTCTAATTTTATATTTGATAAGTTCTTTGGAGTATTAGTGAGTGATTTATCTTAATTCTTGAAGTTTTTATCTATTGATCGTTTTCTTCAAGAATTATATTTAGAATTATTCTTACATAAAATAATTATATATTAAAATGATTTTGTTATCTTAATAAAGAAGTTTTATTATTAAATACTTCTTGTAATTGATTCTAGTAGAAAATTACTGCTTACTGTTATAGTCACTAGTAGTGTATAAAAAGTAAAAGAAATAATTAATTAATTAATTAATTAATTAATTTTGGTTATAGTAATTTTATTATTCTATTTCATAAGAACAGTCATAGTACTGTTTATTAATAGTAATATTATCAACAGTTTCATAGACACATCTTACACATACATACCTCACAGGCTCACATTCCCTACCACCAAAGAAAATTGTACTACAATTTTCCATTCAGTAGTATAACCAAAATTGTATTGGGGGGGTATAATCCACTTTCCAACCTCTCTTCTCATAGCTTGAAGTATGTAAAGCACAGAATTAAAACTTTTTATTGAGGAATTGGTCATCTCTAATGTCCAGATATTCTAAGGAATTTTTGACAATCAGGTATTTTAATTTCTGAAAGCCACCCATCTTCATGCTGTGGGTTTCTGTATCTGACTAAGTATCATATTTAATTTTTCCCTGAGTTGTCTTTCTTTCAAGAATTTCAGTATCTTTTTATCTTTACTCTGATCAAGTGTTGGTACCTCTAAGGGTTTTTCATTTCGCAAGGGAAATAATTCCTTACCACTTGAAGTGGAATTCTTTACCAGGCAAACAGGGAAAGTTAGATTTTTATTTTCCAGCTCTCCTCTGAGTTATAACTGTACTTCAGCTGTTACATAAAGGGCTTTGGCAATAAATGCTTCTGCAAAGGAATATTTCAATTTATTTGGGCCTTCCATATTATAAAGGCTCAAGGTTAAAACTAATATTAAGTCCCCTAGTTCCAATTATGGGGTCTTATGAATTTTATCCCACTTTTTTTCAACATATTGAAAGGAGTAAGTAATTATTTGGTTTTCATTATTCCTCACTTTATCAAGCAGTAATTTAAAGCTTGAAGAAGTTAGATGAATATCAAATTAGTCCTTCTTCAAAGCATCAAGTGGAATTTTGGGGGTTCCATACTTTCTGAAATTTTTCAAGAAATTTTCCTGTTGAATCATGGATGGAAGTCTTTTGGGCTAGTTCCACAGCTGGTATAAGTGTACACCAATCATGGGTAAAGCCATCAGAATCCTTAAAATCCAGGCCATAAGCACAAAATATTCTGACAATATTCTCAAGGGTCTGAATCTTTCTTTCTGCTAATCCATATGTTTGTGGATGGTAAGCTGTTTAGAATGATAGTTTTGTACCCAAAAGCTTATGTAAATTTTTCCATAATGCTTATGTAAATTTCTCCATAGGACTTATGTAAATATGTCCATAAGCCTTGTGTAAATTTTGGCTCTCTATAGCTAATGATATTTTTGAAGGGACTGGCATGACATATAACTCTATTCTAAATTAAAAGAGCTGTATCTAGAGCTGTGTCCTCTCTATGAAATGGCAAAAACATTAATATTTTGATGTAAATTTCCACAATAAAAAGAAAGGAATTGAAACCTTTCTCACCACCAGGTGGTAGGGCAGTCACCCAATCAATATGAACTACTCCCCATGTGGTTATTGGTTCTTGGATATAAATCATCAAACCAAATATTTTACCAGTACCTTTTTTGGACTTATGAAATCTGTCAAAACTTTGTTGGTACTCAATGAAATCTTTTCTCAAATATGGCCAGAAAGAACATGTCTTAATTCCTCCCATTGTTATGTATTCATACAAATGTCCAGAATGACTTATTTCATGCCACTCTAGCAATATTGTCTTAATTAACATCCTGATAAAAAAGACTATTACACATGTGTGTTTAGACCTATGATACAAGATAACATCAAATGAATTGAATCTTCCATTGTCATATGATATTTTCCATACATAATACAAACAATTACCCAAGGCTTCATCTTTGCAATATTTGTCAAGTAGTGAAGTAAAAATATTAAAATCCTTATCTGGCTTGTAACTTTCTCTAACTTCCTCAAAGAATTCTGTTCCCACACCTGTGATGCTAGTTCCTAAAATTGGAATTTGGGTTTCTGAATTTACAGAAACATAGGCAGGCTGTCAGGTGTATTGGGAAATGCACGTCTACTCAAGCAATTGGCATCATTATGAATATTTCCAGCTTTATGTACTATGGTAATATTGCCTCTATATTCCTGTATAGCAATATGCCATCTCAACATGTTTTGTTTTGAGATCTCATGTTAAGAAGGGATTTCATGGCATTAACATCAAATATTAACTCACACACACTTCCATCAAAATGATAATTAAGTTTCTCCAGAGCCCATACAAGGAAGAGGCCCTCCATTTGGCTTGCTCCATATCTAGCCTCAGTGGGTTTTATTTGTCTTTATATAAAGAAAAGTGGACCTTCATAAGGTTTTTCAATGAAAATTTGTACTTGATGAAGAGCTGCACCTAAGCCTTCACCACATGAATCAATATGAAGCTTGGCAGGAAGGTTTCAGGCTGGCATTGATAATAATGGTGCATTGGTTAAGACATATTTAATTCTTCCATATGAATTAATACTTTCTTGTGTCATTTCAAAGCCCGTTTGTTGGTCACAAATTGTGGACAATTATTTGGAATGGATTTAAAAATCTTTAAGGTTCTGGCTGCAATAACTAGAAATGTGTAAGAAATACATAATTTCTTTCTTGTTCTGGGAAATCTTTGTGAGTAAAGCTGAAGCCACTTTTTTCATCAACACCAAGGCTCAGTCCTGAAGTTACATGTCCTAGAGATTTGAACTAATAAAATCCAAAATTAAATCCTTGAAGAGATATTTTTATGTTCACTTGAAGAATTTTCTTAAGTACTAATGAAAGTCTTTCTAAATTTAATTGCCATCTTTTTAAAAAAATGACGATATCATCAATATGAATGATCAGCCATCCCTCTCATAATTACTGTGGGAAAATTTGATTCAATATTGTTTGATAATGAGAGGGTGAATTTTTCATTCCAAAAAGAATGCTCAAATATTCATAAATACTACAACAAGCCATTATTCTCAATAATTCCCTAGCATGGGGTGTGAAGGCACTTTTATGGAAAACTTCATGTTCATCCATAGAAGTAATGAATATTGCTTTGGAGTATTGAGTAAAATTCTCATGGATTCTATGAATTGGATATGTATCTGGAATAGTGTAGGTATTCAATGATCTAAGATCAGCCACCATTCTTGATTTATCATTATTCCAGGTAATGATTACAGGAGTTGCTACTTTTACTTCCTCGTTATGTCCAACTTTTCTGAGAACTCCCAGTTTCATTGTAAGATGTGTCTTGTCTATGAAGCTGTTGATAATATTACTATTAATCAACAGTACTATGACTGTTCTGATGAAATATAATAAAATAAATTATTATAACAACAATTAAATAATGAATTAATCAATTATTTCTTTTAATTGCTATACACTACTAGTGAATATAAAAAGAAGCAGTAATTGTCTACTAAAATCAATTACAAGAATGATTTAATAATAAAACTTCTTTATTAAAATAATAAAATCATTTTAATATATAATTATTTTATGTAAAAATAATTCTAAATATAATTCTATAAGAAAACAATTACTAGAGAGAAACTTTAAGAATAAAGAAATATCACTCACTGATACTCCAAAGAACCTATTAAAGATAAAAGTAGAGAAATTAGACAGATAATTGTGGATTTAAAGGATCAAAATGGATTTAAGAAAGTATTACAAAAATATATAGTTGATTTCTATTATTTAACGTCTTTCTGAGTGATTCTGAAAGATTAAAACACTTAATAAAATTTTTTAACTAACACTTGCCTGTTGGTAATAAGGGTATAATTGAATAATGGGATGATTTGGCAAAAACAGCGAGGGGAGGCCTCTTTTAAGTCAACAACAGCTCACAGAGGAGTCACATGGAGGAAACTGAAAAGCCAGGAAGTGAGAAAGCAATAAACATTTTTGGATTATTTATTGCATCATCAGTTGTCACATAAGATTATCATAATTACTTAATTGAAGCTTTTACATGACTACCAATCCAAATATGGTTAAGAATAAAAAGAGTAACAACTGTAAATCTTCTTTTATTTGAAAAGAATCATTGATTTCTGAAATGTATCAATGTTATTGGAAATTGGGTCACAGAGTGTATTTTCTCTGAATTTTTGAAGATTCATTGTTTCACATGGAATCATCAAAAATGGACTGTAAGTCAAACATTTAATTTTACTTATAAAAGTATAGGTTTTTTCATTTTCATATAGATTTTACAGTTCTAAACTGGTCCTGAATGTTTGAGAAAGATGGATTAAGAATTGTATTTTTAATGAATTTTTGAAGTTTTTACCTCATTTCTACGTAGAATTGCAAATTGCAATATATGACTGGTTGCTATGAGGTAAATCAATTGATACTAGTCCAAAAAGGGTTTTAATTATTCTTTTACGGTTTATCCATGGAAAATCATTAAGAATTGATATGGTTACAGGAGTCTAGGCTGCTCTTTGCCTCCTTGGCATGTCAAAATAGCAGCTTATTTGCAATTTCCTTATGATATGATGAATTTTTGACTTGGTAATCAAGTTCCCAAAAGGTTTTAGTATACTAATTGGGTCAAGATAAGCAATGGCTCCAAGATTTAGAGCTTTCCATTCCTCAGAGGACTCAGAAGTTGGGTAACCCGGCTCTCTTTGATGTCTTTTGTCTCCCTTGACTATTTTGTTACATCAAAATAGAAATTCAGGCTTCAAGTGAGATGTCCACTATGGGTGTACAAAAAGTGATTGTAAGAATACCATAATATTGAGCTCCACAAAAATTTATAACACTATTCTTAGTGTATATGTAACATGGGATTTCTCACATTCCCATTATTTTGGGGTGAAATAGAGAAAACCAAAATTTTCACAATTCTTTTATGTGGTATTGAAGTATTTTCCATATTACCACCTCAAAGAGCTGATTTAGCTTATTCACTCTATGGAGCTACCTTAGGTGTAATTTTGTGTAGAATCCAAATATGGCCTTAAATATATGGATTTACTTACTCAATAAAATGTTTTTCATCTTTTCTGAAATCAAAAAAGATGAATTTTGAATATATGCATGACTTATGGGTTATGCATAGTTCGGAATTTAATTTAAAGATAATTGTGGCCTATTTGGGTATGTAAAATATACCTCAAGGCTCACATTCCCTCCAACAAAGAAATAAAATTATACTTCAATTTTATCAATTGTATCAAGAAGAAAACGGCGACAAAGGCGGTTAATCTCCACTGTCTAACCTCTTTACATTACTCAGATCAAGTAATTGCAAGTACATTTATAGACATTTTCAGGCTTGGGGCCTTCTTTCATGTCTAAATCTTCTTAAGAGTTTATCTGAGTCAGGTATTTCTGATTCTTCCATCCATTAATTCTCATCTAATGGATTTCTATATATGACAAGATATCCTCTTGGATTTTTACCCCTAAGTCTCCTTTCTTTGATGAATTTCTTTATCTTTTTCTTTTCAGTCTGTTCCACTGGTGGTACAGTCAAAACAGTTGGGTTCCTTAAAGGAAAAAATTCTTTGTCAGCTGGTTGATGAGGGTTTATCAAGCTGACTGGAAAGGTTAGGTGTTTATTTTCTAATTCACCACTCAACTCCACCTGAGCTGCATTGGTTCCATGTAAGGCATCAATAAAAAAGGTTCTACATAAGAATATTTAGGTTTCTTTGGGCTTTTGATATTATTAAAATTCAATGTTGAAACTAGAGCTAAGCCCCCTACTTTGAAGTCTGGTAGTTTGTGACTCTTGTCCCACTTCGGTTTTGCATAGTCAAAAGTGTCACTCATACTCTGTTTTGCATGATGTTTCACTTTATCAATTATTATCTTGAAGCTGGAAGCTGTAGGATGAATGTCAATCAAGTAATTCCTCAGTGTGTCTACTGGGAGTCTTGTATTCCATCCCTTTTCTAACATAGCAGCAGTTTGGCCTGTAGAAGGATGTACTGATGTCTTATATGCCAGTTCCAATTCAGGTATCAGAGTGCACCAGGCATGATTAAGGCCATCTGAGTCTTTGAATTCTAACCCATATGCACAGAATCTCCTGATCATGTCATCTAAACTTTGAATAATTCTCTCTGCTAGTCCATCTGCTTGAGGATGATATGCTGTTGTGAATGATAACTTAGTCCCAAACAATCTGTGAAGATTGGTCCAAAGTGCAGATGTGAAATTGGGATCTCTTTCACTTATGATATTCTTAAATAATCCTGTATGGGAAATAACTATACTCCATATAAGAAGAGATGTATCTATAGAAGTGCCATCTTTATGACATGGTAAGAATATGAGAGTCTTGATATATCTGTATACAATGACTAAACAAGCATTATAGCTTTTATCTCCACTTGGAGGCAGTGCTGTTACCCAATCCATATGAATAACTTCCCAAGGGGATTTTGGTTCTTGAATATGAATCATCAGTCCAAACTTCTTTCCTGCACTCCTGCTTGCTTTTTGGCATCTATCACAGGTATGGAAATATTGAATGGTTTCATTTCTCCAAGATGGCCACCATGCACAGTTCTTCACTTTTTCAAGTGTGCTGTCTTCTGAATGTTTTCCACAGTACATTCTATCACGGCATTCATGAAGAGCATTATTGATAAGCAATCTGATACACAATGTCATTACACAAGAATGTTTGGTTCTGTGGTAAATTATCCCATCAAACAAGTTAAATCTCTCTTCAGAATAGGAATTTTTCCAAATTTCATCCAGTGCATTGACTAAAGATTCATCTTTTTAGTCTTTATCTAATAAGGAATTGTAGATATGGAAATTCTTGTCTTCCTTATACGATTCTCTTACCTCTTCAAAGAATTCAGTCCCAATATCAGTTCTTTGAATCCCTTAAATTGAAATCTGTGGGTTTTCTTCAAAGGTAAAGAAGCTGGGTTATCAGGAGTATTGGCTAATGCCCACCTGCTAAGTCCATTGGCATTCTCGTGGATGTCTCCTGCCTTATGAACTATAGTCATGTTACCTCTATATTCTTGAATGGCTATTTGACATCTCAACATACGTCTGTTGGGAGTTTTCATGCTAAAATGTGATTTCACGGCATTACAGTTAATAATCACTTTGAAAACACTGCCATCAAGATAATAGTGTAATTTATCAAGTGCCCATACCAAACATAAGCACTCCATATGGCTTTCACCATATCTGCCTTCTGTTGGTTTGATTTGTCTTGAGATGTAACAAGCCGGTCCCTCTGTAGGTGTGTCATCAATAATTTGGACCTGATGTAGGGCTTCCCCTAATCAATCTCCACATGCATTAATGTACCATTTAAAAGGTATATTCCAGTCAGGAATGTGGAGTAAAGGTTTGTCTGTGAGAGCTTTCCTTATCTTCTAATGAGCTTGAATTCTTTCCTGTGTCATCTCAAATACTGTCTGTTGATCACAGATTCTATAGAGTGACTTGGCTATAATTGAAAAGTCTTTCAGGTGTTGCCTTTAATAATTGGAAAAGCCAAGAAAAGACATCATCTCTTTCTCATTGTGGCGTCTGGACTTAAGTAACACTGCTGCCACTTTATTTTTGTCAATACCCAAGCTTAAACCAGAAACAATATGTCCTAAAGCTTTAAGTTGTTCAAAGCCAAAGGTACATTCTTGAATGAAATCTTCATATTAACTCCTTTTCCTTTGTCAAGTACAATTGCAAGTCTTTCAAGCCACAAAGAACATGAGTCACAACATATGATGATATCATCAATATAAATGATAAGCCATCCTTCAGATAATTCTTTGAGGAAGATGGTATTCATCATTCTTTGATAATGAGATGGTGCATTTTTAATACCAAATGGCATTCTACGATACTTATAAATACCACAGTGAGTGATAATTCTAAGTAATTTCTTAATTTTGGGCATCAAAACATTTTGATGAAAGCTTTTCAATGCATCCATGGATGTTATATACTTGGCTTTAGACAATTGAGTCAAGGTGTCTTGAATTCTAGAAATTAGATACCTATCTGAAACTGTGTAGGTATTCAATGCTCTAAAATCTCCAACCATCCTTGATTTATCATTATTCCAAGCAATAATAACAGGTGTTGTCACTTCAACTTCTTCATTATGGCCAACTTTCCTTAGTACACCAAGTTGGATAAGCTCTTGGATATGTTTTTACAAGGATTCTCTAGCTCTGAGACTGGCTGGATAAGCTGGTCTTGCAAGTACTTGAGGGTATGGTCTGTCAATATTAAGAGTAATATCAACTTCATTACCTTTAATAGCACCTAATGGTTTATTATCAGAAGCCAAGGCACTCTTATATGTGTATAATAAATCAATAAGATCAAGCCTCATTTTGGATGGTAATTATGGGTTGATTTGTGTTTCAACAAGTTTATTATTGACAAATTCATCCTTATAAGTATCTTGAACAGAAGAGATCAAAGATATTTGTTTTGGCATATTGGAGAAAGCAAATGTTTGCCTTTTATTTTCTCCAATTGTGAAATATCTGTCTTTATGGTTATCGATGTAAATACCATAAATATTCAAGTAATAATTTTCAAGAATGATGTTCTGAGATGTGCAATTGTCCATTACAACTATCTCAGTTTTCATTATTACACTTCCTGCTGGATGTGAAAATAAAAGATTAGTGTCCAATATTCCCAAAGGGTACATATTATTACTTGCACTACTAAATTGTACACCCTCTATTGGTAATGGATGGTTCTTCCATCTAGGGAGTATGGCTTGAAGATAATCTTTTCCTACACAAGTAAAAAATGCTCCTGTATCCAAATTTACTTTGGCTTCAGTATCATTTTTCAGGATTGATGTGATACAAGAGGCTCCAGCAGTGTATCCTTTACCTCTAGAAGGTTTAGTTTTACACGTTCTGGCATCCTGGATATCGATCAGGTTATGACAATCCTCACTCTACTTTGGCAAGTGAGTATGGACTTCTGTGACATCAAATAAAGCAGTAATGGTTTCAATGGGATAGTCCTCTACTGGTGTCCTCAGAGACTGCAGAATCTAGGTCAAATTCTTCTTTCTCTTCAGTACACTGAACTTCTGCAATGACTTTAAATTCATTAATAATTGTCTTCTTGGTGCAAGTGGTGACCACATGTGAAGTGCTTTCACATTTATGACACTTCAAGAAACGTCATTCAGGCCTCTTATCTTCTCTGGAAGTTTCAGAGACCATTTTGGATTCCACAGGGACTCTAACCTAGGTTTTACCAATTCTTGTCCTAGTAATGATATCTTGCATGGAATTGATAGAGTATTCTGTTGAACAGGGTTCTACACATCTGCAATTGATAAAATGTTTTAGTTCTCCTCCACATTTTTATAATATCTACATATTAATCATATAGTCAGACATATCTGGGTTTAAGGCAGATAGTCTGTCTTTCTGTTTGAGGAACCAAGTAAGTGGTTTATCCTTTTCTGAGTTAAAAATGGCAATCTCAAAAGCATTTTCAATTATAAATCTCCAAGAATTTTTAGCCTATTTGGTGGTTATTTCAGATTTCTGCCAAGGACAATCATGTTTACCATGATCTGTCAAACAGGGTTCCACAAATCCGCACTTGATAGCATGTTCTAGTTATCCTCCACACTTTCTTAATATTTTCAAATTAATCATTTAGTCAGACATATCTGGGTGTAAGGCAGATAATCTGTATTTCTGTTTGAGGAACCAAGTAAGTGGTTTATCCTTTTCTGAGTTAAAAATGCCACTCTCAAAAGCATTTTCCATTTCAAATCTCCAAGAATTGTTATCCCATTTGGTGATTATTTCACATTTCCACCAAGGCCAATCATGTTTACCATGATCTATTCTCATTTTTCAATACCATTTATTTGCAGTCCTGGTAAACAAAGAGTGTAGCTTGCCCACTATGATTTCATCAGGTATGTGGAGATTGTCTTTCAGAATATCAATTGTTCTAATGAACTCAATATGATTGTATTCTCCTTCACCAGAGAATGTTAGCCATTCTTCCAGTTTTGGAATATCTTTTACACAGATAGGAGTTTCTCCTAAAAATGGGGTTAAACTTCCTTTTACAAACATTTTTCTTCAGTCAAAGGTGTAGAATGTCTTGGAATATTTGGTTCATAAGTTTTATGAATTTTCTCCACATCTGCAATGATCTCATTTTTCAACTTCTGTCTTTCACTGTCACTTTTTGCCAAATGTGTGGCAAACTGATTGGTATTACTAATTATTTCTAAATCATTATCTTTTAGAATTTTAAGCTGATCATTGATTTTTAAAATGGAGAGATCTTCCATTTCATCATTTTGGGCTTGAAATTTACTTTCAATTCTGTCACATGTATTGGTAATCAAATCAAGTCTGACATTTGTCAACTCATACCACTCAATATGATTGGTGTCATTTCTTTTCAATTCACTTATATCTGATGTTATTTTATTTAGCTTTGAATGAAATTTTCCAGGTTCTACATCAATACTAGATTTAAAAAATTGTATTCCATCTATTATTTGTGTGGAAAAGTCCTGTTCATCCTTTCCTGATCTTTGGCTGGGAATTCCATTAGAGGCCTGGCCATATTGAAGACACTGTCCACGGCTGAAGGCTTCAATTTGGGGATCCTGTACCCTTGGGGGTAAGGTCTGTGCCAATTTTCTTTGCCTTTGCCCTTGCCCTGATGGTTCTTGGGACCTTTCTTCTTCTTCTTCTGACGTCCTTTGGGCTTCTCTTTGGATTCTTCTGTAGCTAGTTTGGGGCTTGTAGATGCCACTGGGCCTTCTTCCAAAGCTGGGGTCATTTCCAACTCCGTCTTCTGGTCTACAGATGAAAAACTTTGTTTCTTAAAACAATTCTTTATCTTTTCAACCTTGTCTTTCCAAGAAAATGGAATCCACCCTCCCAAGAGTTCTATGGTCTTCTTCCGACCCAGAAAGCTCTTGATGTGTAAGTAGGAGTTCATGGCCCCCTGCCAAATCCTTGGGCATATTTCCCACTCATCTTCTTTTGCTGCTCTGAACCAATTTTTGTATTGGGACTGATATATTTCTATGGCCGCCACTTGGAAGTGTTTCAGCCCTTAAAATGTTACCTTCAATTAGTTCATGCTCAGAGTTCACATCAAGGTTTGGTGGTACAGACCTTGGGGAATGGGGGGAAGTTATGGCATCCTCCAGATGTGTCTTTCTTGAGGAAGACTTGGCAGACCTTGTTCTGGTCTTACCTCTTCCCTGTCCAGGCCCATCTGGTTGGACCAAAAAGCTGCTTCCATTTCTGGTATGCACCATATTTCACATCAATTTAAGAGAAAAATTACAATTAAAAATGGAAAACACACACCTTTTGGTGGTTGTTTGGCTTGTTCTGTTTTAAATAAAGTGGCTCTTTTAGCAATTTGCACTTCAATACTGTCTTCAGATTTGTCTTCTGAAGATTCTGTACTGGTAATTTATATCTTACTGATCTTATTACCAGCTGAAATATACTTGATGAAAGAAACTAGAGAAAAAAATATGATGAAGGAAAATTTCTTTTTATACTTTTAAAATATTTTTAAGATTTTATATGAGTTTTTATTTTTTAATATTGAAAAAATTATCCTTTTTAAAGAAAAAAAATCAAAATTTAAGATTTTGAATCTAAATTAATTCAGACTAACTCAGAGAATAATTTTATAAATTTTTGGGTGTGAAAAAGTCAGGTGTAAAAACAGTATAAAATTAAACCAAATTCCTCAATGGAAAAATTTTAAGACAATTTCAAAAATAAAAATAATTTTCACTTGAAATTGAAAGAAAAGAAATTAATTAAATTAATATATTTTAGAAATTAAAAATATATTAATTAAGGGTACAAGGTTTAAAAAAACATGGCCAGGCCCCCAAAGGTAAGATGTGTCTATGAAACTGTGGATAATATTACTATTAATCAACAGTACTATGACTGTTCTTATGAAATGTAATAATAAAATTATTATAACCACAGTTAAATAATTATTTAATTAATTCTTTTTTTACTTGTTATGCACTACAAGTGATTATAACAGTAAGCAGTAATTGTCTACTAGAATCAATTACAAGAAGTATTTAATAACAAAACTTCTTTATTAAGACAATAAAGTTATTTTAATATACAATTATCTTATGTAAGAATAATTCTAAATATAATTCTTGAAGAAAACAATTGCTAGAGAAAAACTTCAAGAAAACAGCCAAAATTAAATAATTAAGTAATTACTTATTTATTTTACTTGTTTTACACTACTAGTGATTATAACAGTAAGGAGTAATTGTCTACTAGAATCAATTACAAGAAGTATTTAATAATAAAATTATTTGAATATATAATTATCTTTTGCAATAATAATGATAAACATAATTATTGAAGAAAACAATTAATAGATAAAAACTTTAAGAATTCAGACAAAACACACACTAATACTCCAAAGAACGTATTAAGGATAAAAGTAGAGAAGTTTGATGGATAATTGTAGATTTAAAGGATAAAAATGGATTTATAACAGTGTTACAACAATATCTAGTTTATTTCTATGATTTGACGTCTTTCTGATTGATTCCTAAAGATTAAAACACTTAAGAAAAGATTTTAACTACTACTTACTTGTTGTTAATAAAGGTATAATTGAATAATGTGATCATTTGAAAAAAAACAGCAAGAGGAGGCCTCTTTCAAGTCAAAAACAGCTCAGAGAGGTGTTCCATGGAGAAAACTAAAAAACAAGTGAGTGACAAAACAATAAATGTCATCCTGTGAATCAAAACCAGAGCATAAGCATAACAGCCAAATACCATAAATCAATGGTATTGCCAAGATACCACCGAAAAATGGATCTGAGCCAAATATGCTCATAAGGTATCAAAAGTGTAAGATGTGTCTATGAAACTGTTGACAATATTAATATTTATCAACAGTACTATGACTGTTTTTATGTAATATAATAATAAAATTTATTATAACTATAATTAAATAATTAAAGAATTGTTTCTTTTACATGTTATACACTACTAATGATTATAACAGTAAGCAGTAATTGTCTACAAGAATCAATTACAAGAAGAATTTGATAATAAAAATTGCTTTTATTAAAATAATAAAATTATTTTAATATATAATTATCTTTTAAAAGAATAATTATAAAGATAATTCTTGAAGAAAACTAATTTGAGAGAAAAATTTAAGAATTAAAGATAAATCACTCACTAATACTGCAAGGAACTTATCAAAGATAAAAGTAGAGATATTTGACGTCAAATTGTGGATTTAATATATCAAAATTGATTTATAACAGGATTACAAAAATATAAAGTTGATTTCTATGATTTCAAGTCTTTCTGATTGATTCAGAAATAATTACAACATTCAAGAAAAGCTTTAACTAATACTTACTTGTTGGTAATAAAGGTATAATATAATGTGATGATGATTTGGAAAAAACAGAAAGAGGCCTCTTTTAAGTCTAAGACAGATCACAGAAGCGTGCCATGGAAAAAAGTGAAAAACAAGTGAGTGAGAAAACAATAAACCTTTTTGCATTATTGATTGCATCATTTGTTGTCATGTAAGATTATCATAATTGCTTAATGGAGGCTTTTACGTGATTACCAACCCATTTATGGTTAAGAATAAAAGGAGTAACAACTGTAAATGTTCTTTTATTCCAAAATAATCATTGATTCCCCAAAGATATCAATGTTATTGGAAATTTCATCACAGAATGTGTTTTCTGTAAATTTTTAAATATTCTGTGTTTCACGTGGAATCCTCAAAAATGGACTGCAAGTAAAACTTTTAATTTTACATATAAAAGTATAATTCTTTTTGGTTTTTATATAAATTATACAGCTATAAGTCGGTCCTGAAATATTAAGAGAAGATTAATTAAGAATTGTAATTTTAATGAATTTTTGAAGTTTTACCTCATTTCTACGTAGAATTGCAAATAGCAGTCTATGGCTGGTTGCTATGAGGTGAATAAATGGATACTAGTAAAAAAAGGGTTTTAATTACTCTTTTGAGGCTTATCCATGGAAAATCATTAGGAATTGACATAGTTACAGGAGACTAAGTTGCTCTTTAACTCCTTGGCACATCAAAACAGCAGGTTATTTGCTATTTTCTTGTGATTTACTGAAGTTGTAACATGGTACCAAGTTCACAAAAGGTTTTAGTTTACCAATTAGGCCAAGATCAGCCATGGATCCAAGCTTTGGAGCTGTCCACGCCTCAGAGGCCTTAGAAGCTGGGTACCCTGGCTCTCTTTGATGTCTTTTGTCCCCCCTGCCTATTTTTTACATCAAAATAGAATTTTAAGCCTAAAGTGAGATATCCACTATGGGTGTATCAAAAGTGCATGTAGGAATACCATAATAATAAGCTCTCAAAACATGCATAATACTATTCTTAGTGTATATGTAACATGGGATTTCCCACATTCCCATTATTTTGGCCTGAAATAGAGAAAAACAAAAAAATTCACAGATCTTTTATGTGGTATTGAAATATTTTCCATATTACCACCTCAAAGAGTTAATTTGAGCTTATTCACTCTATTGAGCTACCCTAGGTGAATCTTTGTGTAGAATTCAAATCTGTCCTTAAATCCATGGATTTGCTTACTCAATAAAAAGTTATTCATCTTTTCTGAAATCAAAAATGATGAATTTTGAACACATGCATGACTTATGGGTTATGCATAGTTCAGAATTTATTTTTAAGACAATTGTGGCCTATTTGGGTATGTAAAATATACCTCAAGGCTCACAAAAAGAAAGAGGAAACTCCCACTTGAAAAATATAAAAGTCTCACAACCATAGGAAAAACAATAACAAAGTTATTCCTGCGCAAACTTGTTTCTGAGCATAAACCTCAATTTTAACCTCACATCTGAAATACAGAGTAAGAGGCTTAACCCCATCAAATGGGTATTCAAAATGAAGCTCTAAGTCAGGGCTATCCAATGGTACCAGCCAAACTGAGCTAGCACCAGTAATACAGAAGTTATGGCCAAATTCAGGCCAAATAAGGGTGAATAAAACATTCACCTCTCATCTAACTTCTACTGTTTTAGTGTGAGATACCTAAAGTGGAGACCTTTTGGAGAGAGAGCAATAAGGCCTTTCTTATGGGGCCATTTATTTCCCTGTATCCCATCTAGAACAAATTTTATAAGACAAACAAGCCCAATTCCACTTTCTGCCTAAAACATGCATATGTTCAAAAATCTTGTAATGGAATAGCTTTGTCATATTTAATTATAGCCATATCAAATGAGGTACCATTGCGTAAAACAAATACAGGGATACACACTGAACAAATTTTGAGGTGGATATCTGGAAAACTGACAAAGGTATGGCTGTTTTAAGGTCAAAATCCCACAGTTTGGCCAATACAGCCTTACCATGGGAAAATATCCCATAACCATGATTATGAGGTGTCAAACTGACAAAGAAACTTCTTTTTACTTCAATACCTCATAGTTCATCCAATACTGGGGTCCCATACAGGTTCTGTACATAATTCTATGCATCATACATGTCAGAATCAAACTGTGTGGTCCCCGATGAAACTTTTCACCCTGTATTGGTGAAAACTGCCCAGATGTGGTTCCAGAACCACCTCTGGGCCCAATAAAGGCTATATAGGCCTTTTGAAAACCACAAGCCTGTCCTTTAGAGTAAAACATCTTCACTTCCTCTACATGAAAAGGTCTAGCAGACGTTTCACCCCATTTCAGGATAAAAGGAGGCCTTTTCACTCCCAGAAAAGGAATCCCCATGCTGCTCTTGACTTCCTACGTAGTATAACTGTTGAAAACAGTTATACTATTGGAAAATAATAAGGTTATGCTATAAATATTAGTATTGTAGTCCTTATTATTGTAACCCAACAGGTAAAGCTGCACCCAGGGCTTTCAATAGCGCTCACCACCACTAATTCTCATTAGGAAAGCCCTTTTTATGTTTAATCAAAACATTTCCAATACTTTTTTTCCATGTCACAGTAATAGTGAAAGTTTTAAATAGCCTTATTTCATCTTTATCATAGATTCAGACTTACAATAAACCTTTTTGGATTATTGATTGCATCATCTGTTGTCACATAAGATTATCATAATTACTTAATTGATGCTTTTACATAACTACCAACCCATTTATGGTTAAGAATAAAAGGAGTAACAGCTGTATATCTTCTTTTATTCCAAAATAATCATTTATTTCTCCAAGTTATCAATGTTATTGGAAATTTCATCACAGAGTGTATTTTTTGTGTATATTTAAAGATTCACTATTTCACGTGGAATCATTAAAAATGGACTGTAAGTAACACTTTTAATTTTACTTATGAAAGTATAGTTATCTTTAATTTTTATATAAATTCTACAGTTCTCAATTAGTCCTGAAAGTTCCAGAAAGATTCATTGAGAATTGTATTTTTAATGAATTTTTGAATTTTTAACTCATTTCTACATAGAATTGCAAATAGCAGTATATGGCTGGTCGCTATGAGGTAAATCAATGGATACTAGTCCAAAAAGGGTTATAATTATTCTTTGAGGTTTTATTGATGGAAAATCATTAAGAATTGCCATGGTTACAGGAGTCTAATTTGCTCTTTACCTCCTTGGCATGTCAAAATAGCAGCATATTTGCAATTTTCTTATGATATAATGAAGTTTTGACTTGGTAACCAAGTTCCCAAAAGGCTTTAATATACTCATTGGGTCAAGATCACCCATGGATCCAAGCTTTAGAGCTGTAAATGCCTCAAAGGCCTCAGAAGCTGGGTACCCTGGCTCTCTTTGATGTCTTTTGTTCCCCTTGACTATTTTTTACATCAGCATAGAAATTCAGGCTTCAAGTGAGATATCCACTATAGGGGTACAAAAGATGTATGTAAGAATACCATAATATTAAGTGCCAAAAACATGTGCAACACTATTCTTAGTGTATATGTAACATGGGATTTCTCACATTCCCATTATTTTGCACTGAAATTGAGAAAAACAATATTTTCACAATTCTTTTATGTGGTATTGATGATGTGGTATTGAAGTATTTTCCATATTACCACCTTAAAGAGTTGATTTAAACTTATTCACTCTATGGACCTACCCTAGGTGAAATTTTGTATAGAATCCAAATCTGGCTTTATATCCATGAACCTACTTACTCAATAAAAAGGTATACATCTGTTCTGAAGTCAAAAATTATGAATTTTGAATATATGCTTGACTTATGGGTTATGCATAGTTCAGAATTTATCTTCAATATAATTGTGGCCTTTTTGGGTATGTAGAATATACCCCAAGGCTCACATTAATCCCCTCATTAATATGAGTTTCCAATGCTTGTCTAGCTGTAGGGCTAGCTGGGAAAGCTGGCCTTCTCAATAGTGGAGGATCAGGTCTTTTAACATTAAGCATAATGTCCCCTAGTGTTTCATTATCAGAACCAAAGGCTTCCCTATATTGGAATAGAATCTCAATAAAGGCTTCCTTCAGCTCTAATGTCAATTAAGGACTAATCTGTGCTTTAATTAATTGTTAAATCACATATTTCTCCTTTTTGAAATATTTTACTTGTCTTATCAAAGTTATTTCTTTCTTACCTCCTTGGCATGTCAAAATAGCAGCATATTTGCAATTTTCTTATGATATAATGAAGTTTTGACTTGGTAACCAAGTTCCCAAAAGGTTTGAGTATACTAATTGGGTCAAGATCACCCATGGATCCAAGCTTTAGAGCTGTAAATGCCTCAGATGCCTCAGAAGCTGGGTACCCTGGCTTTCTTTGATGTCTTTTGTTCCCCTTGACTATTTTTTACATCAGCATAGAAATTCAGGCTTCAAGTGAGATATCCACTATAGGTGTACAAAAGGTGTATGTAAGAATACAATAATATTAAGTGCCAAAAACATGTGCAACACTATTCTTAGTGTATATGTAACATGGGATTTCTCACATTCCCATTATTTTGCACTGAAATTGAGAAAAACAATATTTTCACAATTCTTTTATGTGGTATTGATGATGTGGTATTGAAGTATTTTCCATATTACCACCTTAAAGAGTTGATTTAAACTTATTCACTCTATGGACCTACCCTAGGTGAAATTTTGTATAGAATCCAAATCTGGCCTTATATCCATGAACCTACTTCCTCAATAAAAAGGTATACATCTTTTCTGAAGTCAAAAATTATGAATTTTGAATATATGCTTGACTTATGGGTTATGCATAGTTCAGAATTTATTTTCAATATAATTGTGGCCTTTTTGGGTATGTAGAATATACCCCAAGGCTCACATTAATCCCCTCATTGATATGAGTTTCCAATGCTTGTCTAGCTGTAGGGCTAGCTGGGAAAGCTGACCTTCTCAATAGTGGAGGATCAGGTCTTTTAACATTAAGCATAATGTCCCCTAGTGGTTCATTATCAGAACCAAAGGCTTCCCTATATTGAAATAGAATTTCAATAAGGGCTTCCTTCAGCTCTAATGTCAATGAAGGACTAATCTGTGCTTTAATTAATTGTTAAATCACATATTTCTCCTTTTTGAAATATTTTACTTGTCTTATGAAAGTTATTTCTTTCTTTTATAAGGGGAAGGAGAACTATTGTCTTTATTTTCCCCAATTGGAAAATATATTTCTTTATGATTAATAATATCAATACCATATATATTAGGATAGTAGTTCCCAAGTATTAAAGGTTGTGAAGTGCAGTTATTCATAGAAAAAAAAACAATTTTCAGTTTGATCCTTCCTGAAGGATGAGGAAATATAATTTCAGCTTTGAAAATTCCCAAAGGGTGTATATCTTGGCTAGCTCCACTGAAATTTACACCTTCAATTGGATTAAATTTCTCTTACCAATTGGTATAAACTTTTTCAAGATAATTTTCACCAACACAAGTGCAGAAAGCACTTTGGTCAAGATGTATCTTGGATTATCTGTTGTTTTTCACAATATCAGTGATACAAGATGATCCAGCTGTATAACCTTTACCTTTGACCAGTTTGGATATCTGCATTTTAGCATCTTGCACATGTACGAGGTCCATAAATTCATCACTATATAGTGGAAAGTGAGTATGCACTTCTGTGATTTCAAAGGAAACATTTTTTTATATTCTAAATTAATCTGGGATTTCTTCTTCAGGAAGCTCAGAATCACTTTCATTTACAGTTACATCATTTGTTTCTTTGCTAAATTCAGTCTTTTCAATTTCTTTCTCATTAATTCTTGTCCTCTTTTGGCAAGTGATATCCCAATGAGATTTATCCCCACATTTATGAAACCTCAAAGGAGCTCTTTGTTGTGATTGATTTGGTCTTGAAATTGGTTTCCCACTAGTCTTGTTATATATTGGGGGTTTACAAACGTTTCTACCAATTTTTGTTCTGGTATGATGTCTTCCATCTCATTTATATAGTATTCTGTAGAGAAATAATCAATAAATCTGCTTCTTATAGCATGCTCAAGGTCACCACCACCTTTTCTGAATATCCTTATATGCACCATTTTTTTAGACATATCAGGATGAAGGGAAATCAATCTGTCCTTCTGCTTAAGAGACCAGGACATGGGGCTTTCTGTTTCAATATTAAAAATGGCCTCTTCAGAAGAGTTTTCCATTATGAATCTCTAAGAGTCATTAGCTCATTTGGAAGTAACTTGTTCTTTCTACTAATTAAAGGGGTGTTTACCATGGCCTTGTTCCAATTTCTAATACCATTTCTTTTCTGATTTGGTAAGTAATGAGTGTAATATGGCACTTCTGTATTCATAGGGTATGTTAAAGTCTTAATTAAATATATAAATTGTTTTCTCAAATTAAATATGATTATATTCTCCTTCACCACTAAAGGTAGGTTATTCCTCTAATATTGGAATTTCTTTAAGGCATAAGGGAGTTTCTACCTCTGCATAACTTGCAATTGTATGATTTAAATCATTATTCAATTTCAACAAATATCTTTCAATAATTAGTGTAGACTGTCTTGGTAACTGATTTTTCAAGGAGATATTTTTAATAATTGATTGAATATCTACTTTCAATTAAAGTCTTGCTTTATCAGTTTTTTCCAATTGGTATTGGAAAAGAGCTGCATTATGACCATTACAATTTTCCAAGTTCTGAACTTGTAATATTAATTCTTGCAATTTTTCAGTAATAAAAGAAATAGATTTAGTGTCTGGCTTATTGAGCAATCTAATCTTTCACTCAATTCTTTCAAAAATATGTGTCAAAGACAATATAATTTCCTTATTTAAATTTTCTGAACCCATAATGGTCTTTTGTGACTGTTTCACTTTCAGAATCTTGCTGCCCAGCTTTTGTTAGAAATATTCAAAATTGTTAAAGTTTGTGTAAGCTTCTTTATTAAGAGATTCAAATTTAGATACCAGCTTTAAAAGGTCTATTTTTTTGGAAAGGATTGGTTCAGTCTTTCCTCCTTTTTTTCAAATTATATCAAAGTTCTTGCCATGTTGAATACATTTTCCATTGCTGTTTTTTCCTTCTTTGGAATTCTGTAGCTCTGAGCGTAGGGCTTTCCCTTCTGGTTTTTTTTTGTGCTTGTTTGCCTTTGTTTGGCCCCTTTTGAGGCGGATACTTGCATGTGGGCACTTTAGGAGCTTCCACAGGACTGTTTTACCTCTTTTTTTCCAACTATCTCTTCCAACCCTCTGACAAAATGCTTTGGTTTTATAACCAAGCTTTTATTTTTTGCACCTGTCCCTTGCAAGAAATAGGTATCCACCCCCAGTAGTTCATGTGTATTTTCTGTGCCAAAGAAATTCTTCACTTGAAGGTAATATTTCATTGTCCCTATCCACAAGCTGGGCAGAAGTTACCACTCCTTCTTTATTGAATTCATAAAACAGTTCTTGTACTGAGAGTGGTATATCCCTACTTCTGCTTGTTGGAAACTGTTCAGATCTGACAACAGGAATGGCAGTTATTTCAGCTTCTGGAATTTAAATAAGAGTTTCAAAATCTTTGGGCTAACCTTTGGAAATGGGTGGAAGTTCTGGCATCCTCCATTTGTGCCTTGCCTATGGGCTGATATTTTTTGCTTTTGGATTTATGACCTTAATTTCCTGGTCCAGATCCATTTTATTGGATGGAGTATTGGCTTCCACTTCTAGTAGGAGTCATTTCATGTCAATTGAGACAAAACTTGAGTAACAAATGGTTTAAATTCACCTCCTGGACCTTGAAAGCATTCTTTTGTAAGTATACCTCTGAGTCTGGGGCTGGTTTGAATTTCAACACTTTACTCTGAGATGCTAGAGTCAGAAGAGCTTTCTCTGATAGATGAAACTAGAATCAAAAAGCAATATCAGTCATTTTTTCAAAAAAACAAAAAGAAATTATTAACTCAACTTATTGGATCAAGTTGGTTTGGAGTAATATATGGCAAATTACATAAAAAAGAAAGAAAATTATCTAAAGAGAAAAGCAAAATATTTCCAAGTGAAGATTTATAGCTTTTGATTGTTTTATTTGCTTTAAAATAATAATAGTCATGAAATTAATAAGCTGTCAATAAAAACTATAGTATTATTCACTTTATACTAAAATAACTCAAAGAATAAATTTCAAGTCTATGATGTGATGGAGCCACAAATTTTAAAATTAAAATTTATTCAAAATCACTCAATAGTATATTTTTCAAACAATATTCTTAAGAAAATCAACCTTATTCATATAATAAATATTATTTATCACAGATAAGTCCCATAAAAGCCAAACGTCAAAGCAGCTATGGAAATTTTACATTAAAATGGAGTAAAAAAAGCTCTATAATATGTTTCATCTCCAAAAAATTGGTTAAAATCATGGCCAGGCCCCCAAATGTAAGGCTTGTCTATGAAAATCTTGATAATAGTAACAAATATCAAGAGTAATATGACTCTTCTCAACAGAAAATAAAATATAGTTCAATATTATAACCCCAAATAAATATAATTATTGAAAATAATTATTCATTATTACACAATTTGATAACAAGAAAATCTCAACCATTATTATATTATTATTTTAGTCACAGAAAGCTATAATGATAAGAGAGATAAAAGGTCCTAATGAGATAATTATATGTGGAAAAAATAATATTAATCCACTTCTAAATAATGTACATGTTATTCATAAAAGAAATATGAAAAGTACTGTGCAGATATAAATAATATACAGAACTTCTATCTAAAAAAACTAATACTAGATAAAAAATATATAGAAATTCAGAGAAAGCTTAGCTATAGTATTTATCTAATACAGTAACTCAAACAAAAAAAGCTATAGTATTAAGTAATGGTTATAAACCAAAAACAAACTAAAAAAGCCAATATTTCAAAGAAATATACTAGCTATATGTGATAAAAAAGGATTTTTAGAGTTTTTACAGGAATCTGTGAATTTTTAAAGATATTTAAGACAACAACTTTATAAGATAAAATGTATCATTGGTGATTACAACAATACAGAATAAATTCTATGATTCAAATCATTTAATTTAAAATTCAAATAGAATCAATTACTCAAGAATTACTTTTAATGATAAGATTTTTTATTTAATAAAACTTTACCTGTATAAATACCTTATTTGATTTATTGAATAATTATTAACAACAAAAACAATGATTTAAAGGCTCTTTTTATGCCTTCAGAGAAAATATCATGATTCAAAATGGATATAGAGGGTTTTATCAGGTAAAAACTGCAAAACAATGCTTAAAAATGAGGGTCTTAACTTAAGGTAGCTTTTTTCATTTCAATTTAAAATTACCAGTGTTATTCTTGACTCCAAGTTGCTTTCATCCTATTTTGGGTTAATTATTTTAAGTTTAAATATAAAATAAGCTTATTTACATCAAATTTCTTCACATGAAAAGCTTAAAAACAAAGTTTCAAGTGAAGATCTCTTAAAATGTATTTTTAATTATTTTCTAAAGGAATATTAATATTCTCTGAAAGTAATTAAAAAGGTGAATTTCAAGTCTGATTACAAATTAATACTTCTTAAAAAAAGATTATCAAAGTTTAATATATACACAGATAAAATTGAATTGTAATGTTTGGGAAATCTTCATGCAAATACATTAAGAATTGGACTGTTGAGTTTTTTTGAAGTTATTGCCACTCTGCTATTGAAAAGAGTAATAATATTTAAGCTTTTTCAAGCTTAATTAATCTTTCAAAGTTCTTAAAACCTTGATTACAAGCCTTCCTATGGGAATTTACCCTTTGTAAGCTTGTGATTCCAGTTCAAATTGGGGATAAACCAGTTTAAACTTTAATGTTCAATCAAAGTCAAATCTTAAATTTTAAATAAGGTTGGGAATACTCCAATAGAGGTGGAAAACCTTGATTGAGTCTTTGCAGATCCAAAAGGTTGGGTACCCTAGCTCTATTTGGCCATTTTCCTTTGTCCCACTTTTCTGTGTGAATGTTGCCCTTTTATATATTTAAATACATACTATGGCTTTAAATGAATTTAAATTGAGCACACACAAGATTTAAATCCTGTATGGTAAATCCTTAGCCAATTCAGTAAATGTACACCATACTTCAATTTTGACTAAATTTTGGTAATTTTTAATAAACCTTATGCAACTTCAAATTTAAGCTTATTCAAGCTTAGATTTCAAAATTTTAAGAACATGTTCAAATGGTGCAATTGTACTGTGATATTCTTAAATCTTTAAATAACATAAGAAATAGCCATTTTTGGGTACAACACCCTGTGGGTCTACCCTATATTATTTTTGTGTAGAATCCAAAAATAACATCATATTAATAGCTTTGTTTATAAAAAATAAATTTAAACTTATTTTTTTTCATTTTATTATTTTGAGCTCACTAGATAAGTCTTTTGAATACTAGATAAACTGTATAAAAAGTTATTTGTGGCCTGAGTGGTATGCAATAAGTACCTCACAGGCTCACACAGACTGCAATTCTGTAAAGTAGTTATGAAACATGAAGACACCAAGCAGACATATTCTGAGATGGCAAATTGCTATCCAAGAGTATGAAGGAGATATGACTATATTCCACAAATCTCAGAATATTTTTAAAAATGCAGATGGTCTTAGCAGATAGGCTCTGAAAAATAAACCTGTAACCCAGCATGGGTACCACAGGAAGACAATAATATAGAATAAATATATGTCACAGACATTGGCACAGAACTCTTTAACCAAGTCAACAAGAGCTATAGGATGGATATGTCACAGGGGCTCTTCGAAGTGAAGAGGGCCTGGCACTCAGTAAACTGGGACTCACTTATGGAGGGCTCAAAGATATGATAAGAAGGGATACACTTAAGAGTGTTAAAGATTAATTACTAAAAGAATAAATATAAGAAAAGCAGCAACAAGAAATAAGAGTAAGAAATAGAAGAGCCAACCACAAACAAGTCCAAGTCCACTGTTTCAACCTGCCAGAATGGAAAGAGAAGGGTTAATAAGGATATGGCCACCCAACTCATACTGTACAGGTGAAGAGAGAAAATGCAAAGACTAACTTAAAATTAAACAATTATAATACCCAAAATAAGGATTAGAATAATGATAAAATAATAAATAAAATAAATTTATTAACTGGGGAAAGGTCCCCAGGGGGGAGAAAGAGGGGCTGGTATATGTGAGAATCACCAGCCCTGATCCAGAGGAAGAATTTTAATGAGAATAATTGATGATTGAATTGAGTCTGGCCAATACAGGTCCTGTACAGCTGTACAGAACCTGTACAAGAGGTGTGGTGTATTTGAGTTATCATACAGTTTATACTGTTGTATTGGAACTGTATTGGGTGAATCCAACCTGTAAAGGTATTGACAGGCTGTATTGAGGTACCAAGCTGTATAACTGTTTCAGAATGAAGATTGCTGAAACTTAATGCTGATACAAGTTCTGGATCTGCTGATTTGAGATGCTTGAATGGGCGTATGAATGAATACCCTTACCCCTGATTGATGGTTGTTACAGTGTCCCCCTCTTGAAACTGGTGGGCTCCTGAACACCATAATACCCTGCCATTATTGAGTGGCATCTCACTACCCCACACACTCCTTTGAAAAGTTTTCTTTTGACCATTATCTTGAAATCCTTCTTCAACTCTTCTCTGTCAATTAAGTTTATTTTCCCCCCTTCTTTTAACTTTGAGTAAGTATCCCACTTTGGACTATACTTTTCTTCTGATTCAATGAGTTTACTTGTCCTTGGCGCCTGGACTTGTGTTGTATCCCAGATGGATGGCCACTGAGCTCTTGTGCTCAAAAAATGGGGCCAGATGAGTATATGAAGTGTACCCATCTGGCCAGGCTTAATCAGAAGAAATTTATAAAAAAGTGAATTCAGGGGTCTTGTCCCCATTGGATTTGAAAAAATGCCTCAACAGCCCTCCATAACAATCTTGGGCTGTGGCCCTTGCTATCATAAGTCTGGATAGCTCATGCCCTTATGGCCCTTTTGGCCTAATTGGTCTTCTTGGTGATCTTTGGTCATATTAGAACATATGGCCATTTCTGGCCTTTTTGAGGTTCTAGGTGATTATGGTCAATTTCTTGTCGTATGGCCATCTATGGCCATTTTAGGGTTTATTGGATTTCTGGGCCTATTTGGCCATTTTTCAATTTTGGGGTCCTAGGGTCTGCGGGCCGTGGGCCATGGACCATACGCCGCGGTCCGTGGGGGTTATTGGAGGCCCCCAGGATGAAAATGAGCCCCTGGGCCCAAACTTTCTGGGAACCCAGGGGTACCATGGGGCCAGAAATTGGCCCCGTGACCCATAACTTCACCTACATGACCTGGACTCATTGGGGGGTCCAGGACCACCAAGAACATGGCCTCCCCAAAGTTGCAGGGGAGGCCCTGGGTGATGAATCCAGCCCAAGGAGGGATTTGAGTATTCACCTTGAGGGCTTGAGTGGGGGGCCATAATTGAGTTATGGCCCACTTCCTTGAGGGTTTTCTCTGAATTTGACGTGGACTGATTTGACGTCTTGACCCTTCTGCTTGGGTATTCTCCATGAGTTGATGACTGAATCCCCGTGAACTTTGACAATTTGGGTGGAGTTAAAACCAGTGTCTTGTTCTTGTTTGTGTTTGGTTTGGCTTCTATTTATACTCTTATAAATACAATACGTGATTTGGAAGGGGATGCTGCTGCTTTGGAAGAAATAAAAGAAAGAAATTATACAAGTAAAGAAAGAAAGAAAAATAAAAGAATAAGAGAAAATGGGAGTAAAGAAAAGAAATAAAGAAAAATCCTGATGGTTGGTCCTTCTTGTAGTGAGTTGCTTGATTCTGGCCAAGAAGTGTCTGAAAAATGAAAACCAAGCATTTGATGCTCACAGAGTGGCCAAGGTAATGTTTTACAAGAAGTAGAACCCTCAGGGATGCATACCAGGAGATGGAACTTACTTTCATAACTTCCACTCCCCACCAAGCACCATAAAACTGAAATAATTGCCATAAATGATTTCTGAGATGAATTGCCATAAATAGCTTCTGAAATGAATTGCCGTAAATGACTTGAAGTAATGATTGTCTTGAGTTATTATGATTGGCATAAATGAAATGATAAATAAAAGAGAAAGAAAGGAAAATTAAAGAGAGAAAAATTTGGCCATATCTTGATAAGGTCCAAATCGGAGGGTATTGGTGTTGTATGCTTCCTGAGCCTGTCCAAAGAATTGACAGGTGCTCACAAAGTGGCCAAGGTGATGCTTACAGAAACATATGGGTAGAATACCCCCTTAAAGGTGCATGCCAGGAGATGAACTTACTTTCATAACTTCTTCTCCCCACCAAGCACCATAATAAAACTCTTGAGGTATTTGGACCAGGCTTGTCTGGATATAATGAATGGAAATCCTTGACAAGGTCTGGTGAGCTGGTAAGGTTGGAAGCTGGTTCCCAAGTGGTTCTTTCTGGGTCTTCACTAAATCCTTTCCACTCTACAAGATACCATAATTTACCTCTTCTAAGTTTTGAGTCCAGAACCTGAGCCACTTCCCATTCTTCTTTCTCCTCCACTAAAACTGGTTGTGGCCGCAATTGATGACAATTTGGGATAGTTGAATGCTCGACTGGTTCTAATAAGGACACATGGAAGACAGGGTGAACTGACTTCCATTGCTGAGGCAACTTGAGGTGATATGCATGGCTTCCAATCTTCTTCAGAACTTCAAAAGGTCCCAACCAGCTTTCTGATAACTTCTTGGTGGGTCTTGTTGTCTTGATGTTCTTGGAAGCTAGCCATACTTTGTCCTCAGGTTGGAAATCAGGTGTAATTGCTCTATTTCTATCTGCATACTTCTTGAATCTCCTTATTGCTGACTCTAATTCTTCTTTGACAACTTGCTGTACTGATTGGAGTTTTGTTGATAACTTTCCAGCAGGTGAGTCTTGAGAAATATGGATTGAGTCAAGGCTGGGATTTCTTCCATAAATGGTGAAAAAGGTGATTGCTTGGTTGATGAATGTTCTGCATTATTATAGGCAAATTCAGCCAGAGGGAGTCAGTTGTACCAGTCATCTTGATGATAGCTGACATACATCCAAAGGTACTGTTCTAGTATCTGATTTACCCTCTCTGTCTGTCCATCTGTTTCAGGGTGAAAGGCAGTTAAAAGATCTCTTGATATCTTGAGCTGCTGACACAATTGAGTCCAAAATGATGAAACAAATAAGGATCCTATATCACTGACAATACTGACTGGAAGGCCATGCTTGGAAAATACATGACTAATGAAGATTTGAGCTAAGTCCAGAGAAGTGATTGTTCCATAAGTTGGAATGAAGATTTCCATTTTTGAGAACCTGTCCACAACTACTAGAATTGAGTCAAAGTTGTTTGAAAGTGGCAATTGAGTGATGAAGTCCATTGATAATGAATTCCAAGGACCAGACGGAATTGAAAGAGGCTTGAGTAATCCAAACTTCTTGTGATGAATGTTCTTGTTTCTTGAACATTGCTGACATGAGGACACATAGTCCTTGATGAATTGATTCATGCCAGCCCCATAAAAATCCCTCTTGATGAGCTTGAGGGTCTTCTCCTGGCCAGGATGGCCAGCCAATGGTGAGTCATGACGCTTTTGAAGAATATTGAGTTGAAGTGCTTCATTGCTTGGGACTACCACTCTATCTTTGAATAATAATAACATGGCTTGAGGTTCAAGAGAAGAATCTGGAACTGATTCACCTCTTGCTAGTTGCTTGAGTATTTCTTTATAGTCTTTGTCTTGCCATACTTTTTTTTGAATCTTGTCCACTAAATCTGAGAAAATCTCCACTTTGATTGGGAAGGATCTTGACTCTTGAATTCCATCTTTCTTAAGTACTTGATGAAAATTTTGAGGATTCTTTCTGATGAAGTCCACCCCCCTCTCTGGGTACACCTTGTCCCAACGTGACAAGGCATCTGGTAAAGTGGCCAGCCTGCCTGGGCGGTAAGTGATAGTGAAATGAAATTCTGAGAGAAATTCAGCCCAACGGGCCTGACGACGAGTAAGAAATTTGGAAGACATGAAATACTGCAAGGAAGAGTGGTCTGTCAAGACCTCAAAAGGATTGGAAAGAGAAAGAAGAAATGCTCTCCAGCGCTTGAGAGCCCAAACTATGCCAAGGAGTTCCTTGTCATGAATTTCATAGTTTAGTTCAGCTGGTAAGAGCTTGCAACTATCAAATGCAATGGGATGCTTTCCTGAGTCATTCACCTGGCTCAGTATGGCGCCCAATGCATAATCAGACGCATCAGTCTCTACAATATTAGGTAGAGATGGATTGAAATGGGATAAGATAGGAGCAGAGGTGAAAGCTTCTTTGAGTGCTTGAAACTGACTAAGAGCTTCCTCATTGAAGATGAAAGGAGAATCTTTTTTGAGAAGGTAAGTGAGAGAAGTGATTTTTTTGGAATAATTTTTAATGAAATGATGATTTTCTTGGCAAAGCCAAGAAAAGATTGAAGGGCCTTGATGTTTTTGGGCTGAGGCCAATTGAGGATTTGCTGAACTTTGGAAGAATCCATCTTGAGGCCTTCACTTGAAACAACATAGCCCAAGTATTCCACACTTGAGGCATGGAATACACACTTGGAGGCTTTGGCAAATAAATTCTTTTCTCTGAGTCTTTGAAGGACAGAGGTCACATGTTTGACATGTTCTTCCTCAGAACTTGAGAATACCATAATATCATCTAGATAAACCACAACAAACACATCCAAAAAATCTGCAAAGATATCATTTACTAGATTTTGGAAAGAAGCAGGAGCATTGGTCAAACCAAATGGCATGACCAAATACTCATAACTACCATATTTGGTTCTAAAGGCAGTTAAGTGCTCATCCCCCTCTTTGATTCTCAGAAGGTTATATGCACCACACACATCTATCTTGGAGAAGATAGTGGAACTTTTGAATACGGTAAGAAGCTGGTTCATAGGAGGAACAGGTTATCTGTGCTTCCTAGTGACAGCATTGAGTTTGCAGTAGTCAACACACAAACAAAGACCTCCATCCTTTTTCTTGACAAAAAGGACAGGTGCTCCCGTGGAAGAGGAGCTTGGTCTAATGAAACCTTTCTCTACATTCTCTGAAATGTAGGTCCGCAGTGTTTCCAACTCTTGATTTGATAATGAGTAGATAACACCAATTGGAGGTAGAAGAGCCTCCAATTCGATATGGTGATCACAGGTGCGGTGTGGAGGAAGTTTCTCTGCTTTCACCTTGGAGAATACATCCAAATATTGGTTATAAGCAGGAGGGACTACCTTCAACACAGTTTCAATTTCTTCTGGCTCTTCCTCCTCATCCCACTTCTCCTCCAGGGATGCATGAAAAGATAAGGGAGGAAGGTCCATATCCTCTTGAAAGAGATGAAGTGAAGATATGGCAACATCTTCTCCAACATCCTTTATCTCTTTGAAGACTTCATCTCTTAATGGAAGTAATGACTGAGAGGGAATAATGGAAGGGATATGGACAGAAGAAGGAAGGGAAGGTGTCTTAAGTTCACCAGCCAGAGCAACACTGTTGACAGCAGTGGCTAAGTCATTACTAGTAGAAGGAATAATACCACTAGAATCCTTATGACTAGAATCATAGGTGATCAATCCATTTTTCCAATCAATAATGGGATTAAAATGGTAAAGGAAATCATAGCCCAATATCAGGTCTTCTCCTTTGGGTGAATCTATGATAAAGAAGTCCCATTCAAAGCTTGGGAAGGAAGGCAAGTCAACTACCCACTTGGTATAATGGGTGATGAACAAGGCAGGGGATTCATTAGAATCCATAATGAAAAGAGGAATCTTTTCAGGGAGATCTGAAAGAGTCAATGAGTACTTGAGAACAAAATTCTTTGCAATAAAAGAGTTTGTAGCACCAGAATCAATGAGAATACTATAAAAAATATCAGAGACACAAGAGAAAATAAGAAATTTTAAAGATTTCTTGACACTAGTATTCAGAGTGCACAATTGTGCTCTTGAAGGAAATAAGTGAGAACCATTGAACACATCATGATTCCCACTCAGGCTTTTCCCTGCTTGCTAGGGAAGCCTCTTGATGATGACCCAGGCTTGTTCTGAGGTCTCTTGAAGCATTTTTCAATTGGGTGCTTTCCACCACAATAAGTACACAACCCCTCTTTAATCCTCCTCTCCTTTTCAGAACCAATTAATTTATTGTCCTTATTGAGGGGATCAGCATGAGGCTTGTCCTTTGAAGATTGAAATTGCTTGCCCTTCTTATTCTTCTTCTGGTGAGGCCTCTTTGAAGATGAGTTTTGAGGAGGCCTAGATTGATTGGATCCATTGACTGGAGGCTTCTTCTCTTGATTTCCACCCTTTTCTTTTTGCCTCTCATGATACCTTGTGTCTAACTCTAAAGTGACATCCATAAGTTCTTGAAGAGTATCAAAAGTTCCAGGGTGAGAAGCCAACTGATCCAAAAATCTTGATTCCAATCTTCTTCTGTAAACATGGATATAAGCTCTTTCCCCCCAATCTCCAATTCTTGAAATTAAGCTTCTGAAATCTGCAATGTACAAGAAAACATGACCACTCTCCTTCATCCTCAAATTGTCCAACTCTTGTTCAGATTTCCTGACTTCATTGGGGTCACCAAACAGAGTGAATAATTGAGATTCAAATAAGGGCCAATTATTGAGGAGGTAGGAAGGGTCTTCATTGGAAATATTTGAGAGATAGGGTTCAATCCACTTTCAAGCTCTACCAGTGAGAAAAGAAGTTGAGTAAAGAACTTTCTTCCTGTCAGAGAAGAAATTTGCTGGATCATTATGAAAAATTAATTGACAGGATTGGATAAATCCTCTCAATTTTTGAGCTTGAGTACCATCAAAAAAATCAGGTGCCTTCATGGATGGAGTCTTGAAAGCAGGGGCTTTGGAATTGTCCCTGGGAGCAACTGCTTGAGTGAGTTGCCCCATGAATTGAGTCATCTGCTCCATCATATTGAGGAGACTTGGATCAGTTTGAGAGACAAGAGGTTGACTAGAAAGGGCTAGATTAGAATCCTGAGGCACCTCTGGAGCATTTTCCAAGGCATCTGCCACTTCAGTTTCCCCAGAATCTTCCTCTTCCACAGACTCTTCCCCCTCTTCATCTTCAACTTCCCCTTGTCTTGCTCTTGCACCTTCAGACATGCCAGGGTAGCCACCCAGAAGTCCAGAAAAGGATCTTGATCTTCTAGATTTTATTCCACCTCTTCTTGAGGGTGCTGCTCCTTCCATTGGTGGTCCTCTGTCCAAGCTTGAACTCAGTTGATGAATTGATGGTGTGCGGTAAAGAGGAGCCCTTGCTGTAGGAGTGAGAACAGCTTGAATTCTTTGGCATCTAGTATTTTTGGCTGGGGGACTATGCTTAACTGGCATTTTGAATAAAATGAAATAAAACTTGATGGTATGAGAACAGAAATCAAAACTTGGCCAACTCAATCACAATAAAATCTTGATGAATCTTGAGGAATCAATTCAAATCTTGAGGTGAAATCAAATTCAGTCAACAGTCAAATCAATTCAAAAATCAACAATCAATTGAAATAAAATATCAATAATCTTGAGTAAATCAACAATCAATCAATATTCAATCAATAATCAATCAATCAATAATCAATCAATAAATAAATCAATGTCTTCAATATGAAATCAAGGTCTTGATGAATCAATTAATCAATTTAAAATCTTCAGAAATCAATTCAATATCTTGATGAGTCAAAATCAGTCAATAATCAAAATCAATTCTTGGGGATCAATAAAATATCTTGAGGATTCAAAGTCAATCAATAATAAAAATCAGTTCTTGAGGATCAATCAATATCTTGAGAAGTCAAAATCAATCAATAAAATCCAAATAAGAATCCTGAGCCGCTGAATCAATAAACCAATGAATCCCAATGAATAATCCAATCAATTAAAACAATAAATCAATGATCAATCCTGAATAAGACTGAAATAAGAACACAGAAAAAATTGATTTGATAAAATGAATGAAGTGAATGAAATGGTCAGAAATGATTAAGAAAGAAGAAAAAATCAATTTCATATGAATGAAATGAGTGAGATGAAATTGATGAGAGAGAAAAAATCATAATCATTAAAGATCATTAAATCATAAAAAAGATCATAATTTATGAATGAGAGAAAATGAATATAAATGAATGAAAAGGAAGAATCAAATATGAGTTAATTAATTTAAAGTCACAGGGGCTGTTTGAAGTGAAGAGGGCCTGGCACTCAGTAAACTGGGACTCACTTCTGGAGGGCTCAAAGATATGATAAGAAGGGATACACTTAAGAGTGTTAAAGATGAATTACTAAAAGAATAAAGATAAGAAAAGCAGCAACAAGAAATAAGAGTAAGAAATAGAAGAGCCAACCACAAACAAGTCCAAGTCTACTGTTTCAACCTGTCAGAATGGAAAGAGAAGGGTTAATAAGGATATGGCCACCCAGCTCATACTGTACAGGCAAAGAGAGAAAATGCAAAGACTAACTTAAAATTAAATAATTATAATACCCAAAATAAGGATAAGAATAATTATAGAATAATAAATAAACTAAATTAATTAACTGGGGAAAAGTCCCCAGGGGGGAGGAAAGAGGGGCTGGTATATGTGAGAATCACCAGCCCTGATCCAGAGGAAGAATTTTCATGAGAATAATTGATGATTGAATTGAGTCTGGCCAATACAGGTCCTGTACAGCTGTGCAGAACCTGTACAAGAGGTGTGGTGTATTTGAGTTATCATACAGTTTATACTGGTGTATTGGAACTGTATTGGGTGAATCCAACCTGTACAGGTATTGACAGGCTGTATTGAGGTACCAAGCTGTATAACTGTTTCAGAATGAAGATTGCTGAAACTTAATGCTGATACAAGTTCTGGATCTGCTGATTTGAGATGCTTGAATGGGCATATGAATGAATACCCTTACCCCTGATGGATGGTTGTTACAGGATATGATTTGACATATCTTATGCTGACTATTTGTCAAAGACTACCAAGATTAATAATTATCTTCCAAACTGAATGAAATATGAAAAAGGGCTAATGGTAATGAATATTCAACCTCCTTCATGGAAATATTGATCATGAAACAAAACATACATGTGTTATGACCACAACTGTAAGATGTGACTATGAAACTGGTGATGATATTACTATTAATAAACAGTACTATGTCTGTTCTTATGAAATATAATAATAAAATATTATTATAACCACAATTAAATAATTAAAAAATTATTTCTTTCATGTGTTAAGCACTACTAGTGATTTTAACAGTGAGCAAGTAATTGTCTACAAGAATCAATTACAAGAAGAATTTAATAATAAAAACTTCTTTATTAAAATAATAAAATTATTTTAATATATAATTATCTTTTGCAAGAATAATTATAAAGATAATTCTTGAAGAAAACTATTACTAGAGAAAAACTTTAAGAATTAAGAATAAATGACTCACTAATACTCCAAAGAACTTATTGATAGATAAGAGTAGAGAAATTTGATGTGGAATTGTGGATTTAAGGGATCAAAAGGATTTATAACAGTATTACAACAATATATAGTTGGATTCTATGATTTCACGTCTTTCTGGATGATTTTGAAATATTTAAAATACTTAAGAATAGCTTTAACTAATACTTACTTTGTTGGTAATAATGATTTAATAAATTGATAAGATGATTGTTGGAAAAAACAGCAAGAAGAGGCTTCTTTTAAGTCAACAACAGCTCACAGAGGCGTGCCATGGAGCAAACTGAAAAACCAGTGAGTGAGAAAACAATAAACCCTTTTGGATTAATGATTGCATCATCTGTTGTCACGTAAGATTATCATAATTACTTAATTGATGCTTTTACGTGACTACCAACCCCAATATGGTTAAGAATAAAAGGAGTAACATCTGTAAATCTTCTTTTATTCTAAAATAATCATTGATTTCTCAAAGTTATCAATGTTATTGCCAATTTCATCACAGGTTGTAATTACTGTGAATTTTTGAAGATTCAGTGTTTCACGTAGAATGGTCAAAAATGGACTGTAAGTAAAACGTTTAATTTTACTAGTAAAACCATAATTCTTCTTGGTTGTACCATAGATAATACAGTTCCCCATTGGTCCTGAAAGTTTCAGAAATATTCATTAAGAATTGTATTTTGAATGAATTTTTGAAGTTTTTACCTCATTTCTACGTAGAATTGCAAATAGCAGTATTTTGCTGGTTGCTATGAGGTAAATCAATGAATATGGATCCCAAAAGGGTTTTAATTACTCTTTTAGGGTCTAGTAATGGAAAGTCATCAAGAATTGACGTGGTTACAGGAGTCTAAGTAGCTCATTACCTCCTTGGCACGTCAAAATAGCAGGTTATTTGCTATTTTTCTTATGATTACAGTAGGTGTAACTTGGTAACCAAGTTCCCAAAGAGTTTTAGTTTACCAATTGGGCCAAGATGAGCCATGGATCCAAGCTCTGGAGCTATCCACGCCTCTGAGGCCTCAGAAGTTGGGTACCCTGGCTCTCTTTGATGTCTTTTGTCCCCCTTGCCTAATTTTTACGTCAAAATAGTAATTTAAGCTTAAAGTGAGATATCCACTATGGGTGTACCAAAGGTCCATGTAAGAATACCATGATATTAAGTGCTCAAAACATGCATAACACTATTCTTAGTGTATATGTAACATGGGATTTCTCACTTTCCCATTATTTTGGCTAAAAATCAAGAAAAACAAAAATTTTCACGGATCTTTTATGTGGTATTAATGATGTGGTATTGAAGTGTTTTCCATTTTACCACCTCAAATACTTAAATTGAGATTATTCACTATATGGAGCTACCCTAGGTGAATTTTTGTGTAGAATCCAAATCTGGTCTTAAATCCATGGATTTACTTACTCAATAAAAAGTTTTTCATCTTTTCTGAAATTGAAAATGATGAATTTTGGATATATGCATGACTTATGAGTTTTGCGTAATTCAAAATTTCTTTTTAAGATAATTGTGGCCTATTTGGGTATGTAAAATATACCTCAAGGCTCACATTCCCTCCCACCAAAAAATAAAATTGTACTACAATTTTATTAGTGATAAAAGAATAAGGCCCCAAAGGGGGTAATGTCCACTGTCCAACCTCTTCACATTACTCAGATCAAGTAATTTAAAGCACATTTATAGACATATTCAGGCTTGTGGCCTTCTTTCATGTCTAAATCTTCTTAAGAGTTTATCTGAGTCAGGTATTTCTGATTCTGCCATCCATTCATCTTCATGTACTGGATTTCTATATCTGACAAGATATTCTCTTTGATTTTTACCCCTAAGTCTCCTTTCTTTAATGAATTTCTTTATCTTTCTGTCTTCGTTCTGTTCCACAGGGGGGACAGTTAAAGGAGTTGGGTTTCTTAAAGGAAACAATTCTTTTTCAGCTGGTTGATAAGGCTTTATCAAGCTGACTGGAAATGTGGGGTGTTTATTTTCCAATTCACCACTCAATTCCACTTGAACTGCATTGGTTCCATGTAAAGCAACAATAACAAAAGGTCCTACATAAGAATCTTTAAGTTTCTTTGGGCCTTTGATATTATTAAAATTCAAGGTTGAAACTAGAACTAAGTCCCCTACTTTGAAGTCTGGTACTTTATGACTCTTGTCCCACTTCTGTTTTGCATAATCAAAAGCATCATCCATACTTTGTTTTGCATGGTGTTTTACTTTATCAAGCATTAATTTGAAGCTGGAAGCTGTAGGATGAATGTCAATCAAGTCTTTCCTCAGTGTGTCTGCTGGGAGTCTTGGATTCCATCCCTTTTCTAACATAGCAGGAGTTTGTCCTGTGGAAGAATGGACTGATGTCTTGTATGCCAATTCTAATGCAGGTATCAGAGTGCACCAGTAATGGGTAAAGCCATCTGAGTCTTTGAATTCCAATCCATAAGCACAAAAATCTCCTGATTATGTCTTCTAAAGTTTGAATCATCCTCTCTGCTAGCCCATCTGTTTGAGGGTGATATGCTGTAGAGAATGATAACTTAGTCCCAAACAATCTATGAAGATTGGTCCAAAGTGCAGATGTGAACTTGGGATCTCTGTCACTTATGATATTCTTAAATAATCCTGTATGAGAAATAACTCTACTCCATAAAAGAAGAGCTGTATCCATAGCAGTGTCATCTTTATGACATGGTAAGAATATGGGAGTTTTGCTATATCTGTCTACAATGACTAAACAAGAATTATAACTTTTGTCACCACTTGGAGGAAGTGCTGTGACCCAATCCATGTGAACAACTTCCCAAGGGGATTTTGGTTCTTGAATATGGATCATCAATCCAAATTTCTTGCCTGTACTCCTGTTTGCTTTTTGGCATCTATCACAGGTATGGCAATACTCAATGGTTTCTTTTCTCCAAGATGGCCACCATGCACAGTTCTTCACTTTTTCAAGTGTTCTGTCTTCTGATAGGTGTCCAGAGTAAATGCTATCATGGCATTCATGAAGAATGGTATTGATAAGTAATCTACTACACAGTGCCATCACACAAGAATGTTTTGTTCTATGGTAAATAATCCCATCATCATCTAGTGCATTAACCAAAGATGTGTCTTTGCAGTCTTTATCCAATAAAGAAGTCAAGATATGGCAATTCTTGTCTTGTTTATAAGACTCTCTGACCTCTTCAAAGAATTCAGTCCCAATATCAGTTATGTTAATTCCTTCAATTGGAATCTGTGGTTCAGCTTCCAAAGGTACATAAGCTGGGTTATCAGGAGTGTTGGCTAAAGCCCATCTACTAAGTCCATCAGCATTTTTGTGAATTTTTCCTGCTTTATGAACTATAGTCATGTTTCCTCTATATTCTTGAATGGCTATTTGCCATCTCAACATATGTCTGTTGGGAGTTTTCATGTTAAGAAGTGATTTCACGGAATTACAGTCAGTTATCACTTCAAAAACACTGCCATCAAGATAATAGTGTAGTTTCTCAAGTGCCCATACCAAACATAAGCACTCCATTTGGCTTGCACCATATCTGGCTTCTGTTGGTTTGATTCGTCTTGAGATATAACAAACTGGTCCTTCTGTAGGTTTGTCATCAATAATTTGGACTTGGTGTAGGGCTGCCCCTAATCCATCTCCACATGCATCAATGTACAATTTAAAAGGAATATTCCAATCAGGCATGAGGAGTAAAGGTGCTTCTGTAAGGGCTTTCTTTATCTTCTCATAAGCTTTAATTCTTTCCTGTGTCATTTCAAATACAGTCTGTAGATCACAGATTCTATAGAGTGACTTGGCTAGAATTGCAAAATCTTTCAAGTGTTGCCTATAGTAACTAGAAAATCCAAGAAAAGACATCATTTCTTTTTTATTCTGAGGTATTGGCTTAAGTAACACTGCTGCTACTTTATTCTTGTCAATACCCAAGCTCAAACCAGAAACAACATGTCCTAATGCTTTGAGTTCTTCAAAACCAAAATTGCATTTCTTAAGTGAAATTTTCATGTTCACTTCTGCAACTTTATGAAGTACTCTTGCAAGTCTTTCAAGGTGCAAAGACCATGAATCAGAACATATGATAATATCATCAATATAAATGATAAGCCATCCTTCAGACAATTCTGTAGGAAAGATGGTGTTCATCATCCTTTGATAATGGGATGGAGCATTTTTAATGCCAAATGGCATTCTAAGATACTCAAAAATACCACAGTGAGTGATAATTCTAAGTAATTTCTTAGCTTTAGGCGTCAAAACATTTTGATGGAAGCCTTTCAATGCATCCATTGATGTTATATACTTGGCTTTAGACAATTGAGTCAAGGTTTCTTGGATTCTAGGGATTGGATACCTATCTGGAACTGTGTAGGTATTCAAAGCTCTAAAATCTCCAACCATTCTTGACTTATCATTATGCCATGCAATAATAACAGGTGTTGTCACTTCAACTTCCTCATTATGGCCTACTTTCCTTAGCACACCAAGTTGGATCAGCTCTTGGATATGTTTTTCCAAGGCCTCTCTAGCTCTGGGACTGGCTGGATAAGCTGGTCTTCTAAGTACTGGAGGATATGGTCTATCAATATTAAGAGTAATATCAATTTCATGTCCCCTTATAGCGCCTAATGGTTCATTATCAGATTCAAATGCATTATTGTATGTATATGATACATCAATAAGTTCATTCCTCATCTTTGGTGACAATGATGGATTAATTTGTGCTTCAACAAGTTGTTTATACACAAATTCATCTTTGTAAGTATCTTTGACAGAAGATACTACAGATATCTGTTTTGGCATATTGGAGAAAGCAAATTTTTGCCTTTTGTTATCTCCAATTGTGAAATATCTGTCTTTATGGTTATTTATATCTATACCATAAATATTCAAGTAATCATTTCCAAGAATGATGTGCTGAGATGTACAATTATCCATTACTACAATCTCAGTTTTCATTCTTACACTTCCTGCTGGATGTGGGAATACAATATTAGTGTCCAATATGCCCAGGGGGTACATATTGTTACTGGCACTACTGAATTGTACACCTTCTATTGGTAATAGATGGTTTTTCCATTCAGGAAGTATAATTTGGAGATAATCTTTGCCCACAAAAGTGCAAAATGCCCCTGTATCCAAATTTACTTTGGCTTCAATATCACTCATCAGAACTGATGTGATACAGGATGCCCCAGAAGTATAACCCTTTCCTCTAGCAGGTTTTGTTTTACACATTCTGGAATCTTGGATATTGATCAGGTTGCAGCAATCCTCACTGTACTGTGGCAAGTGGGTATGGACTTCTGTGACCTCAAAGAAAGCTGAAATGTTCTCAATGGGATAGTCCTCCACTGGTGTATCTTCAGAGACTGCAGAATCTTGATCAGATTGCTCTTTCTCTTCAGTACACTGAATTTCTTCAATGACTTGAACTTCATTGATTTTTGTCTTCTTAGGACAAGTGTTGGCTAAATGTGAAGTACTTCCACATTTATGACACTTCAAGACAGGTCTTTATGGTCTTCTTTCCTCTCTAGGAATCTTTGAGACTATTTTGGACTCTATTGGGTTTTTAACCCAAGTTTTACCAATTCTTGTTCTGGTAATGATATCTTCCATAGAATTAATGTAGTCCTCTGTTGAACAGGGTTCCACACATCTGCTTTTGATAGCATGTTCCAGTTCTCCTCCACACTTTCTTAATATTTTCATATTAATCATAGTGTCAGACATATCTGGGTGTAAAGCAGATAATCTGTCTTTTTGTTTGAAGAACCAAGCAAGTGGTTTGTCTTTTTCTGAGTTAAAAATGGCACTTTCAAAAGCATTCTCCATTTTAAACCTCCAAGAATTATTAGCCCATTTGGTAATCACTTCAGATTTCCACCAAGACCAGTCATGTTTACCATGATCAATCCTCATTTTGTAATACCATTTCTTTGCAGTTCTGGTAAACAAACAGTGTAATTTTCCCACTATGATTTCATCAGGTATATTAAAGTCTTCTTGCAACATATCAATAGTCCTGATGAATTCAATATGGTTGTATTCTCCTTCACCAGAGAATGTTGGCCATTCTTCTATTTTTGGAATATCTCTTGCAGAGTAGGCATTTTCCCCCAAGAATGGTGTAAGACTTTCTTTAACAGAGAGTTTTTCTTCAGTTAAAGGTGTAGAATGTCTTGGCATATGTGGTTCATGATTCTTATGAATTTGTTCCACACTTGCAATTATCTCATTCTTCAACTTTTGCCTTTCACTGTCACTTTTTGCTAAATGTATAGCAAATTGATTGGTGTTCTTAACTATTTGTAAGACATGGTCTTCAAGAGTTTTAAGTCTATCATTTACTTTAAAAATGGAAAGTGTGAGCCTTGAGGTATATTTTACATACCCAAATAGGCCACAATTATCTTAAAAAGAAAGTTTGAATTATGCAAAACTCATAAGTCATGCATATATCCAAAATTCATCATTTTCAATTTCAGAAAAGATGAATAACTTTTTATTGAGTAAGTAAATCCATGGATTTAAGACCAGATTTGGATTCTACACAAAAATTCACCTAGGGTAGCTCCATAGAGTGAATAAGCTCAATTTAAGTATTTGAGGTGGTAAAATGGAAAATACTTCAATACCACATCATTAATACCACATAAAAGATCCGTGAAAATTTTTGTTTTTCTTGATTTTTAGCCAAAATAATGGGAAAGTGAGAAATCCCATGTTACATATACACTAAGAATAGTGTTATGCATGTTTTGAGCACTTAATATCATGGTATTCTTACATGGACTTTTGGTACACCCATAGTGGATATCTCACTTTAAGCTTAAATTACTATTTTGACGTAAAAAATAGGCAAGGGGGACAAAAGACATCAAAGAGAGCCAGGGTACCCAACTTCTGAGGCCTCAGAGGCGTGGATAGCTCCAGAGCATGGATCCATGGCTCATCTTGGCCCAATTGGTAAACTAAAACTCTTTGGGAACTTGGTTACCAAGTTACAACTACTGTAAAACATCAGAAAATAGCAAATAACCTGCTATTTTGACGTGCCAAGGAGGTAATGAGCTACTTACACTCCTGTAACCATGTCAATTACTAATGACTTTCCATGGATAAACCCCAAAAGAGTAATTAAAACCCTTTTGGGACCCATATTCATTGATTTACCTCATAGCAACCAGCAAAACACTGCTATTTGCAATTCTACGTAGAAATGAGGTAAAACCTTCAAAAATTCATTAAAAATACAATTCTTAATGAATCTTTCTGAAACTTTCAGGACTAAAGGAGAGCTGTATTATCTATGGTACAACCAAAAAGAATTACAGTTTTACTAGTAAAATTAAAAGTTTTACTTACAGTCCATTTTTGGATATTCTACGTGAAACACTGAATCTTCAAAAATTCACAGTAATTACAACCTGTGATGAAATTGGCAATAACATTGATAACTTTGAGAAATCAATGATTATTTTAGAATAAAAGAAGATTTACAAGTGTTACTCCTTTTATTCTTAACCATATTGGGGTTGGTAGTCACGTAAAAGCATCAATTAAGTAATTATGATAATCTTACATGACAACAGATGATGCAATCAATAATCCAAAAAGGTTTATTGTTTTCTCACTCACTGGTTTTTCAGTTTGCTCCATGGCACGCCTCTGTGAGCTGTTGTTGACTTAAAAGAAGCCTCTTCTTGCTGTTTTTCATCATCATCTTATCAATTTATTAAATCTTTATTACCAACAAGTAAGTATTAGTTCAACTATTCTTAAGTGTTTTAATTCTTTCAGAATCAATCAGAAAGACGTGAAATCATAGAATCCAACTATATATTGTTGTAATACTGTTATAAATCCTTTTGATCCCTTAAATCCACAATTCCACGTCAAATTTCTCTACTTTTATTATCAATAAGTTCTTTGGAGTATTAGTGAGTCATTTATCTTTAATTCTTAAAGTTTTTCTCTAGTAATAGTTTTCTTCAAGAATTATCTTTATAATTATTCTTGCAAAAGATAATTATATATTAAAATAATTTTATTATTTTAATAAAGAAGTTTTTATTATTAAATTCTTCTTGTAATTGATTCTTGTAGACAATTACTTGCTCACTGTTAAAATCACTAGTAGTGCTTAACACGTGAAAGAAATAATTTTTTAATTATTTAATTGTGGTTATAATAATATTTTATTATTATATTTCATAAGAACAGACATAGTACTGTTGATTAATAGTAATATTATCATCAGTTTCATAGTCACATCTTACAGAAAGATCCTCTGTGTCATTATTCTGAGTTTGACATTGGTTTTCAATTCTTTCACAAGCATTGCCAATTGACTCAAGGGTGACAGTTGTCAACTGATGCCATTCAAAATGTTTCTTGTCATTTGTCTTTAAACTATTTATGTCTAATGTAATTTGCTTTAAATTTGACTCAAGTTTGCCAATTTCTACATTAATACTTCTATGTACATCAGTTATTTGCGTGGAAAAGTCCTGTTCATCCTTTCCTGCTCCTTGGCTGTGAATTCCATAAGAGTTCTGGGCATATTGAAGACACTGTCCACGGCTGAAGGCTCCAATTTGGGAATCCTGTACCCTTGTGGGTAAGGTCTGTGCCAATTGGCTTTGCCTTTGCCCTTGCCTTGATGGTTCTTGGGACCTCTCTGTTTTTTTTGAGGTCCTTTGGGCTTGTCCTTGGATGCTTCTGGAGCTGGTTTGGAGCTGGTAGATGCCACTGGTGCCTCTGTCTCCAAAGCTGGAGTCATTTCCAACTCTTTCTTCTGGTCTATGGATAAAAGACTTTGGTTCTTCAACCAATTCTTTATCTTTTTGACCTTGTCCTTGCAAGACAGGGGGCTCCATCCTCCTAAGAGTTCTATGGTCTTCTCCTGACCCAGAAAGCTCTTGATGTGTAAGTAGGAGTTCATGGCCCCCTGCCAAAGGCTTGGGCAGATTTCCCACTCCTCTTCCTTGGCTGCTCTGAACCAGTTTTTGTACTGGCATTGATATATTTCTTTTGCTTCCACCTGAAAGTGGTTCAGCCCTGGAAATATTACCATAAATCAGTTCAGGCTCAGAATTTACGTCAAAATCTGTTGGTACAGACCTTGGGGAATGGGGGGCAACTCTGGCATCCTCCAGATGTGTCTTTCTTGTGGAAGATTTGGCACTTCTGGATTTGGTCTTGCCTCTTCCTTGTCCACATCCATCTGGTTGGACTGAATAGTTGCTTCCATTTCTGGTATGCACCATTTTCACGTCAATTTAAAGATAAAAGGTGAAAATATAAGATAAAATACACACCTTTTGGTGGTAATTTAGCTTTTTCTGAGTTGAATAAGGTGCCTCTTTTAGAAATCTGCACCTCAATACTGTCTTCAGATTCTGCTTCTGAAGATTCAGGACTATTGATGTATCTTTTACTGAGTTTGTTACCAGCTGCACAGTATTTGATTAAAGACACTTAAAGAGAAAAAAATATGATAAAAGAAATTATTTTTGTGTTTTAAGATATTTTTAAAAGATTTTTTATAAATTTTATTATTTTTTAATATTAAAAAAATTATTCATTTTAAAGAAAAAAAATTAAAATTTAAGATTTTGAATGAAAATTAATTCAGAGTAACTCAAAGAATAATTTTATAAGTTTTTGGATGTGAAAAAGCTACGTGTAAAACAGTATAAAATTAAACCAAATTCCTCAATGAAAAAGATTTCCAAAACAATTTCAAAAATAAGAATTATTTTGACTTTAAAATGAAGGAAAAAAAATATTCAATTAATATATTTTAGAGCTTAAAAATATATTAATTAAGGGTACAAGGTTCAAAAAACACGGCCAGGCCCCCAAATGTAAGATGTGGTAGATATGGTGGCTTTTTAGAACACAAAAGTGAAGTCTAGAATATGATTATATCCAAAACTCTGGTTACAATCACGGCCAGGCCCCCAAATGTAAGATGTGACTATGAAACTGGTGATAATATTACTATTAATCAACAGTACTATGTCTGTTCTTATGAAATATAATAATAAAATATTATTATAACCACAATTAAATAATTAAAAAATTATTTCTTTCACGTGTTAAGCACTACTAGTGATTTTAACAGTGAGCAAGTAATTGTCTACAAGAATCAATTACAAGAAGAATTTAATAATAAAAACTTCTTTATTAAAATAATAAAATTATTTGAATATATAATTATCTTTTGCAAGAATAATTATAAAGATAATTCTTGAAGAAAACTATTACTAGAGAAAAACTTTAAGAATTAAGAATAAATGACTCACTAATACTCCAAAGAACTTACTGATAGATAAGAGTAGAGAAATTTGACGTGGAATTGTGGATTTAAGGGATCAAAAGGATTTATAACAGTATTACAACAATATATAGTTGGGTTCTATGATTTCACGTCTTTCTGGATGATTTTGAAAGATTTAAAATACTTAAGAATAGCTTTAACTAATACTTACTTTGTTGGTAATAATGATTTAATAAATTGATAAGGTGATTGTTGGAAAAAACAGCAAGAAGAGGCTTCTTTTAAGTCAACAACAGCTCACAGAGGCGTGCCATGGAGCAAACTGAAAAACCAGTGAGTGAGAAAACAATAAACCCTTTTTGATTAATGATTGCATCATCTGTTGTCACGTAAGATTATCATAATTACTTAATTGATGCTTTTACGTGACTACCAACCCCAATATGGTTAAGAATAAAAGGAGTAACATCTGTAAATCTTCTTTTATTCTAAAATAATCATTGATTTCTCAAAGTTATCAATGTTATTGCCAATTTCATCACAGGTTGTAATTACTGTGAATTTTTGAAGATTCAGTGTTTCACGTAGAATGGTCAAAAATGGACTGTAAGTAAAAAATTTGAATTTTACTAGTAAAACCATAATTCTTTTTGGTTGTAACATAGATAATAGAGTCCTTCATTGGTCCTGAAAGTTTCAGAAAGATTCATTAAGAATTGTATTTTTAATGAATTTTTGAAGTTTTTACCTCATTTCTACGTAGAATTGCAAATAGCAGTATTTTGCTGGTTGCTATGAGGTAAATCAATGAATATGGATCCCAAAAGGGTTTTAATTACTCTTTTAGGGTCTAGTAATGGAAAGTCATCAGGAATTGACGTGGTTACAGGAGTCTAAGTAGCTCATTACCTCCTTGGCACGTCAAAATAGCAGGTTATTTGCTATTTTTCTTATGATTACAGTAGGTGTAACTTGGTAACCAAGTTCCCAAAGAGTTTTAGTTTACCAATTGGGCCAAGATGAGCCATGGATCCAAGCTCTGGAGCTATCCACGCCTCTGAGGCCTCAGAAGTTGGGTACCCTGGCTCTCTTTGATGTCTTTTGTCCCCCTTGCCTAATTTTTACGTCAAAATAGTAATTTAAGCTTAAAGTGAGATATCCACTATGGGTGTACCAAAATTCCATGTAAGAATACCATGATATTAAGTGCTCAAAACATGCATAACACTATTCTTAGTGCATATGTAACATGGGATTTCTCACTTTCCCATTATTTTGGCTAAAAATCAAGAAAAACAAAAATTTTCACGGATCTTTTATGTGGTATTAATGATGTGGTATTGAAGTATTTTCCATTTTACCACCTCAAATACTTAAATTGAGCTTATTCACTCTATGGAGCTACCCTAGGTGAATTTTTGTGTAGAATCCAAATCTGGTCTTAAATCCATGCATTTACTTACTCAATAAAAAGTTATTCATCTTTTCTGAAATTGAAAATGATGAATTTTGGATATATGCATGACTTATGAGTTTTGCATAATTCAAAATTTCTTTTTAAGATAATTGTGGCCTATTTGGGTATGTAAAATAAACCTCAAGGCTCACAACAACAGATAGAGTCTTAATAGACACTATACTACATGAATTCCATGATAGTTCTATTTGTGGAAATCTCTCAGAAGATAGGACATTAGAAAGGGTGAAAACATCCTCTTGGTGGAAAAATTGGAGAAATGTTGTTCCAGAATATTGCAAGACTTGTGACAGATTCCAAAAAGCAAACATAGCCACAGGTAAGAAATTTGGTATGATGATCCAATTCCAAGAGCCAAAATCCCCATTGCAAATAGCTCATATGTATTGGGTAACAGATGTCCACCCAGGAGGAGATAGAAGTTTCAACTCATTCCTAGGGCTAGCTAATAGGTACAAAAAACCACCAATGTTCTTACCATGTCATGAGGATTACACAGCTATGGACAAAGCCACAATGATATGGAATAGAGCTATCAGCCATACAGTCTTATTACAGATTATCATAAGTGATAGAGATCCCAAATTCACTTCAGCTCTATGGAAAAATCTCCATAACCTATTTGTCACAAAATTATCATTCTCAAAAGCCTATTACTTTCTAAATGATGGACTGGCAGAAAGAGTGAGAAAAAATATAGAGGAAATGATGAGAAAATTCTGTGCTTATGGCCGAGAACTCAAAGAATATGATGGCTTTACCCATGATTTGTGTACTTTCATACCAGCGCTTGACCTGGAAAATATGAGATCAATTAATTCATCAACTAGTAACAAACCTGCAATATAGGAAAAAGGTTGGAGCCCAAGACTATCTTATGACACCCTAAACAAGGACTTAGTTGATATAAATCCAACAGCAAGAATTTTTAAGATAATGATTGCTAAAGAAAGACATCATTCAATCAGATGTATGCAGGATAATTTCAAATAGGAAAAAGCAATATGGGACAAAGGTCACAAGAAACCTGATTTTAAAATGGGGGGCTTAGTCCTAGTATAAACATTAAATTTTGAAAGCATCAAAGGAACAAATAAACTGAAAGATTCCCTTGCACTACCTTTTATGATCAAAGCTTTACATGGTCATAATTCTGTACAGCTAGAGCTAACATAAAACCACCCAAGATTCCTTGTAAGTCAGATAAAACCTTACATATCAAGTGATAAGGAATTGTTTCTCCTAAAAAATATAGCAGCACTTGAAATCCCCCCACTATGAGAAGAGCAAGATATTAAGATTGTGAAAGTCTATGAAGAAAGGAGGTAAATAAACAAGAAAGAAAGGGATCATGTTGTGAGGTACAGAAACCCAGCTCAACAAGAGGAATTTTTACTTGAGAATTACATGGCTAATTCTGGAAAATAATTACAAATGTTAAGACATGAAAGAAGACTAAAAGAATAAGAAAATTAAGAATTAGGTAGGACAGTGAATGATACCTTGACTGACTAAATCAGATTGTGGTCCAATCTTTTTTGGTGGTCCGAAATGTGAGCCTTTGAGATATAACAAAATATCAAAAAAGGTCCCAAAAAACTGAAAAAAAATTATTTTAATAATACAAATTGAAATTATAATCTTAAAATAAGTAAGAATGAAATAAAAGGCATAAATTCTGGATTACATCAGAAACTGATAAAGAAAACATGTGGAGTGAATTACACCATTTTATTTCCAATCAACAACTACACATATTAATCCCGTATGCAATATCTGTAAGCCCAATACTTACTGAAATAACCTGGATATATGCACTTTTATGATCATTGCATATATTCATAGTTTTTAGCTCACATAATTTGTAATACAAATGCTAAAGACTTAATTTAGAATCAAATTTGCCACAAATTAGCTTTACAAACAAAGATCTCAACTTTTTTTGACAAGCTATAAATAAGGTCAAGAATAATAAGGGGAAATTGGTTGAAATAACAACACCAGTTGGCCACTTAAAATTGAAAGTGGTCCATACTTAAAATGAAGTGAATACTAACATTCTACTAGTTCATATTTGAAGGATGAAATAATTATTATCATGATATTGAGGTTATAAACCAATGAAATCATGGTTTGAAGTTCAAAATAGTAAATCTCTACAGAAAAGATGAGTTACAAGCAAAATCATCAAAGTTAGAGTTTTGATTATGTAATGGGATCCTTTTTAAACCTTAGTTATAAAATTCCAGTATATTATAGCTTACTATTTGAATTGCAGTTTTATGAAAAACTTGAAGGTTGTTGAGGATTAAAGTTAAGGCTTAGTAATGATCATTTATGATAAGTAACTCTCATCTTATTCTGAGTTTAACAGTTTTATAGGAGACAAAGCTGATGATTATAAGTATTTGAAGATTAAAACTACTTGAATAAATGAAAAGAAGTCCCATTCAAAGCTTATGCTGTCATCAAATTAGAGAAATAGTGATAACTCCAAAAAATGCGGTAATAATTAGATAAAAAGGTCTAATAACAATTTAAGAATCACTAAACCTTAAGATATTGATTGATTACAGTTGATACCATTATTACACATCTTCTAGAAGGTATCTGTTTTCCAGAAGGAAGGACCTCTTCTTCCTCTGTTTCCCCCTCAGATGCAAGAAATACAATAAAAACATTTAATCAAAGGTAAATTTCTTTCTTCTTTAATATAAAGCTCTTATATCATTGAAGAAAAAAGTTTCATCTCATAGTGATCATTATTGTATAATTGATTAAACCAATATTGCATTGTCATTTGTTAATTTCTCTTAAAAACTCTAATACCACATAGAAAAAGTTAAGTTTGTAATTATCTTTATTTTTTGATGTAAAAACAATTTAAATAAGTTCTATTCATGTTATTAGGTGTAAAAACAATCAAAAGTAGTATATTAAGTTTTAAACGCAGGTTTTTTATGTTATTATGATATTGTCTCTCTATTATTATTCTTTATAATTCTTTTATTGATATAAATAGTACTTATTTTGATATATATATTTAATATTAGTAATATTATTGCTATAAATTGTTTTTCATTATTAAAAAACAATTCTTCACACATTTATCATTTGTTTGTCACAATAATAAATGAGCATAAATATCTTCGTTATTAGATAGTAATATATTTATTTTATTATATTATTTTATTCTTTTTAAATGATATAAATATCTTTACACCATAATTATAATAATACTTTATTATTAGAGTTATTTTTAATTTTATTATTCATTTAAATTGGGGTATTCAAAGTACAATAATTGAAGTATTAGTAATTCTTATTTCTTTTTGAATAGTCAAACCTTACAGACAAGAAGACACCAAATAGACATATTCTGAGATATTGAATTGCTATTAATGTCAGCCTGTGACTTAAAGCCAGAGCACAAGCATGACTGCCAGAATACCATAAACCAATGGTAGAGCAAAATACCATCAAAAAATGGAGCTGAGCCAAACATTCTCAAAAGGTATCACAAGAAAGAGGAAACTCACTTACTTCCAAATATGCAAGTCCCATAATCATAGGACAAAGAATAACAAAACCATTCAATCTCAAAGCAGTTGCTGAGCCTAAACCTTGACTTTCACCTCCCATCTAAAATACGTAGAAATCGGCTGAACCCCATCAAATTGGTATTCAAATTGAAGGTGTCAATGAGGGCTATACAATGGTACTGGCCAAATTGAGCTATCACCAAAACTATAGAATGTATGGCCAAAATAAGATCAAATAAGAGTCAATAAAATATTCACCTCTCATCCAACTTCTACAGTTTTAGTGTGAGATACCCAAAGTGGGGCCTCTTTGGAAAGAACCTAGTCAGGCCTATATTATGGTGCCATTCATTTCCCCATATCCTATCTAGAGCAAAGGTTATGGGGAAAACAAGTTCAATACATATTTTGAGATAATCATATATCTGGATAACTAAAATTGAACATGGAATAAATTTGCCATATTTAATGTTAACAATACCAAATGAGGTACCATTGTGTAGATCTCATCCAGGGCTACACAATGAACCAACTTTGAGCTTGATATCTTGATAATTGACAAGCTTATAGCAGCTTCAAGGTCAAAATATCACATTTAGATCAATACAGCTCTACTGTGAGATACTATCCCATAGCTATGATTATGAGGTTTCAAATAGACAAAGAAGCTTGCTTATACTTCAATACCACATACTTAAGTCAAATACAGGGGTTCATCCAGGTTTGTTACAGCTCCTGACATTTCAGAAGAACCAAAACACAGCTGTAAACTCCATTGGTGGAAGGCTTCACCCTTTATAGGGTAAAAATGACAACATGTGGTTCTAAAACCACATTTCCACCCAATACCAGTATGTATGGAGTGTTTAGAATCATAACCAGCCCACAGTAGTGAGAAATTTCACTCTGTGGCTGTATGCAGAGGTAAACAACCTCCCACTACCCCATAAAAAGATAAAAGGAGGACTTTCCTCACCAGAAGGCCAATCCATCATCCTGTTTTTAATATTATTATGTGGTATAGCTACTTACAAGAAGTGTTACCCTTAGAATTAAACAGTTATAGTTAAAATTTTAATTATTTGAGGGTTTATTATTGTAAAAAAGCAGATAAACACTACACCCACGGCTATCAATAGCACTCACCATCACTAAGTTCTTTTAGTATAGACCTTTTAACCATCTACTCACTTAATCATCATTATTATTTTCGTGTCACACTCATAGTTATATCTTTTTGTTATCATTGTACAGCTATATCATAGAGTCACCCAGATAGTTCAATAGTATAGAGAAAATATGACTATAGTCCATAAATCAGCAAATATTAATAGGAATTAAGGTGGACTTAGTAGATGGGCTCTACCAACTACACCTTAAATCCCAGCATGGGTACCAAAGGGAGGAAAGTATATAGAATGAATATTTTTCACAGAAATTGGCACAGAATTCTTTAACAAAGTTATGAAAATATATGAGATGGATAGAAACTAACATATTTTTTGCCAAATCTTAATTAAGGACTGCAAAACTCAATCATTATCTTCCTAATCAGATGCATTATGGAAACAGCCTATGATTCAGGGAAATTTCACCTCCTCAATGGAATTCTTTGCCATGGAACCAAACACACATGTGTTATGACTCTAACAGATAGAGTTGTAATAAACAATTACTACATGAATGTAATGATGGTGTTGTCGCTTGACCTCTCTCAGAAGGAAGGACAGTAGAAAGAGTGAAAACATGTTCTTGGTGGCCAAATAAGAGTAAGGACTGCACAATATTTCCAATCTTGTGACAGATGTGCAAAACAAAAATGAGACACAGGAAACACATTTGGAATGATGGTTCCAATTCAAGAACCTAAATTCCCATGGTAGATAGTATATATGGATTGGGTAGCAGCTCTACTCCCAGAAGGAGATAAAAGCTTGAATTACTTCCTAGTTTTAGTTGATAAATACAGTAAAACACAAATGTTTCTACCCTGTCACAAAGATGAAACAGATATGGATACAGAAATAATGATGTGGAATGGAGTAATTAGAAACAAAAGATCATTCAAAATTATTATAAAGGATAAAGATCCCAAATTCACTTCAGCTCTTTGGACAAATATCCATAATATGTTTGGAACAAAATTATCATTCTCAACAGCCTATTATGCCCAGACTGATGGACTAGCAGAAAGAATTATACAAAATTTAGAAGATATGATCAGAATATTCTGTGCCTATGGCCTAGAATTCAAATACTCCGACAGTTTTACCCATTATTGGTGTACTATGATATCAGCTATTAAACTAGAATATGAAAGAGATACTCATTCATAAACTGGCAAGTCACTTGCAATGTTGGAGAAAGTTTGCAACCCAAGACCATCTTATTGAGAACTTATAAAAGGCATAGCTGATAGACAACCAACTGCAAGTAGTTTGAAAATAATTCTTGATAAATCAAGGCATCATTCAAATGAATTTATGAAAGAGTTTTTCAAATAGGCAAAGAAAAGATTTGAAAAAAGTCATAAACCACCTTATTTTAAAATAGGAGACTTAGTCTTCATATCAACATCAGATTTTAACAAAATTAAAGGACCAAATAAGTTTAAAGATTCCTTTAAAGGACTTTTTATGATAAAAGTCCTATATGGCTCTAATTCTATGCAGCTCAACTTAAAAGGTGAATTAATGCAAAAACACATGTCATTCCCTGTAAGCTTAAGAAAGCCTCACAGTTCAAGTGATAAGGAATCATTTTCATTCAGAAATAAACCAGCACTTGCAATATCCCCTCTAGAAGAGAGAGGAGGAAAGAAATTTTTGAAGGTATTTAAAGAAAGGAGGACAAGAAAGAAGAAAGAAAGAGAATACCTTATGGGTTATAAAAGCCAACTTGAGAAGATGAATGGCTACTTGAGAAGGATATAACTAATTCTGAATTTTTTTTAAGAATTTTGAGAAATGGAAGAAGACCAAAATTATTGAGCTTTAAGGCTAAAACAACTATTGAAGAGGTAGGGCGGTGGATGATAGCATAATTAACTATATCAGATTGTGGTACAATCTCTTTTGGTAGTAGAAAATGTTAAACTTTGAGATATGATCAAACATCCAAAAAGTTCACAAACAATAATGCAGAACTCATTTTAATGATAATAATTAAAACTCAAACTGTAGAAACAATTTAAATAAGTGAAAATTCCATAAGACAGCATAAACTCTTGATTACCTCAGAGAACCGCAAGTAAAAATGTGATATAAAGGAGACCATTTGATTGGCAATCTGAATATACATGTATGAATTGTTATTTTCATATCTTTAAACTCAATACTTACTAAGATAGGTGTATATATGCACTTTTATGATTATTGCATATTTTCATGGTGTTTAGCTCATATCAATTGAAATAATCATGATAAAACCTTTACCCAAAATTAAAGCTATGGCTAAATAGCTGTAAGAATAAATATGTAAAGTTTCTTTACAAGCTTATAAACAAGTTTAAGAATAATAAAGAGAAATCGGTCAAAATAGCAATACCAGTTGACCACTTAAAATTAATTGTGGTCCAAACTTAAAAAATAAAAAAAATTCAGATTCTGATAGTTGATACATGAAGAATGAGATAATACTCATCATTATTCTCAAGTTATAATCCTATCAAATTATGGTTTAAAGACAAAAATAGAAATTTTTGACAGAAAAGATAGATTATAAGAAAAATCATCAAAAATTGAGCTTTGATGATGTAATTAAATCCTCTTCTAGCCTTAGTAGGTACATGGAAATATATTATAATTAACTCTCTGAATTGAAATTATATTGAAGACCTAGAGCTATTGAAGATTAAAGTTAAGTATTAAAAATGATAATTTTTGATCTTGAACTGAAATCTTATTTTGAGTTTGACAGTTTAATGGAAAATGGAACTGGTGGATATTGATATTTTATGATTATTAATACCTTAATCCACCAAATTAAGTCATATAAAAAGCTTATGATTCCAGAAAATCAGAGCTTCAATGATAACTACATAATATGGTGTAATAATGGGATAAAAAGGTTGAATAATGGTGTAATCATGAAAAAAACTTATAATATTGTTTGATTCCAGTGAATAAAATTCATAAATGTATACTAGAAGGAAGGATCTTTACTATATAAAGACCCCTTCTTCCTTGGTTTCCCCCTAAGCTGCATCAAATTCAATAAAACATTAAATAAAATGTAATGGTTCTTATTCTTTATATATGGAAATACTGTATCATAAAACACAAAAAAACATATTTTAGTAATTATTAGCTCTCAAGTAATTACAGAAATATTAAATTGTTATTTGTAAAATTCTCTAAAATTCTCAAAATCCACATAAAAATTGTAAAAATTGAATTTCTCTCTATATTTTATTGTGACTACTTTCTAAAAAAGCTTCAATTACTTTATTAGGAATAAAATTAATAAAAATCAATATATCAAGTTATAAAAGTAGGTTAGTTCCTCTTATTTTAATTAATTAGTAATTTTTTTATTAATATAAAGATTCAATATTAGTCATATTATTGTTATAAATTGTATTTTTATTAATAGTTATCTTTAATATTAGTAATATTATCACTATAAATTGTTTTATTATTAAATAAAATTCTCTCACCAATCTATCATTTTTTGTAGCAATAATAAATTGTCATAAATATATTAATTCATTGAATATCAATATTGTCTGTAAGTTGAGTTTGGAAAAGGTGTAAAGTGAAATTGGGAATTGTTCAAGTGTTGTTGTCTCATCTTAAAGAGCTCTTGTATCACTGTAGATGAGTTTCATACCAGTTTCCAAAGGTTGTGGACCATTTGTCAACTTAAGCTTGGCTTTTTGGAAAAGATTAAGCCAAATGACTCAGATGAATGTACTATGTAAGATCTTGGAAAATCAAAGGAAACAGTGGGAAACTTTTAAACAAAGAGCTTGGATGATTTTATGGAATTTAGCCAAGATTTACTTGAAAGATGGACTATTGAAATTCATTCTTCAGACTCATTTTTCAAGTAATTTAGTCTTCCTGTCCGTTATACTTGTCTAATGGACATGTGTGACTTGAAAACAGGATAAACTCACATTACACACCATATATTTCTTTTATTATTTAAAAATAATATAGAATATTTTACAACATAATTATAATAATATCTCATTATTATACTTATTTGAATCTTATTATTTATTTCTATTAGGACATTAAGAGTAAATTGAGTAAGATATTGGTGATTTTTCCTTATGGTTTCTGTGAGTGTTTGAGATATCAGCACATATCCAAAAGGTTCGCAAAACAACTCTACAATATTTATTTTAATAATTAGAATTGAGATTATCATCTTAAAATAAATAAAAATGCCATAAAAAGGAATAAACACTTCATTAAATCTTATTATTATCAATAAACATGTGAAAAAAATTGCACCATTATATTCAACATGTTAAAATGTACATATGCCATATTTATATCATATCTGTAATGTCAATAATTACTAAGCAATAAGTGAAAATGCCATCAAAAGGCATAAATTCTTGATTATATCAGAGACCAATGGATAAACATGTGAAATAAATTGAACCATTGGATTCCCCATGAACAATTAAACATATAGCATCTTTATTTCAAATCTGTAAGGTCAATACTTAAGGAAATAACCTGAACATATGAACTTTTATGAACAGCGCAAATATTCATGGTTTTTAGCTCATAGAGTTTGAAATATAAATTATAGAGAGTTGGACCAAGAATAAAGCTACCATGTAATTACTTTTCAAATACATATAGAAGCTTTATTTTACAGCTTATAAACAAGGTTATAACTTCTAAGGGTTTATTGAACAAAATTGTTATAGCTGTTGACCACTTTGTTGTGAAATTGATCCAAGCGTAAATAAATTATATATATTGTTTCTACTAACTCATACGTAAAGAATGATTTAATCCTTACCATTAAATTCAAGGTATAACCCCTTGAAATCATGGTTTGAAGTTTAAACCAGTAAATTTTGACAGAAAAGATGAGTTACAACAAAAATCATAAAAAAAAGAGTTTTGATGATGTAATGAAATTCTCTTGAAGATTTGATAATGACATGCCAGGCTATCATATTCAACTCTCTGAATGGATTTAGCCTGTATAGCTCAAAAGGTATTAATGATCAAATTTTAAGCTTGAAATTGATCATTTATCATCACTCACTGTAATGTGAATTTAAGTTTAACAGTCTTATAAGTGATAAAAGTGGTGAATACCACTTTATTATGATTGAAAATAATTAAATTCACAAAGTTTGGTTTTCTTCCAAGCCTATTATTACACCAAGCTTAGAGTTACAGTGATAACTCTAAATAATGGCATAATAATGAGATAAGATGGTTTAATGATGCTTTAATCATCCCTAAACCTTAAAATGCTTATCAATTCCAGTGGATACCATCTGTATACGTCTAGTAGGAGCCTGATGGAATTTAGGAAGGAGGAGTTTACTATATATAAAGCTCTTTTTACCTCTATTTCCCCCTCAGATGCAACAAACACATTGAGTTATTAAAACCAAAAGGAAAAGCTTTATTGTTTCTATATAAACTATTACATATTCAAAATACTTAAGTTAATCTTTATTTCAATCATAACTCTTGATGTTATTAAATCAATTTCTAATTCTTTTTGTTAAATTTCTCACTAAAATCTCTCATTCCATGTAAAAACAGGAATGTTTGGAATATCTTTTGTTTTCAATTGTAAATACAACTTAAATAAGTTAAATTTAGATTTTTAGGTGTAAAGTAATACAAAATTATCATATTAAGTGCAAAAGTAGGTTTTTTTCATCTTTTAAAATAATTTTCTCTCAATTATTATTTTTAATAATTCTTTTATTGATATATAGCTTTAATATTGGTAATATTGCTGTTATTAATTCTTCTTTCTTATTAAATGACAATTGTTTATGCCTTCATTATTTGTTTGTAACAATAATAAATTGCAATAAATATATTGATTATCACACATTAATATATTTATTTTTATTATAATAATCTTTTTGATATAATCTGTATTATTATAAATATTTCATAATATAAATATTTTACACCATAATTATAATAATTCTTTATTATCATAATTGCTCTTAATCTTATTATCCAATGTAATAAGGACATTAATAGTTCAGTAAGTGAAATATTGGTAATATTTACTTATTGTTTCATAGTTAAACGTTTCATTTGGGGGCCTGGCAATGATATTTTCTTGAAAGACCTTTCAAAAAGATTCAAATTGGGTTTATACAATGAAAATTATGCTTATAATTATAAAATTATATCATAATTTTATATTTTGTGATTTTAAAAGCTATTGAGGAATTTGGAAAGCAATTGTACTGTCTTACACATGGTTTTTCACATCCTTAGACTTTCAAGAACTGTCTTTTAATGACTCTAGTGATTAAAAATATATTTAAAAGTTAGAATAAATTTCTGTTATAATCTAATTTTAAAAAAAAATCATCCTGAATTTTATTGTATTATTAAAAATAAAAATATAAAAAATAATACAAAATTTGACATGACTTTTACTTCTTTTATTGCTTTCTTTTATTAATTTCATTTATTGAAAAAGATATAAAAGCAATTTTTACATGGAAATTCCCATATCTTCTCAAACATAACACTTCTTATGAAAAGTCTTATATTTATTTTTCTTTTTTAGTGTTTGAAGAGAACCCAACAGAAAACAATCAGATCACTGTTGAGAGATTGGTGCAATAAGCTTGTCAAAGCTTGCAAAAAACTGTTTTTAATAAGAAAATAAAGGCCAAGAAATTGGTATTTCCAGGACCAACTATTCAGGACTCTGAAGGTGAGTACCTCTCCTAAAATTGCCAATAGGAATTTTTGGTGTTCTGTAATTTTTTTATTTCTCATTTCCTTAATTATGAATAGTAGGAGAGGATCCCAATACTCCATCCAATAAGATGGATCTGGAATCAGAGGTACAATTGATCCCTCAAAAGGGAAAAAAAAGGGAAAAATACCCAGTGTAACAGAATCCACACAAGGAAGTGCCATATCCCAAAGGCAAGTCTCAGAAATTCCCATAATATCTGAGCCAGAGTTCAAACTAAGTATGAATAACTGCAACAGGTACAAATCACATTCAGAGGGCTCTGATAGACATATAAATAAGCCAGTAAAAGAAGTACTACATGGTGTGCAAGGACAAGGATTGGGAAATGTTGCCACAAATCCACCAAGGAGTGATGAACTCCTGGCACATCCTGAAAAAGCTCCTCAAAGAGGAGTAAATAGTGAGATACTCCAATGGATGGAATCCACTATCATCCAAACCTCAAATCAAAAAAATAAAGTAGTACTATGACAAAAAGAGGGAGGAAAGCAAGGAAGCAGCCTCAGTAGCTTCTACCAGCAAGCCTCAAGTCAACAAACCTTCCCAAGAAGGGAAGAAGAAAAAGAAGAATAATTGGAGGAAACCATATTCCCCATGTTACAGGATTGCAAACATCTAAAAAGATTTCATGGAAAATTTCTTCACCTTGGCCAAAATCTTGATGAAATACAAGGAAAAAGAGGAGCAAAGAATGAGAAAACCCCATTTACCAAAGATAGAAATTTGTCTCCTGATGTTCTAATTACTTTTTAAGAAATCAAAAATAGTATTTTACCTCTAAAAGAAATAAAAAATAGTTTATTATCTATAAAAGAAATAAATAGTAGCTTAATATATTCAACACAAATTATTGCACAAAAAAAAAGAAATTGACAGCATTAAATTCATGGTTGAAAATAATAAACCAAAAGTCTTAATTGAAAATAGTCAGAAATTGATACAAGGAAAACAGGAATTGTATATAAAAAATAGGAGATATTCCAGAAAAGAGCTTGACAATTAATTAGGATGTGAGTATTGACAATTTGACAGAAAAACTAAACAAATTAAGTATTTCTGTTGAAACATTTGAAGAAAAGACTTTATAAAATGAAAACTTACTTCTAGACCATGTAGAAAAGAGTGATAAAGCAAGAATGAATCTTAAACTTGACATTCAAAGCTAAATAAAACTTATTAATGAGAAAATAGATAAAATTAATGAGGGTAACTTAAATATGCCAAAGTCATCAACCCCATTTTCCCACATAAAAAGTCCTGTTACACCAAAAGAGGAAATAACAAATCCATTCATAACAGAATTGAGCCATCAATACACTAGTCAAGTCTTGATGAAGGAAGCACCTCAATTATAAGAATAGCCAACATTCACCGGTGAAGGTGAATATTAAAATATGTCATTTATTAAAAAAATTGACATTTTACAAGAGGATTATGCCATACCAGATGCATTAATCACTGCAATATACATTCATTTTTTGAAAAATCTGCAAAAAGATGGTATTATAGCATAGTAAAAACAAATGCCAAAAATGTCTGGTCTTGGTGGAAAAATAAAATGATCACCAAGTGGGCAAATGATTCCTGGATGTACAAAAATTTAAAATGCATTTTCAAACCCCTTCTTTGACCCAGATAAGGATAAACATTTACCTGGTTGTTGAAACAAGTTTAAATATTGAATGCACTGTACCCAGAAATGTCACAGAAAATGGTGCATATGAAGATAGTAAAAAATTTGGATAACTGGAACATTCCTGAGAAGCAGGTGCTTAGAGCAATTTTCCAAAGAAGAACTCATTAATGCACTATAGGACATAGTGCCAAGAGCAAATATTGGCAGAAAAGGGAAGAAAATTAAATATTAGAAGTCCAAATAATCCATTTATTAAGAAAGATAAACCAAGAGAACCTTTCAAGCCCAATACACCCAACACTAATGAGCAAAAAAATATCCATAAATGTGGTGGTATTGGACACTTAGCCAATAATTTCCTACAACAGGCAAAAATCAATGAAATTGTGGAAACAGAAGACCACATTGATTAAGAAGAGGAATCATATTCTGAAATAGACACTGAAGAGTCAGAAGCTCCTTAGAGTGATGAATTTAATAAAACTAATGCACAAATTAATAATATTGATTTGATATATGAATTACTGGATGTAAGCTCAAACTTACCACAAGTTGGCACATCTGATACAAGCCTGACAAACATACAAGATTCCAAACTGCATAGAACCAAAACTAAAAAAAGGAATGGGATATACGGCTGGAAAATCAAGTATAAGTGGTGTCATGGTTGAAACCCAACAGGAAAACATGAACCTGGACACAGGAGCATACTGAACCTGTGTTGGTCAGAGATTTTTGAAAACAATTATACCATATTGGGAAGAAAAACTTATACCAATACAGGGGGTTGAATTTAGTAGCGCAAATGAAAGCATGAATCCCCTTGAAAAAATCGACTTGACACTAATTGTTCCTCAACCTTCCCAGCTTATAGAAGTGAAAGTAGAGATTTTAATAATGGAAAACTGTACTAGTACCATTTCATACTAGGAAATGACTACTTGTCAGTTTATGGTATAGATATCTCTAATCAGAAAGCCAGATGTTTTACCACAGGGGACAATAAAAGACAGAAAATTGGTTTTGTGAACAATAAAAAACAAATTACTGTTATGAGAAATAAAGAAAAAAGCCCAGAAAGACATTCATTAGTATGTGAAGAAGCTATAGAGACAGAATTCAATCAAGAATTAACAGAAAAAATGAAAAAAAAGATTGATTGATCTCTGATTTAAATACAAAAGGGCCTTTGCAACTGACAAAGAACCACTATGTGCTATCATTGGACATGAGGTAGAAATTATTCTTAATTTGGAAAAACTTTATTCACCCCTTTTGAGAAGACCAGCTTACCCAAAGAGCCCAAGAGCTAGAGAAGTCTCAGAGGTACACATTAAGGAATTAATGGACCTTGGGGTTTTAACAAAATTAGGACATAATGAGCAGGTAGAAGTAACTTAACATGGAATTATAATTTGGCATAATTGTCAATCAAGGATGAAGGGGGACTTGAGAGCTTTAAATACCTATACTATCCCTGACAGATATTCAATAACCAGAATCCATGAGACATTAACACAATGGTCCCAGGCTAAGCTCATTACAGCCATGGATGCTCTGAAGTGTTTTCATCAGAATGTCTTAATAGACAATTCCAGAAAGCTACTTATGATAATAGTTAATTTTTGCATATGTGGATACCTAAGGATTCCTTTTGGTATAAAGAATGTCCTTTCCCATTAGCAAAGAATGATGAACACCATATTCCCTGAAGAATTATCAGAAGGATGGTTAATCATATATATTTATGATATCATAGTTTGCTCAGAAACTTGCAAAAATTACTTAAAAAGACTGGAAAGAGTCTTACAAAAGATAGTTCAAGTAAATATAAATAATTACTTGGAAAAATGTCATTTTGCATATAGTGAGCTAAAATAAATGGGAAATGTTGTATCTGGACTAAGTCTTCACATGGAAACGATAAAGTAGCAGCAGTACTACTGAAGCCAATTCTCCAAACCAAAAAAGAAAGGAGAGTGATATTTTGACGCCTTAACCTAAAATTTACGCCTAAGCCTACGCATAAAATTGTGGATTCATATACACCTTCACGCCTTTCATGGATGTAGTTTGCTAAATCCATGCATCCAAGTGATTACTACATCCACGCCAAATAAGATGTTGATAAGATGTTTATCTCAGAAATTTGACAAAAAACTCTAAAATGAAAAAATGCTATATACAAGTGATCTGTCTACATTTGCAAAATAATTTTATTGATGAGGAATATACTATTCTCCAATTTGAAGCTGATTGATGTGAATGTGCCCCAGGCCACTGTGGTGGCAATTCGGGAAGAGGTAATTTGCCTATCTCATGTTCATTGAAAATGATGAGTATCCAATGATTACCATTCATGTGACCTAGGGAGATTGGATGCATAATTGAAACTCCACATGGACTGCATAGGGTTGGAAGGAATGTCTGTGGTGGGAAGTTCTGCCAATCTGGATGGAAAAATACAAATGGACACTTATATGTATTTGTCAATATTGGTCCATGATCCCATTTACTTAACCAGTTATCCATTCTTGTAATAGCTGTAGCCATCAGATTTTATCTTATCTTATCCATTTCCACTTATCCTCCCAATACTTGGTTGTAACAATTGCGATTCCTATCAATTTCTTCTATCAAATCTTGTCTCACTTCTCTCCAGCTCTTTTCCTTTTGTGGGCTTGAAAGTGACAATCCTAATTTCAGGGTCTCAAGTTTATTTCCAATTTTCCTATATCATTCAATAAGTTTCTTTTTCTTTTTTTGGTAGTTTCATCATCTTGGCTTGCCTCTTTTTGCATCAAATAGAACTTTTCCCCCCTCATAAATTGAGTTTTGGGACCAATAGTAGCTCGGTGCATCTTTTTAAGAAATATTTTGTGACGATTCAGGATATCCTTCTCAATTTCAAACTTGGATGGAAGCCTTTTGGTAGACTTTACCCTTTTCCTTTTTAGTGATGGCCTAACATGTGAAATTAAAGCCTTTTTGGGGTGACAAAGCTTAATGGTTGTGTATTGAAAGCTAAGTAGCTCCTGAATTTGCTTGATCAATTTTTTTTGTAATGGTATTTCGTGCTCATCAACTTCCTTTTTAATCTTTTCCATTTGTTGTTTCAAATTCCATTGTGAATTAGAATCATGGTCCTGTTAAACATCATTTTAGCATGACTACAATCACAAATATCAAAAATAAGATGCCACCTACCTCAAGAGGATTATAAAGTAGATTCCATTGTGGATGAAAATATTCACTTCCAATGTAGCCTTTAGTATTAAGAAGTTTTTCAATTTTGTGTGAGCAAGGAATCCTCATGCAATTAGTTAGTGTTTTGGAGCATAGCTGAAGATTTGGTTGGTGTTTGAGCTTTTGAAATTGGTCTTCAATAACTTTTATTGCTTTGATTGATATAGTGCCAAGTAGCTTCTTGAAAGGTGAGGAAACATCAGTCAATTTTAGAACTCTTTCTCTTCCCATAGTATGGTGGATATCTTTCAATTGAATATCAATTGCTGTTTTGAAATTTTGGAATACTGTAGAAAGCTCTCCATTAGAATTATTAATAAATGATTTTATGTAGGAGTGTGCAGATTCAACACGGGCGCTGGCTTGATTTCCTAGGTGAGGATTCTGGCTTGCCCAAGCAGTGAAAAACCTTTTCTTGAATGGGAGTAGGTTGTTTGAGATATATGCCCATGCTCCTGAGTAATCTTTTGACTTCTCCTTTATTTTTTCAAGATTGTTCTCATATTCCTCAGTTGACTTGGAATTGACCAGTAGGTTCCAGGATGTCTGATAATCCTTCCAATCATCCTCTTGAAAATATTTGGGGCAATTTTGGATAAGGTTTTTGCTGATGTGCCATGTGCAATAATTATGGATTGAGCTAGGAAAGACCAATTCAATGGCCATATTCAGAGCTGGCTCACAATCCGTGATAATAACCTTAGGAATTCTGGGTGGCTGAAACAAAATTTTGAGTTCTTGAAGGTCTCATATGTATCCATTGTCATTTTCCCGTTCCATGTAGCAAAAGGCTAATGAGAAGGTGTGTCCAGTTACCCTTTGGAGTCTAATTTAATCATGGACTTACCTAAAAAGGCTGGTATTGACAAATAAATTCAAAAGGTGTAAAAAAAGTGTGTATGTCATATTACTTATTATTACCTGTGACCTGTAATTCATCACTATTGAGTGCAGAATACACTTACTGTGTAGAGTCATGATTTTAAACAGCTTTGTGCCAAGCTGCTTATAAGATTATCCAGTATGCGTTTGTCACCTGAGTGCAAAAAAAGTCACGGGTAACAAGTTGATGCCACAATTATCACAATGGAGAATAATTGTGCTTATGGGAATTTAGCATAAAAAGCTAAAGATATGAGAGAAGTGATGCCAGGGACCTTCTGAAGGGCTTGAACCCACAGTGCCTACCTGTTCCACCAAGGAAGAATGAGTTGGATTTGGTTTGCCAAAGCTATTGTCACCAACCACCCAGGTGCCCCCGGGTGAGTCTGACCAGTGCCCAGGATCCAACATGCTACCTCTCAACCAGTTTGAGAGGCAGATGCTCTAACCTTTAGGTCATTCACATCACATTGACTTCTCCCTACACCTTGGGAGCAAAATGCCCAATTGACCTGCATTCTTTTCACTTTGGATATAATCGCTGAAACCTATTTTTTTTTTAATTCAAAATATTATTTTCTTCAATATAAAATAATACTCATAACCAAAAACTTGTAATTAAAAGATACCCAAGTGAGTTTCTTTTTTAATTTTCAATTTACGAATATTTTATTTTTAATTTTTTAAAAACAAAACATTATTTTTTTTTTTAAAAAATTTATTTTTTAATATTTTTTTTTTTTTTCCCCAGCAATCAAAAATTTTTTTAAAAAAAAAACATTACTTTTTTTTTTAAAAAACTTTATTTTTATTTTTTTTTTTTTTATTTAAATTGATTGCTGGGGCTCTTACAGCTGCAGGAATCAAAAGTTTTTTAAAAAAAAAAAATTTTTTTTTTTTAAAAAAATTTATTTTTAAAATATCATTTTTATTTTTATTTTATTTTTTTTATTTAAATTGATCGCTGGGGCTCTTACAGCCCCAGCAATCAAACATTTACTTTTTTTAAAAAAAATTATTTTTATTTTATTTTTTTTTATTTGAATTGATTGCTGGGGCTCCGCCATCCCCAGCAATCAAAAGTTTTTTAAAAAAAAAACTCTTTTTTTTGAAAAAAATTTTATTATTTAATATATTATTTTTATTTTATTTTTTATTATTTAAATTGACTGCTGGGGCTCTTACAGCCCCAGCAATCAAAAAAATTTTAAAAAAAAACATTTTTTTTTTTTTAATATATTATTTTTATTTCATTTTTTATTATTTAAATTGATCGCCGGGGCTCTTACAACCACAGCGATCAAAATTTTTTTAAAAAAAAAACATTTTTTTTTTAAAAAAATTATTTATTTTGTCTTTTTTTTTATTTAAATTGATTGCAGGGGCTCTTACAGCCCCAGCAATCAAAAATTTTCAAAAAAAAAACATTTTTTTTTAAATTGTTTTATTTTTATTTTTTTGAATGTATATTAATTGCTGGGGCTCTTACAGCCCCAGCGATCACAAATTTTTTAAAAAAAAAACATTATTTTTTAATCATTTTATTTTATTTTAATTTTTTTAATTTAAATTGATTGCTGGGCCAGCAATCACAATGTTTTTTCATTTTTTTTGAAAAACATTTTTATTTTTATTTTTATTTTTCTTAATTCAAATTGACTGCTGGGGCTCTTACAGCCCCAGCAATCAAAATGTTTTGAAAAAATTGGGTTTTTTTTTTAAAAAAACATTTTAATTTTTGAATTTTTATTCTTATTTTTTTAATTTAATTAGATTTCTGGGGCCCCAGCAATCAAGATATTTTTAAAAAAATCATAGGTTTTTTGTTTTTTTTTAAATTTTCATTTTTGATTTTTTTTTAAATTTGATTTAATCAGCGATCATTTTGCTTTTAAGCAAAAATTCAATTTTTTTTTTTAAATTTTAATTTTTTAATATTTTTTTTCAATAATATAAGAAAAATATTCTTAATTTTTAATTTTTTAATTTTTTATATTTTTTAAAAAAAAATAGTTTTTTTTTTTAAAATTCAATTATTGCTGCAACCATTTTTTTTAAAAAAAAAATGTTTGTAATTTTTAATTTTTTATATTTTTGAAATACTTTTTCTTTTTAATTTAATCTGTTCACTATCTAGTTATTTTTAAAAAAAAAGATTTTTTTTTTTTTTTTAAAATTTTAATTTCTTAATTTTTTTTTCATTAATTTAATTGCTGAGGCAACAATCATTTTGTTTTAAAAAAAATATTTTTTATTTTTTTTAATTTAATTCCTTTTTTTTTTTTTTTTTTGGTTGTTTTGGCATTAATTCAATCATAAACACTGATTTTTTTAAAAAAACAATTTAAATTTTTATTTACTAATTTTTTTTAATTTCATTACAACAATTATATTTTAAAAAAAATCTTATTTGTTTTTTTTTCAATAAAATTTAAGCAAGAACAATTTTTATTTACTTATTTTACGTTTATCATAAAAAGAATTATAGGGGAAAGCCTCACACGTCGCTTCTTGCCATTTCACCCATCATGAGTCAACTTTCACCATCTCAACTCATCAAACTCCCAAAATGTATGGAGTCACTTAATGATGAAGAAAAACATTTCATGGGAAGGACTATTTCACCAGTTGTAAATGATTTTTCTTCATCAATTGGTAACTCAATTCATCCAATAACTCTTTGTAAATCAAGCTTATCCAACAAAAACAGAAAGGATGAGTTGTTTTTGAATTCTGAGGATTATTCCATGGGAAGGACTATTTCAGCAGCTGTGAATGATTCCCCCTTATCCAAAAATGACTCATCTTTAAATAAGAAATCCAATCATTCACATAGAAGATTTCAAATTGCACAAAAATTACCCACCCAAATTTTGGACCATGCATCAAGAAGAAGAGGTTAATTCAGTACCGTTCCAGTTAAGCCCAAGCCAAATAGAATAAATAAACTTTTATTACCTTCCATAAATGAAACACCAAATCCTTCAATAGTTTTCAATTCAAAAAACCACCAGCCCCTCTTCATTTATCACTTGCATCCATTTCATATTCCTTCTCCAACTTTTACTTCATTAAATCAATTCATAATAGCACTTTACAAATTAGCCCAAAATATTCCTCATATTAAATCCAATAGTGGTCTTATTGATGGTCATATGAAAGGAGTTGTATTTCGCTGTGGAAGTGATAGTGGTAAATCCTTATGTGAGTCTTTAGAAAATTATATTCAAGTTTTTTTGTTAATTTTATTCTCCTTTTACTAGGTGTTTATGCCAGGAAGACCACAATAAATCCAGAAGTATTAGACACAGATAATGAAGAATGGATGACCCTTTCTCAGTTTGAAAATTTTGTTTCCTACTGCATCAAGATTCTTTCTATGTCTGCTGCCCGTGAGAATAATGAAATCATGCAAGAAGCCCAGCTACCTGAATGGAATGAAGGTGAATGGAATCCAATGTTCAACCAAAAATTACGGTCTTTCTCCAATGTAATCATAATAACAAATGGTTTTCATAATTGTGTTCATAGAGATGAGAAGGACATGAATACTTGGACTTATGGTTTGTTCACATTCTTTGACAAATCAGCCATAAAACCAATTCCATCTCCCATCCGCTCCTGTGGCTATGGCCTCTCATTTCCTGAATACCTCACACTTTTGGATTTTTCTTGCAAACAAGGTATTATTGAGCTTCTCTGGAAAGATTTGACCACTTTTGTAAGGTGTGGATATGAAACTTTGATTAAAAATCAAGTACTTTTCCTGTCCTCAAAATTTGTATAAGGTAAAATTCAGTTAAAAATAGTATGAAATATTATTTTTAAGAGAAAACACGCCAATTTTATTGTTTATAAGTTTATTAGTATAAAACAATAATATAAAAATTTATTGTTTTACCAACAATAAAGATTTATCCAAAAAAATACTCTACAAGAGATATTTTAAGGCTACAAAAGAAATTTCTTCAAGAGCAATTTCAATTGGAATTAATTGAGCAAAGAACTGCAAGCAATTAATTAAAGAACAAAGTCTTTAAAAAGAATATTAAAGAGAAAACACGCCCAAAAGTGACCAGAGTGAATTTGGAAACAAAGTGACAAAGTTTACAGTGATGAAAGATGCTTTAATTCACTTTTGGGGTGGTTCAGGGGTAAAAATGATTATAAGAGTTACAAACAATGATTATAATGATTTTTTCACGTGGTTAAAAGGATTAAAATGATTTAAAAGTGGTGGTTGGAATCTTTGATTGATTGGTTTAACAGTTTTAAACTAATTAATAAAAGGAAAAGATTCTAACATGAAGAGAAAAGTGGGGCAAAGAAGACATTCTTTTATAGCCATCAATTCTCTTACTCCAAAAGTAAAATTTACTCTTGTCAGTCGTGAAAAACAGTCTGACAACAGAAAAGCCAATTATGGCATCATTGAACCCTGGTTTAGACCAAAAAAGGGCTGGTTTAAGCCATTTTTAGCCATTTTAGACCCTTAAATCAGCCATTACTATAGCAATACCAGGCCTAGAGCCTTCAAAACACGTCAGAATGTGTTTCAGAGGCGTAGAAACCAGTTAAAACTGTTTTTATTATGATTGTTTTATCTTAAGGGTAGTTTTACCCTCTTGGCAACAGCTAAAACTACCCCAGTTGGTATCAAAACCTCATCATCAATTGAGTCCACAGACCCTGTAACTCAATTCCAGGCCAAAAGTGATGAACTTTTGCGTGAATTTTGACATCCCACGCCTGTCAGCAAGGATTTTGGGGGTCTAGCTCCCCCTTAGAGCTGGAGTTCCTTTTCCCCCCCAAATTTAATCTTTCCAATTTATTTTTCCTTTAATTCCTCATCATGTATTATACTTATACTTTACATATGTAATTCAATTCAATTGTACAGTACAATACAGTAATAATTGACACCTCATATGTAAATCAAAGTTCACTTATGTAATACACGCGCACATTTTGACATTTCAATTGAATTCAATTGAAAATACTTCAATTCCTCATAACTTCTAAACTAAACACAACACCTCAATTTTAACACAAAATTTGATGGTTAACACCACATGTGGTGTGAATTAAATTAAGGTCTTGAGGATTTTCAACTTTTGTATTGAAAATACTAAAAACTTAATTTAAGCTTATTTAGAGTTGAGTTACAAGAATTTCACTCAGAGGTGACCCCACCTGATTTTTTATGAGGAATCCAATGGTGAAATAATTTTTATATGTTTATTTATTGGATAAAAAGTTATAATAATTTTTATTTAACTTTTTTCCAAATTTATTTATTTTTTCACAATTTTTGTTAAAATTTCATTTTTACTTAATTTTTTCAAGTATAAATGTAATTTTATACTTACAAAATTTAATGTATTTTTAGTTTTAAATTGTAATTAATTTTTTATTTTTAATATAATTTTATATTTATATTTTGATTTTTATCTTAATAATATAAATAAATTTATTTTATTTATATTAATATGTTAATTTTGTATTTGTGGTCTTTTGGGTATATGAAATTACCTCTAAGGCTCACATTCCCTCCCCCTAAAAAAGAATATTACTTTGTAATATTGGTGTTTCTAGTGTGTCTGAATCTTCTGAGGAGTTTGGTAGCTTCTGGTATATCTTTTTCTTCTAACCATTCATCTTCACAAGTTGGGTCACTGTACCTAACAAGGTATTCCCTTACTTTCTTGGTTCTTAATTTCCTTTCTTTAAGAACTTTGGTAATTTTCTTAGCACCAGATGTCTCAATAGGAGGTATAACTTGGGGAATCTTATTCCTCAAGGGAAATTTCTCAGCATCACTAGATTTGTATGGCTTTATCAAGCTTACTGGAAATGTAGGGTGCTTATTGCTAAGTTCTTCAGATAACTCTACTTCAACAGCATTCTCTCCATGGAGGGCCTTAATCACAAAAGGTCCTACAAAGGAGTCTTTTAACTTTTTACATCCTTTGATGTTATTGAAGTTAGTGGTGGATACAAGAACTAGGTCCCCCACTTTGAAATCTAGAGTTGCATGTGATTTATCCCATTTGTCTTTAGCATATGCAAAAGAGTCCTCCATGCACCTTACTGCATGCTTTCTAGCTTTGTCTAGCATTCCTTTGAAGCTAGCAGCTGTGGGATGTATTTCAATTAAGTCTTTCCTCAAGGAATCTTGGGGTAACTTGGGGTTCCATCCTTTTTCTAGAATAGCAGGAGTCTGATTGGTACTAGCATGGATTGATGTTTTATATGCTAATTCCAGTGCTGGTAACAGAGTACACCAATCATGGGTAAATCCATCACAATCTTTGAATTCAAGGCCATATGCACAAAATCTTCTCACCATGTCCTCTAAGGTTTGGATCATTCTTTCAGCCAGGCCATCAGTTTGTGGGTGGTAGGCTGTAGAGAAAGACAGTTTAGTGCCAAATAATTGGTGAAGATTTGTCCATAGTGCTGAAGTGAATTTGGGATCTCTATCACTGATGATATTTGTAAATATCCCAGTCCATGACACTACTCTATTCCATATCAGAAGAGCTGTATCCATGGCTGTATCATCTTTGTGACATGGTAAAAAGATTGGAGTTTTACTGAATCTGTCCACAATTACTAGGCAAGCATTATAGCTCCTGTCACCTCCTGGTGGTAGGCCAGTTACCCAATCCATATGGACAATTTCCCAAGGTCTGTTTGGTTCTTGGATTTTCATCATATTTCCAAGTCTTTTGCCAGTGGATTTATTTGCCTTTTGGCATCTGTCACAGGTTTTGCAATACTCTGCAACATCTTTTTGCCACATTGGCCACCATATGCAGGTTTTCACTTTCTCTCTTGTTCTGTCTTCAGAAAGATGTCCTGAAAAGGGACTATCATGGCATTCTTTCAGTACAAGATTGATTAATGACCTGTCTACAACTGTCATGACACATGTGTGCTTGGTTCTGTGGTAAATTATACCATCCAGTAGGTGAAATCTTCCTTCATTATAAGATGTTCTCCATACTTCATCCAAGGCATGTATTAGAGAGTTGTCTTTACAGTCTTTGTTAAGTAATTGGCATAAGATGCTACAATTCTTATCTTGAGTGTAACTATTTCTGACTTCTTCAAAGAAGGTGGTGTTCAAGTCTGTAACACTTATTCCTTCTATTGGAATTTGTGGTGAAGTTTCTTCTGGAACATAAGCAGGATTATCAATGTTATTTGGTAGTGGCCATCTGCTTAGTCCATCTGCATTCTTATGAATATTCCCATCCTTATGAACAATAGTCATATTGCCTCTGTATTCTTGTATGGCTATTTGCCATCTGAGCATGTGTCTGTTAGGTGTTTTCATGTTCAAAAGTGATTTCACAGCTGTACAATCTGTTATTACTTCAAAAACACATCCCTCTAAGAAATAGTTCAATTTCTCCAAGGCCCAGACAAGGCATAGACATTCCATTTGACTTGCTCCATATCTGGCTTCAGTTGGTTTGATTTGCCTGGATATGAAACATATTGGTCCTTCTACAGGTTTGTCATTTATGATTTGAACTTGGTGAAGTGCAGCACCCAGTCCATCCCCTGATGCATCAATATACAGTTTGAAAGGCAATTTAAAGTCTGGCATCAATAAGAGTGGAGCAGTGGTCAATGCCTCTCTTAGAGACTCAAAAGCTTTGACTCTGTCAACAGTCATCTCAAACACTGTGTCTTTGTCACACAACTTATAAAGTGGTCTTGCTATGGATGCAAAATCTTTAATGTGTTGCCTGTAATATCCTGCAAAACCTAAGAATGACTGAATTTCCTTCTTATTCTGAGGCATGGGCTTTAATAATACTGCTGCAACTTTGTTTTTGTCAATTCCAAGGGACAAACCAGATACAACATGTCCTAGTGCTTTAAGTTCTTTAAATCCAAAATGACATTTCTTCAAGGAGATTTTCATGTTTACTGATTGAATTTTTGTCAAAACTCTTGATAATCTGTACATGTGCTCCTCCCAAGTCTTTGAACAGATAATAATGTCATCAATGTAAATGATTAACCATCCCTCTGAGAGTTATTCAGGGAAGATTTCATTCATCATTCTTTGGAAGTGTGAAGGTGCATTTTTGATACCAAAGGGCATCCTTAAGTATTCATACACTCCACAATGAACAATAATTCTCAAGTATTTTCTTGCTCTTGGTGTTACCACATTTTGATGGAATCCTTTAAGGGCATCCATAGTGGTTATATACACTGCTTGAGATATTTGAGTAAGGGCAATTTGGATTTTTGGTATTGGGTATCTGTCTGGAACAGTGTAAGTGTTCAGAGCTCTAAAGTCCCCAACCATTCTGGATTTTCCATTATGCCACGCCACTATGACTGGTGTAGTTATTTCTACTTCCTCATTGTGGCCTACTTTTCTTATTACACCAAGGTCTAGAAGTTCTTTGATATGAATTTCTAGAGCTTCTCTTGATTTTGGACTTGCTGGATAAGCAGGTCTTCTTAAGAGTGGTGGATAAGGCCTCTCAATGTTAAGAATGATGTCAACTTCATGACCAATAATTGCTCCCAGAGGTTCTTTGTCTGTAGCAAATGCTCCTTTGTGGTCATACAAAAGGGAAGAAAGTTCATTTTTTTGTTTATCAGTCAGATGAAGGCTTATCTCAGCCTCATTTAACTGTTCAGACTTGAATTTTTCTAACTCTAAGTTGACTCGTGATACTTTGTTTACTGTAATTTGTCTTTTAAATGGTAAAAAGGCAAATTTCTGGCACTTATTGTCCCCAATTGTAAAGTATCTGTCTTTGTTATTATGTAAATCTATCCCATACATGATCAAATAGTCATTTCCCAATATAAAATGGGTACTAGAGCAATTTTCCATAACAACAAATTCAACTGTGATCCTTAAATTCCCATTTATGTGTGGGAATATGACATTGGTCTCAAAGATTCCCAATGCTTTCATTGGGTTACTTGCACTGTTGAATTTTATACCATCAATTGGTAACAATTGGTCTTCAAAATTTGGCACACAAGTCTTAAGAAAGGATTTCCCAGCACAAGAGCAGAAGGCTCCTGGGTCAAGCAAAAGTTTGGTGGGCTTGTTGTCAATCACCACTTCTGTTATACAGGAGTTACCAGCTGTATAACCTTTTCCTCTGTTTGGTTTTGTCTTCATAAGTTGTGCATCTTGAACTTTTGATAAATCAACTTGACCATTGCTCAATTGTGGTAAGTGGGAATAAGATTCCATGATGTCAAAAGTGGCATTGATATTTTCTATATCTTTTGAAGATTCAGAAAATATGGATGACTTATCATCTGAATTGTCTTCAATTATGTCTTCTTTTTCAACATCTGGTTCCTATTCAATGTCAATTTCATTGATTTTCCCCCTCTTTGGACATGTATTGGCTAAATGGGTGGTGCTTTGGCAAATATGGCATTTTCTGACTGTATCTGCAGATTTATATTTAATATTACTAGAATTTTCTTTGGGGTTTTGTCCACAGAATCTTTCCAAGGTGTATTAAACCTTGTTTTGAGATTCACCCTACTAGAACCAATTTTGGTTCTGGTGGTTACTTCTTCTAGTATATTGATAATATCTTCTGCTGAAGATTGTTCAGTAGTCCTGCTTTTGACAGCATGCTCTAAGTCACCTCCACATTGTCTCAGAATTTTTCTATGGATCATAAGTTCTGACATGTCAGGATATAATGCTGTTAATCTGTCCTTTTGTTGGCAAAACCATGGTAAAGCTTTGTCTTTATCAGCATTAAATTTGGAAGATTCAAAGGCTGTTTCAACTTTAAACCTCCAAGCATCATTTGCCCATTTGTTGATGATTTGGGTTTTCCACCAAGTCCAACTCTGGTGTCCATGTGCTTGTCTTATTTTGATGTACCATCTGTGAGCTGATCTGGTAAACAAGGTGTTAAACCTGGCTGTTACCAATCTGTCTGGTAATTCAAAATCTTCTTTGATCATGTCAATACCTCTAATGAATTCCATATGGTCATACTCTCCTTCACCATTGAAGTGAGGCCATTCTTTAAGTTTTGGAACTTCTTTCAAGAGTGCTTGGCCCATTGATGGTTCCAAGTTATGAAAAGAAGTGGATAATTCATTTTTTAATTGTGAATTATCAGGATCCAATACTTGTGGATTTGAAATTCTTGTGCCCTCATTTTGATTTAGAGGTGTAGACATTCTTGGTAAGGTGTTCAGTATTTGTTCAATGTCATTCATTTTACTGTTGCTACACCTTTGGGAATTTCTGTATTCATGTTGAAAGCTTTGTATTAAATTTATTATTTCAATTTTATACATGTCTTCCTTATGTGTCAGTTCTTGCCATAACTCTGTCTGTCTTGTATTATCAGAAGTGACTTGGTTCAATTTCATTGATAATTTTGATACTTCTTCTTGTGAAGCATCAAAACACTTTTTCAAGGCAATGGTATATGTCTTTACTTCAGTAAATGAATTTGAAATGTCATCAAGGACTTTCTTGTTATCTGTTTTGATAATATTTATGGCTTGTTTAATTCTTGTTTCAATCATGTCATCAATATTGAATTTAGAATATTTATCTGTTAATTCTTTAATAATGGCAGATTGTTCATTTATTTTAATGTTAGAAGAATTGTCATTATTAGAATTTTTAATTGTTCTTAAAACTTTTTCAAAACACATAAGTGTTTCATTAATTTGGCACAGACTCAGGTTGTTTGTTTTAATGTTGTTACAAATGGTTTCATTTTTATCAGAAAGATGTTTTTTCACGTCATTTATAGCATTATACAACTCTGGGATGGAATCAAATATGTCAGAAATCATTTCTGGAACCTTAATCTAGCTTCCTCCTTCTTCTGTAATTCCATCATGGTTCTGGCCATCTGAAATACATTTTCCATGGCATCCTGCTGAATCTTTGGGATTCTGTAGCCCTGGCTGTAAGGTTTTGGGGCTGGTGCCTTCCCTTTGCCCTTGTTTGGAGCTTGTGGCTGCTTTTTCACGTTGGAATTGCTGCTGCTGGCCACTGGGGCTGTTTTTGGCACTGGTTTGGGTGGTGGAGGGTTGTTTTTCCTCCATTCTAGTGTCAAAAGAATCATGTTTTTCTTCTCCATCAATGGATGCCATCCATTGAGCAATTTGCAAGTGTTGGGATGGCCCAAGAATTTTCTTACTGTCAGGTAAGAATTCATGCAATTCTTCCACAGGTCTGCAAGGATCTGGTACTCCTTGAATTGAAGTGCATTTTTGTATGCACTGTGGCTGGCTTTGTATATGTCCACAGAGGCTTGTTGTGGCGGTGTCAGCTCTTTTTGAAGGTAAAATAGTATTATCAGCTTCAGAATGACCCAATTTAGTTGTTTGGAAGTCATCAACTGACCCTTTTCCTTCTGTACCTGGTTGGCTTCTGCCATAATCACGTCTATTACCTTTTTGGGAGCTGCTTGAGGGGTTGTAGCTGGCTCCTGACCTGGTTGAAGGCATAATTATGGTTAAAAAAGGCTTAAAATAGTATTTTTACGTCAAAAACTTACTATTGGCCAAATTTTTAGCTTTCTGAAGGGTATTACTTATGTCCAAGTTAATCAATTCAGAAGATATTGGTTCAGGCTGGTTATTTTGAGTCACAATAACAGTACTATTATGATCAGAATTAACAGTACTGGCAGGGATAATGCTGGTTACTGTTGAGGCTGTTTCAATGTTTTCTTGTCTTACCACGTTGTCAGACACTAAAATTAATGAAAAAGCCAATTAATTAAGTAAAAAAAAGGTTATTTCAAAAAAGAAATAAAAATATAAGCCTCACTTATAATATGAAAAAAAAGTTATTTTTTTATGGATTTTTTGAATTATAAGTATTTTTTATATGTTTTTAAATTTTTCAATATAAGAAAAAAGATTTAAAAAGAGTAAAAAAACATGTCACAGGTAAAATATCACGGCTGGGCCCCCAAATGTAAGGTGTGGATATGAAACTTTGATTAAAAATCAAGTACTTTTCCTGTCCTCAAAATTTGTATAAGGTAAAGTTCAGTTAAAAATAGTATGAAATATTATTTTTAAGAGAAAACACACCAATTTTACTGTTTATAACTTTATTAGTATAAAACAATAATATAAAAATTTATTGTTTTACCAACAATAAAGATTTATCCAAAAAAATACTCTACAAGAGATATTTTAAGGCTACAAAAGAAATTTCTTCAAGAGCAATTTCAATTGGAATTAATTGAGCAAAGAACTGAAAGCAATTAATTAAAGAACAAAGTCTTTAAAAAGAATATTAAAGAGAAGACACGCCCAAAAGTGACCAGAGTGAATTTGGAAACAAAGTGACAAAGTTTACAGTGATGAAAGATGCTTTAATTCACTTTTGGGGTGGTTCAGGGGTAAAAATGATTATAAGAGTTACAAACAATGATTATAATGATTTTTTCACGTGGTTAAAAGGATTAAAATGATTTAAAAGTGGTGGTTGGAATCTTTTATTGATTGGTTTAACAGTTTTAAACTAATTAATAAAAGGAAAAGATTCTAACATGAAGAGAAAAGTGGGCAAAGAAGACATTCTTTTATAGCCATCAATTCTCTTACTCCAAAAGCAAAATTTACTCTTGTCAGTCGTGAAAAACAGTCTGACAACAGAAAAGCCAATTATGGCATCATTGAACCCTGGTTTAGACCAAAAAAGGGCTGGTTTAAGCCATTTTTAGCCATTTTTAGCCATTTTAGACCCTTAAATCAGCCGCTACTATAGCAATACCAGGCCTAGAGCCTTCAAAACACGTCAGAATGTGTTTCAGAGGCGTAGAAACCAGTTAAAACTGTTTTTATTATGATTGTTTTATCTTAAGGGTAGTTTTACCCTCTTGGCAACAGCTAAAACTACCCCAGTTGGTATCAAAACCTCATCATCAATTGAGTCCACAGACCCTGTAACTCAATTCCAGGCCAAAAGTGATGAACTTTTGCGTGAATTTTGACATCCCACGCCTGTCAGCAAGGATTTTGGGGGTCTAGCTCCCCCTTAGAGCTGGAGTTCCTTTTCCCCCCCAAATTTAATCTTTCCAATTTATTTTTCCTTTAATTCCTCATCATGTATTATACTTATACTTTACATATGTAATTCAATTCAATTGTACAGTACAATACAGTAATAATTGACACCTCATATGTAAATCAAAGTTCACTTATGTAATACACGCGCACATTTTGACATTTCAATTGAATTCAATTGAAAATACTTCAATTCCTCATAACTTCTAAACTAAACACAACACCTCAATTTTAACACAAAATTTGATGGTTAACACCACATGTGGTGTGAATTAAATTAAGGTCTTGAGGATTTTCAACTTTTGTATTGAAAATACTAAAAACTTAATTTAAGCTTATTTAGAGTTGAGTTACAAGAATTTCACTCAGAGGTGACCCCACCTGATTTTTTATGAGGAATCCAATGGTGAAATAATTTTTATATGTTTATTTATTGGATAAAAAGTTATAATAATTTTTATTTAACTTTTTTCCAAATTTATTTATTTTTTCACAATTTTTGTTAAAATTTCATTTTTACTTAATTTTTTCAAGTATAAATGTAATTTTATACTTACAAAATTTAATGTATTTTTAGTTTTAAATTGTAATTAATTTTTTATTTTTAATATAATTTTATATTTATATTTTGATTTTTATCTTAATAATATAAATAAATTTATTTTATTTATATTAATATGTTAATTTTGTATTTGTGGTCTTTTGGGTATATGAAATTACCTCTAAGGCTCACAACTTTTCACCAGACAACTCAGCCACCTCCTATTTTTGATGAACTTCCTACCATAACTCACTTTGGCTGTTCTTTCCAAATCAACTTCAAGCTATATTCAAGAGCTAAAAGCCTTATATGTATGGATCCAATAACCCAAGAAGAGAAGACATATGGACATCAAGAAAGGATTCAAAATGAAAAGAAAAGACATCAACAGAAAAAAATGAAGCTTTCAAACATATAAATTTCTTGTGATTTTCCATTTCTTTTGATGTAGCTTTTCAGCCTTAGACTAGGATACTTATGCACGAAATGGGATGGCTGATGCAAACTTGAGTACATATTTTTCTTTGGTGACTTTCTTGAAATATATGTCCTTAAGTATCCTTAGGAATTTCCTTCATGTATTCTGTTTGAAGTCAGGACTTTGAATAGAAAGATTCTTCTCATTCAGAGCTTGATACAATTATATTGACATATCCAAGAATAAATTTCCTTGCCTCTCCAAATCGAGCTGTTTTTTTCAAACAATCTCTTATTGAACCTCATGTGTTTCTATTTATAATACAAATAGTAACTGCAAACCACAAGACGGCCTGATTAGTATCAAAGTTACTTTAGTAGATATTGTTGCTCTCCAGTTCATTGCATTTACCATTCATTCCTGTCAAGATCAAACTGAATCTTTTTTCAAAATATGGATTCTTCCAAGCCATATTGCCTTGGTATATTGAAAACCCATGTATGCCTCACCAATCCCATTCAGAAACCTTTTCCACCGGATGATTGGATTTTCTTATGTCATACAAGTCAAAATTTATTCTTGTATACACCATATCAAAGAGAAGCTTGGGGTAGCCTTCCTCTGGATGTCACCTCTGCACTTGTACCATTATTGGTTGACCCCAATTTCTTTATATCCTGTGGTCCTCTGGCATGTGGCACACCAATCTAGAGAAAACCCCCAACCAGAAAGTATTCATTGAAAGCTTTCTCAAGTTTAACCTTTACAACAAGAAAATACTCACTATTCCAATAGTAATGTTTATTTTTTTGTTTTCCTCAGCAAGCATTGATATATTTGACCTCATTAGGCAGAATTCAATATTAATTCACCAACCAGCCACATACAACAGCTCTGAACATTGTGGGTGTTCACTTATCTCACACCTGGAGCCCCAGCCTGTTATATCTTCTCAGAACGTATTGTTGTCACCTGAGATGCACTCACAGCTCTTGAAGATTCCAAGTGGGAATTACCTTCCACAAATCAAATCCCTAATACCATTCCTAAAATCATCACTCAAGCCTCATCAAAAGCAAGGATTAGCATTTCTCCTAGATAGAGAAGCCCCAAATTGAAAATCAGAAAGTTCTCTGTGGTTAAATAAACCATCATCCTCATCTACAAGAATAAATTTGATACATAGAATCACAAAGAAGCAAGTAAATAACCTCAAATACTCCCTCAGCCATACTCCCTTGGGCTGTCTGCTTGCAGATGACATGGGACTTGGGAAATAAATTCAGTGCATATCACTCATATGTATGACTCTTGAAGATTCCAAAAGAGATATTCCACCATCCATTCACTTTCTTAATAAAAAACAGAAACACTCCGCACTCATAATATGCTTACCTTGTTTGATAAACAATTGGGAAGATGAATTAAAATTACATACAGACATATCCTGACTAAAGATTGTGACCTATCATGGGAAGAAAAGAAATGAGATTGGACTGAAAAAATGTTCTGAAGCTGATATTGTAATATCTAGCTATCATTTGTTAGCCCATGAGCTTGGTCAGCCTGATAATATAGAAAGCTCTTGGATTTACCATAGTGAATGGCACCAAGTTGTCTTAGATGAGGACCAGTGAGTTTTTCAATGTATTAATTATAAATTGTGGAATTCTGATGAAAGATATATAAATTAAATTGAAATACCTAGTCAGATAAGAAGTCAGGATTCAACTTTCTTCAAAGCAATTGGGGCAATACAAACATCCAGATGCATTTGCCTGACAGGAACCCCTATTCAAAACAGTATAAATGACTTAATGAGCCTAATCACCTTCATTACATCACCTCAAAGTGAAAAACAAGAGAATTGGGTACCAAATATATTGGAAGAGCTCAAAAAAGGAAATTATAGCCCCCTTCAGATATGCCTGAGGCCTCTTTGTCTACAAAGAAACATGGACCACATTTTAAATGATCTACCTGAAATTAATCATGACTATATCCATGAACCTCTCTCAGATTGGACTTTAGATAGATATAATCATATTTAAAAAGAGTTCATAGAATCTTCTAATCAAGGCTCAGAAATTTTCTTCAATTATATAAAATAGCTTTGCCTTTGTTGCAATCATCACTTGCTTAGTGAAAGTATATATGACATTGAAGGTATGATCTCACCATATGGGACACAGATAGAAGGGAGTTTTTTTAATAGTACCATAACAGAACATGTTGATCTCAAAACCTGTCTACAAAGCACTAAAACTCAGAGGCTCCTGAAAATTCTTTTATCACGCCGAAACATTAAAAATTCAACCCCAAAATCAGTGATTTTTTCACAGTTTGCAACATTTCTTGATTTGTAAGCTGGGTTATTTCCCTTATTTTGTCTATTAAACTTCTGCTTTGTACCTCTCCTTTGATAATTCTGAAGCTTTTGATTGACAATTATTTGTGATAAACTGGTAGGATTGGAATTGTCTTAGAGAACAATAAGATCATTTTTACATGTGTTGATGGAACAATAGGCCAAGCTACACAGGAAGCAGAACTTAAAAAATTCAAGGAAAACAGCAATGTAGAAGTACTATTGGCTTCAATAGGGGCTGCAGGGGTTGGTCTGAATATAACTTTTGCAGACGTGGTCTTTATAATGGTATGAATTATGATTATATGACCATGAGGCGATATTTTAATATAATATATATATCTAATATATGTCTAGGAGCCTCATTGGAATCCAGCTGCTGAAGATAAAGCTATTGATAATCTACATCGTATTGGACAAAGGAAAAATGTAATGGCATACCATTTTATATCACCTGATATAGTGGAGATAAACATGCAAAGGGTATGTTAATTTATAAGAAGTTTTATTTAATGAAAAATTTGGAACCACTTATTTTATATTTATGAATTACAGGTACAACAGAGGAAGCGTAATTTGGCAAGGTGTGTACATTTTTAATCATTCAAATCACTGATTGGATTTTATTTTCCTGTCCTTATGGTGGTTATTTCTTTCATGTAAGAACAAGTTTAGCAAGTACTTTGACATATGCTGAGCTATCAAAACGTTTCTTAGAGACTCATATGAACATCAAAATTGAAAGTGGGTAACTGTGAAATTACAGTTCTTTTGGATTAAAAAAAATGGTGTGTGGATTTAGCAAACTACATCCATGAAAGGCGTGAAGGCGTATCTGAATCCACAATTTTATGCATAGGCGTAGGCATAAATTTTAGGTTAAGGCGTGGAAATATCACTGCCCAAAAGAAATTCAATCATTTTTATGATTTTCTGATTGTTACAGAAAGCATATAAAGTACTTTTCTAGAATTTCCAAATCCTTGTATAAGCTCTGTGACCAACAAATGGTCTATGAGTGGAAGGAAGAAAGGGTTGAAGCATATGAAAAATTGATACATGCCCTCACAAATTCCCCATTGGAGACTACTTTTTGGACAGTAAATGGATGCTTGTGGAGAAGGACTAAGTCCTGCACTATATAAGACACAAATCATCAATTATAAGCCTGTTGAAGTACCAATTTTCTTCATTTCAAGGTAAATCAAGCCAACAGAATCGAGATATGGAGCGAGTCAAATGGAATGCTTTTGCTTAGTGTGGGCTTTAGAAGAATTAAACTACTATTTCAATGGAACATGGTTTGGTGTCATCACAGACTGAAATGCTTTAAAATCCTTATTAAAAATGAAGACACAAAATAGACACATGCTGAGATGGCAGATTGCTATCCAAGATTACAGAGGGAATATGACTATAGCTCAAAAATCTGGGAATATTCAAAAAAATGCAGATGGTTTGAGCAGATGGGATTTAGAAAATAAACCTGAAAACGTGGAATGGGTACCATAAGAAGGACATAATATAGAATGAATATGTGTCATAGATATTGGCACAGAATTTATTAATAAATCTAATGAAATCTACATGATGGACAAAAAAAGGCATATCTTATGCCAAATTCTAATGAGATATTGCAAAGACCCATCATTATCCTCCAAGCTAGATTAATTATGGAAAAAGGAATATGATTAAGGAATATTACATCTCCTTTATGGAATTATTTATCATAGGACTAAAAACACATGTGTTGTGACCTTGACTTATAGAACTATTATAAAACGATATTAAATTAATTCCATGATAGTGTTGTATCTTGACATCTCTCAGAAGGTAGGACACTAGAGAGATTAAAAAGCTGCTCTTGGTGACCAAATTGGACAAAAGATGTTGAAGATTATTGCCAATCCTGTGACAGTTGTCAAAAAGAAAACAGCGCCATAGGCAAGAAGTTTGGGATTATGATCCAAATCCAAGAACCAAAATCCCCATGGGAAATAGTTCACATGGATTGGGTAACAGTGTTACCTCCAGGAGGAGACAGGAGTATTAATGTATGCCTAGTAATAGTTGACAGGTAAAGCAAAACCTCAATATCCTTACCATTTTATAAAGATGAAACAGATATGGATACAGTCATAATGATATTGAATAGAGTCATTAGTCATGAAGGCTTATTCCAAAGAATAATAACTGATAGAGATCCAAAACTTACTTCAGCATTATGGACAATTCTCCATAACCTGTTTTGATCAAAGTTATCATTCTCAACAGCTTACCACCCTCACACTGATTGTTTAGTAGAAAGAATGATACACAATAGAGAAGACATGATCAGAGGATTCTATGATTATGGTCTAGAAATCCAAGAATCTGACGGTTTTACCCATTATCGGTGTGCGTTAATACCAGCTCTTGAACTGGCATATAAGACAGCAAGCCATCCTTCAATTGGAAAAAACACCAGAAATGCTAGAAAAAGGTTGGAAGCCAAGACTTCCTCATGATACTCCTAAAAAAGACCTAATGAATATGCACCCAACAGCAAGCAGTTTCAAAATAATGCTTGACAAAGTAAGACATTGTGCCAACAGATGAATGCAAGATTCTTTCAAATATACAAAAGCAAGATGGGACAAAATTGACAAACCACCTGATTTTAGAGTAGGATACTTGCTCTTAGTATTAATTCTGAACTTTAATAACATGAAAGGCACAAAGAAATTCAAAGATTCCTTTTCAGGACCATTTACAGTAAGAGCACTACATGGCGCTAATGCTGTGAAACTAGAACTCACAGGTGAATTAATGAACAAACAAACCACTTTCCCTGTAATTCTGATAGACCTTTACAGCTAAAGTGATAAATACTTATTTCCCCTAACAAATAAATCAACACTTGGGATTCCCCCTGTAGAAGGAGAAGAAAAGAAAATCATGAGATTCCTTAAAGAAAGGAGGACAACAAACAAAAAAGGGAGTAACTTTTAGGGTATAGAAACCCAGCCCAAGAAGACAGATTGCTACTTGAGAAAGATATAATTAATGCTGATAAGCTACTAAGAAGGCTTAGACATGAAAGAAGACCTAAATTTTAAAAAGGTTAAGCATTATTGAGGTTCCAGACTATCAAAGTCTAATGAAGAGGTAGGACATTGGCTGATACCCTAACCAACTATTTAAGATTGTGGTAAAATCTTTTTTGGTGGTAGGGAATGTGAGCCTTTGAGATATGAACATATATTCAAGAATGTCACAAGACAAGTTTAGAATATTTATTCTAATAATCATAATTAAAATTATTATCATCAAATAAATAAAAATTTCACAAAAAGGAATGAATTCTTCATTAGCCCTGAATATGATGAAGAAACAAAGGAAATAAATTGAATCATTAGATTCAACATGGTAAAATACACATAGAAAACTTCTATTTCATATCTGCAAAGTCAATACTTACTGAGCAATAAGTAAAAGTGCCATAAAAAGGCATAAATCCTTGATCATATCAGACCACAATGGATCAAAATGTGAAATAAATTGGACCATTCAATCCCCCATGAAAAATTACCCATATAAAACTTTTATTCCATATCTTTAAGGTCAATACTTAAGGAAATAACCTGAATATATGCACTTTTATGATAAGCACATATATTCATGATTTTTAGCTCTTGGCTTTTGAAATATGCATGATAGAGAGTTGAAAGATGTTTTTATCAAATACACAATTTAATGATACAGATATAAACTTTATTTGACAAGCTATAAACAATGTTATAAGCTGTAAGGGCTTATTGAAAAAAATTGTTATAGCTGTTGACCACTTTGTTGTAAAAGTGGTCCAAACTTAAAAGATATGGATACTCAGGCTCTAATATTAGGTAAACTAAGAATGATTTAATTTTTATCATTATATTAAAGGTATAAACCCTTGAAATCATTGTTTGAAGTTTAAAATAGTGAACCTTGACAGAAAAATCATCAAAAATTTATTTTTGATGATGTAATGAAATGAAATTTTCCTTCTAAAACGGACATTCCAAGCTATCAGAATTTACTCTTTGAATGGCTGTAGGGTATATAAATCAAAATTTATTCATGATAAACCTTTAAGCTTCAAATTGATCATTTATCATCACTCACTGTAATCCTGATTTAAGTTTAGCAGTCATATAAGTGATAAAAGTGGTTAACAATAGTTTATTATTATTGAAAATAATAAAATCCACAAATTTTAGTTTTCTGCTGAACCTATGATGTCAGAAAACTTAGAGTTACAGTGATAACTCTAAATAATAGCATAATGAGGAGATAAGATGGTTTAATTATGATTTAATCATCATTAAAGCTACAAATACTGATCAATTCCAGTTGATACCATTATGAAATGTCTACTAGAAGCCTTCTGGACTGTAGGATGAAGGATTTCACTATATATGGAGCTCTTTTTACCTCTATTTCCCCCTCAAACACAAAAAAAGCATTAAATTATTAAAACCAAAGGTAAAGGCTTTATTCTTTTTATAAAAAATATTTCATATTTAGAAGACTCAAGTTGATTCTCATTTTAATCATAAATATTTACATTATTAAATCGATTTTAATTGTTTTTGTTAAATTTCTCAGAATAATCTCTAATTCCACATAAAAACAGGAATGTCTTTAATTTATTTCATTTTTAATTGTAAATAAAACTTAAATAATATTTATTTAAAATTTTATGCTTAAATTAACTCAAAATTATTATATCAAGTGTCAAAAGAAGGTCATTGTCATCTCTTATGATAATTATCCCTCTAATATTATTTTTAATAATTATTTTATTAATATAAATAGTATTTATATTATGATATAGCTTTAATATTGGTAATATTGTTTTTATAGATTGTTTCTCTTGGTAAATTACAATTTTTTACGCCATCATTATTTTTTTGCAGCAATAATACAGCTAAATAAATATATTGATTATTATATATGAATATATTGAGTTGTATTATAATAATTTTTTCAATAAAATTTATATTATTATAAATCTTTAACAATATGCATATTTTACACCATGATTATAGTCATTATTTATTATTATAGTTATTCCTTATCTTCTTACTTAATTTAATAAGGACATTCATAGTACAATAAGTAAAATATTGGTGATATTTACTTGTTGTTTCATAATCAACCCCTTACAGTTTCATAGTCAAAACTTACAAGTTCTATGATATTGATCAATTTTTCTAAGATCAAACCAGCTATTTCAATCCAAATATGAATCTGAGTATCCTCAAGGGACTTGATTGGGATACTTGTATGATGTAGTGATAAATTTCCTGAAATGTGAGTTTGAGGTTTAATAATAGGTAAAGTCATATTAAAAGGGAATTACTCAATATAACTAGCAGTTTTGAGTAATACTAAAAGCCCCAAATACAGTATTTATCATTTTTATAGGCATAATAGAAGGCACAATCATTAGTATTGGAGCTGGAAACACTGAGAGCTGAAGAGTAATTCTTTGGGAGAAAGTTTGATCATGTAAGAAAACGTGAAGAATTGACTCTTGAGACTTTTAATTGAGGAAAAAAAATCCTTTTATAAACTTTGAAGAACTGAAAAAATCCTCTGTCCTCCAAATTTTAACAGAATTAATGTTTTCACCTTGAAGAAGAACCATTTTTAGATTCAAAGCCTCATACTATGGGATAAAATGAGGCAGTACCTGGAAGGGCAAGCTACAAGGAAACAGTTTTGAATTGGTTTTTGGGACTTGAAACACCTTCTCTTCCCTTTGCTAGAAGAATCTAGACTTCCCTTCTTAATATGCTAAGCTATCTTTGCTGAGTTCACCAATAAAATTTATTATTGATAGTGGGCTGATCAGAAAGTATTTTACTCAAAAATCTCTAATTAGACTCTCCCCTTCTTAAAATGATGGTTATTTAAAATAATAATAGATAGATACTTTTTCAAACTTCCAGGAAATCTTGTGGGATTACACCAAAATAATTTTATCAAAAAATAATAAATTAAATAAAAAACAAAAAAACAATAGAGAAGAACAAAATTATTAATATTTTAAACAAACAAACCTAAACTCCTTTTTACATATTTCTAGGCTCTTAAGTAAAATAGTACATACAGATAGAATTAGAGGGAGGATACACATAACACTTGGTAACAAAAATAGAAGTATACTAATAAAAACAAGGATTATAGTAAGTCTTCTCTCAAACTGATGAGAATAAAGAAAACCAGGTATATCAATATCAGAACACTCACTGGGGCTTAAGTGAAAATAACTCGAAATGTGGTTTTGAAAAGTAAATCAAATTATCTGGTTTTTGAGTTATATTTATAAACTGAAAAAGGCGACTACTATGGTGTACTATGAAGGGTCCATTGGTTGTATATACATATAGAAATAAAAAAACAAAATATTGTAACTAAATAAGTCCAGCAAGCACTTTGAGCTATAAAATGGTATGTTGTTTCCTAATATGGATGATAGAAGAAGGGTAGGATCAATTGGATGTAGAATTTTTAGTTATATTACAAATTCTGACTGAAAGGAATATAGTTCCAGTATAAAATTAAAGTTGTATCTGATAAATTATGAACTGATAGGTAATTAATTTTGATAGGGATGTTATGATTTTGTAAGTTATGTTAATAAATTGAATTTAGATTTTTGGTGGGTTTTACTTTATTTGTATAATTCATATTGATAAAATTTAATTGGCTTAAGGGGCTCTACTTTAGCTTGAAAAAAGTATTAAAATTAATTTGAAAAAATTCAGGTTTAATTTCAAAATATAAGAAAGGACTTTGAATTGATGGTTTTCCTTTAAAACTATCTAAAATTACCTTCAAGACTTAATTACTAAGCTACAGAGGCTCCTTTCTCTTGAGCTTCAAGTGCTAAGATGCTTATTACTATTATTACTAGTCTGCCTGGTAGTGTGGGATTAATGAGAATATTTTTAAAACATTCTTTCTTTCAATATATGTCAACAACAAACCCCAATTTGTAAGCTTTATTATCAAAAGAATTTCCAATTTGACCACTTAGATAAGGGTGTCACAGGGGCTCTTCTAAATGAAGAGGGCCTGGCACTCAGTGAACAGACTTACTTATTGAGGGCTCAGAATAAAATACTCAAAATGATAAGAGTAATGGAGTAAGAGGATAAATTCCTAGTCATAAAACAATAAGCATAAAAAGATATGAGAGAAAAACAAAAGCAATAATAAAGAGCCAACCACAAATAATCCTGTACTACTGTTTTAACCTGTTCAGAAAAGAGAAAAGGATTAATAAAGGATATGGCCACCAGGACTCTACTGAACAGGTGAGGGAAGGCAAAGACTAACTTAATTAATAATAAAATAATATTGAATAATAAATCCAATATTCTAATTAACTGGGGGAAAAACCCCCAGGCGGATGAAGAGGGGCTGGTATATGTGAGAAATACCAGCCTTGGAGTTTGAGTGTTGAGATACTTGCCTGTATGCTGGAAGAAGTTGGATGTGGGATTGAATCCTGTATTGGTGAATCCAATACAGGCTATACAGTCAATACAGGTATTTGCGCCTGTATTGATGACAGGCCTGTATTTGGGTCTTGCCTGTATGAAACTGTATTGAGGTCTGAAAACTGTATTTGGAGAATGTTGAATGAAAACCCCTTTCTGATTGGGTTTTGAAGGGTATCAATGAAGTAATGATTGTTGAAGATGATTGGTAATGCCCCTGCCTCGTTGGCTGTGACAAAGGGATTGTAAAATAAGTGGAAGTTACAATTCTCAGATTCAAATAATTCTGGAGATAAAAAGTGCAACTATCTAGATTATTTAAGGAGATTAGTTTTGTGGTGTAGGGGTTTCATAAAATCTTTCATGCATCTGAATATGAATACCAGTTTTTTTTAATTTCCATTTTATTACTTATGATTTTATAAACCCAAAGCTAATTTACTACCACAAAAATAAGGTCTGATACATTCAATCCAGTCATCACTATTGTTAATATTTACACTATACATTATTATTTTGTTGATTATATGGTAATAATCAGCTTTAATATTAAACCAAATCATTTCTATCTCCAAATAGAACAAAATCATACACTTACATTCTCATCATTTCAGCAGAATATTCAAATGAATACAAGCTACTAATATTCAATATCAACAAGTAAAAGAGAATAAGTTTAAATAGATATACATTCACTAATTCAAAATTATAATAATAATATTTTAACTCTAATAGAACAAATTTCAGTACTCTCCTTAATAAGAGAAAATACATAAGTGTTAGCCTTGGACCTCTAACCTGGCTTCCAGTATAATCCCTAGGAATTTTGATAAACTAAAATAACAGTGGAATACTATTAAGCTGAATTAATAGAGACATCACTAGATAAAAAGAGGTATTTAATTGGTGGAATGAGCTTCACCAATATGAAAAATACTGAAAGTAATTTTTATTTCTTATATTTGAGAGATCTAATAACAACAATTTGTTATGGATTTATTTGTAAAAATATATTGTAAGAGCTCTGAGGAATCATTCTCAAGCAGAATGTTCCTCTTTATATGTGTTACGTACAAAATCAAAATATAAAAAAAATAGACTAATACTTTTTTTCATAAAGGATATTGTTACAGTGACAATATGTGTAATATATATATATGGTTGTTATAGAAGCAAAGTTACTCAATTAACAAAGTAAAATGGTGTTATAGAAAGAATATTGCCATAACTACAAGTCTTGAAGATGTGACTTGGTAACAAGATAACTATAGAAACAAATCTTAAATGAGTGAGTTAGAAACAAAAATAGATTAAAACAAAGTTAATATTGAATTTACACAGATGAAGTGAAATAATTCAAAGAGAATTTAATGAAAGTTATTGGAGCTTGTGTAGCATGTAATTTTTTTCATGCTTGCAGCCTCACAATAAGGCTTCCACAAAAGATTTTCAATTAAAGCTACCCAAAACTCCTCAATCACTACAAAGAAATAATATTCTAGATAGCACTAAAAAAATTCCACTCTTAATATTTATAATATTTTCATTGAAATTTCACACACAATTAGCATCAAAAATTAAAATACAAGTTTTCATATTAAATTTTGAGATTATGAAATGTGAATATTCATTAAATCAAGAGATTAATGACTTAATAACTTTTTTTATTATATCATTTTTTCTTTTGTATTGTATTATTATTTAAGGTTACACAATCAGGCTGATATAATTATCATATTTACTCTATTTTTTATGGGTCCATTAAGAAATACTGGTATAGGGGTACCACATCCCCCTTTCCATTTAATTCTGTCCCCAGTATTTCCAGTGAAGCTAAAGGGACCATTCCCTTTCTCTACCACTGCTCTTTTCTTCATATTCACCCTCTTTGTCAGGGTGAGTCTATGTATTAGCGCAAAAACAGTAGGGAAAAGCTAGCACTATGATTGTGACACAATAAAAATAATTTCAAAGATACTTAGAAGGTTCTACTTATATATTATAGCAGTTATTATTAATATAATGAGAGCCTTGGATGCAATAATTTAATATCAACTTACTGTAAAAATCACTAAGATAACTAACTAATTTAGTTACATCAATATGATCCCAAGATTACTACTGGTATAAGACATTTTTACTATGCAAGGATACTCACTAATGATGATGAGGTCCTTTTCCAGTGATAAAAGGCTTTCTTTTATCCCTTTTGGGGACTTTGAAGGGCTGGTAAGATCTTCACAGGTCTTCGGATTGAGAACTTTTATGCTGGAGGCTGGATTGTGGTTCTGTACCATCAATGATGACATAATCATAGTCAGAACTGTGGTTTTGCGACAACAAATGATCATTCTGGATCATTCCAGGGTGAAAAAACCATTTCTCAGTCCAGGTCATCATTTGTACAATGCTTACAGAGTCTTGAGATGACTAATATTAGTCATTATGGGTAGGTTGCAGGTTTAAAAAAACCATTATTATAAGTATTAAGCCAGTGCTGATTGGTATAGGTTTGGTACATAACAGTATTGGTAAGAAAACTTCCAAGCCAGATATCTCTGTCAATTTGGAAGATATAAGAGCTTGAATGATACAGAATCTGAGGGCTTGATAAGCTTAAAAATCTTGTATAGTTCACTGTATAGCTTTTTGAATATATGGCAAAGATACAGGGGTATCTTAATGTTGTTTTCAGAAAAACTGTATTTGATTTGTTAAAACTTTGATCCAGGATCTCTCTGCGAGTTTTGAAGGTACAGGGTAAGGGGTATCTCAAATTAAAACTTTCACTCAGATTTTTAATCTTCTTGTACTTTTGTACAGCTTTGTACAAGCCCTCCCAGACTTTGAAGTGGTTCTTAGTGAAGAAAGGGTTATGATGGTATCTCCTTAAGTGGGAATGCTAAAGAGGTGTCAGGGTGGTTCTATATAGTAGCTATAAAAATTCAAATGCAACCTATTATTATGACTGTGACAAGGTTAAAGTTTAATTATTAAAATATAAAAAGTTCCTATTGTTATGTGATAACAGTGGTGATGAATCTACTGAGAACCTTTGATGCAATAATCTAATATCTCTGACTATGAAGATTACTACAAAAATTAGAATCCTAATTATATCACACTTATTGTAAGGGAACCACTGATCAATAGAAACTCTGCCACATAAGAATACTGAACAGATGATAAGATGAGTCTTTTCCAGTGAGGAAAGACCTGCTTTTATCTCTTCTGGGGACTTTGGAGGGCTGGTAAGCTCTTCACCCGTCTGAATAGTGAATCCTATCGCGCTTGAGGCTGAATTGTGGGTCTATACCATCAATTATTATGTCAGTATAGTCAGAATTGTGGTTTTGGGACCACAAATGATCATTCTAGATCAATAGAGGGTGAAATCCTCTTCACAGGCAACATCAGCATGAGGATGATCTCTTCCTGGTTTTTAAATGACTATTATTAGTACTTATAGAAGGGTTCAATATCTATATTTCTATCATTTTATATATTAAGCCAGTACTGGTTGGTACAGACCAGTATTGGCCAGAAGCCTTCCTATCAAGATATCTGAGTCAATTCTTGAGATACAAAGAATGCAAGATAACAAAATTGAAGAGATCAACAATCTCTGAAATTTGATATTCTTCATTCTTACCATTATCAGAAATTACAAAATATATAAGGGCTTTAAGTTTTTGATCTATTGTTGTACATAATTATATGGCTTGATAAGCTTCCAAGCCAGATATCTCTGTCAATGTGGGATATATAATAATTTGAATGATACAAAAGTTTAGGGCTTGATGAGTTTTACAATATGGTATAAAGAACAGTACATCTGGATGGCTATATGCTAAAGACACAGGGCATGCTTTATCTTGCTATTTTCAGAAATCCTGTATTTTGAGCAGTAAATGTTTGAAGCAATATCCCTATTCCAATTTTGGGGATACAGGGGTCTAAAATATTTCAAACTGAATCTCTCACTCATATATTCAGATTTTTTGTACTTTCTTACAGCTTTGTACAGTCCCTCTTAGACCTTTGGAGGGTTTTTGGTAAAAGATGGTGGTATAATGGTATCTCCTGATGTAGGAGTGCTACAGAGGAATGGATGATACCATTAAATTTATCTCCCTGAGAGTGTAAAGGTTGACCATGAAACAATAAGTAAAAATTAGTAATATTTTACTTATTGAACCATGAATGTCATTATGAAGAAAATAAATAAGATAAAAGATAATTATAATAATAAAGAATTATTATAATTATGGCGTAAAAATAATTATATTATTAAATGAATGTAATAATATAATTTATATTATAAAAAAATAATATAAGAGGTAAATATATTAATAGAACATAATTAATATATTTAGAAGCACTTTATTATTGTTAACAACAAATAATAAAGACGTAAAAAATTGTTTTTTATTAATAAAAAACAATTAATAACAATAATATTACTAATATTAAAGTTATAAATTAATATAAGTACTATTTATATTAATTAAAGAATTATTAAAGTAATAATAGAGAGAAAATTATTATAATAAGAAGAAATAACCTACTTTTAATACTTAATACGATAATGTTGAATGATTTTACGCCAAATAATATAAATACAAGTTATTGAAATTTTACTCACAATAAAAATTAAGAGAAATTACAAATTATCTTAATTTTACATGGATTTGAGATTTTTAAGAGAAATATAACACAAAAATGGAACAATTGGTGTAATCACGTCAAAGATGATGATTATAATGAATATTACCTTGGCTCTTTAGCGATATAATAGATTTATATATAAAGAATAAATATTTTACCTTTTAATTGAATTGTTTTAATGTTTTGATGCGTCTGAGGGGAAATTAGGGTAAAAAGAGCTCTATTTATAGTAAATACCTCCCATCTAGAGTCCAGCAGGCTTCTAGTAGACGTGGACTGATTCTTTCTACTAGAATTGATCAATACTTTGAGGTTTAGTGATGATCACATCATGATCAAACCATATTACCTTGTTATTACGCCATTATTTAGAGCTATCACTGTAACTCTAAGTTTTATGACGTCATAGGCTTGGCAGAAGCCTAAACTTTGTGGATTGTATTAGTATTAATCATAATCTAATAGTATTAATCAGTTTTATCACTTATATGACTGTTAAACCTAAAATAGGATTACAGTGAGTGATCATAAATGATCAAATTTATGCTTAAACTTTGATCTTTAATACCTTTTATGTTATACATGCTAAAACTCTGCTGAGAATGCATTCTTCTAACTTTGTATGTCCTTATTGAGCTTCCAAGAGCATTTTATTACGTCATCAAAACTCTATTTGTCATGACTTTTCTTGTAACTCATCTTTTCTGTCAAATTTTGATATTTTGAGCTTCAAACCATGATTTCAAGGGGTTATACCTTGAATATTATGATAAAAATTACATCATTCTTCACGAATGAACTAGTAGAATCTGACTGTCCATTTTTTTTAAGTTTGAACCACTTTCACAACAAAGTGGTCAACAGCTCTATTGATTTTATTCAATAATCCATTACAAGTTTTAACCTTGCTTATAGCTTGTTAAGTAACGTTCATATCTGTATTCCTACAGTAATTATGTGGTGACTTTATTTTTGGTTTATCTCTCTATCTTGTATATTTCAATACATATTACCTAAAAACCATGAATATATGCATTGACCCAAAAAGTGCATATATTCAGCTTAATTCCTTAAGTATTAGCTTTAGCGATTAGCTTTATAATTGTTTTATGTGTAGAGGCGTATGGAGAATCTAATGGTACAATTTATTCCACATGTTTTTTCATTGGTTTCTGAGATAAATAAGGTTTTGTACCTTTTTTAAGGTATTATTACTTATACTTCAGTAATTATTGACTTTTCAGATATGCCATAAAAATGACATATGTGTATTTTGCCATTGTAAATCTAATGGTGTAATTTCTTTCATATTATTATTCATTAGATTCTGAGTTAATTCAGTTTTATGCTTATTTATGGTATTTTACTAATTTTTGAGATAATTATCATAAGCATAATTATTACAGAAATTTTGTTGTGACCTTTTTGGATATATGGTTATATTTCAAAGGCTCATATCCCCGACCACCACAAAGAATTTAACAACAATCTGATATAGCTAATTAGGGTATCATCCACTGTCCTACCTCTTCAATGGACTTTGTTAGTCTTGAAGCTCAATAATGCTTCATTTTTCTATTCTTTACATTTTCTTTCATGTCTGAACGTTCTTAGTACTTTATCAGAACTTGTTATATCATTCTCAAGTAGCCATTCATCTTCTTGAGATGGATTTCTATACCTTACAAGGTATTCTCTTTCTTTTTTATTTCTTGTCCTTCTTTCTTTAAGGACTTTTACAATTTTCTCTTCATCTCCTTCTTCCACAGGGGTTATTTCAAGTGGGGGTTTATTTATTAGTGGAAATAATTCCTTGTCACTTGAGCTGTAAGGTTTTATCAGACTTACAGGTAAATTTGGGTGTTTATTCATTAATCCACCTGTGAGATCCAATTTCACAGCATTAGGTCCATGTAGTGCTTTTATCATGAATGGTCCTGCAAAGGAAACTTTCAAGTGCTTTGGTTCTCTTATATTATTGAAATTAAGAGTTGACACTAGGACCAAGTCTCCTATTTTGAATTCAGGTGGCTTATGACTTTTATCCCATTTTTCTTCTTCATATTTGAAAGAATCTTGCATACATCTGTTTGCATGGCATCTTGCTTTGTAAAGCATTATTTTAAAACTGCTTGCTGTTGGATGTATATCCACTAAGTCCTTTTTGAGGGTATCATAAGGAAGTCTTGGATTCCAACCTTTTTCTAGCATTGCTGGTGTTTTGCCAGTAGAAGAATGTATTGATGTTTTATATGCCAGTTCAAGAGCTGGTATTAATGTACACCAATCATGGGTAAAACCATCAGAATCTTTAAATTCCAGTCCATAAGCACAGAATCTTCTGATCATGTTGTCCAAAGCTTGTATCATTCTTTCTGCTAGGTCATCAGTTTGAGGATGGTAAGCTGTTGAGAATGACAAATTCGTTCCAAACAAGTTATGGAGGTTTGTCCATAATGCTGAAGTGAACTTTGGGTCTCTGTCACTTATGATATTTGGGAATAAGCCTGTGTGGCTAATGACCTTATTTCATATCATTATGGCTGTGTCAATAGCTGTGTCATCTTTGTGACATGGTAGGAACATAGGGGTTTTGCTATACCTGTCAACTAACACTAGGCATGCATTATAACTTCTGTCTCCTCCTGGAGGTAGTGCTGTTACGCAATCCATATGGACTATTTCCCAAGGGGATTTCGATTCTTGGATTTTGATCATCATTCCAAATTTCTTTCCTGTGGCTCTGTTGGCTTTTTGACATCTCCCACAGGTTTGGCAGTATTCTGAAACATCTTTCTTCCAATTTGGCCACCAAGAGCAGGTTTTCACCCTCTCTAGTGTTCTATCTTCTGAGAGATGTCCAGCTGCAACACTATCACGACACTCATGTAAAATAGTGTTTATTAGAGTTCTATCTGTTAAGTCCATAACACATGTACGTTTTGTTCTATGATAGAGGATTCCATCAAGGAGGTGGAATCTTTCTTCATCATATGCCTTTTTCGATATTTCATCTAATCTTGATGAAAGTGATGGGTCTTTACAGTCTTTCATTAGAAGTTGGCTCAAGATATGGCAATTCTTATCTATCTTATAGCTTTCTTTAGCTTGGTTGAAGAATTCTGTGCCAGTGTCTGTGACACATATCCCTTCTATATGGTGCTCCTCCTGTGGTACCCATGCTGGATTTTCAGGAGTATTTGCTAGAGCCCATCTGCTAAGACCATCTGCATTTTTATGAATATTTCCAGATTTATGTACAATAGTCATATTTCCTCTATATTCTTGGATAGCAATTTGCCATCTCAGCATATGTCTATTTGGAGTCTTCATATTTAATAGAGATTTTACAGCATTAAAGTCTGTAATCACATCAAATACTGTTCCATCCAAGTAATAATGTAATTTTTCTAAAGACCATACTAAGCAGAGGCATTCCATTTGGCTTGCTCCATATCTTGCCTCTGTTGGCTTTATCTGTCTTGAAATAAGAAAATTGGTCCTTCCAGTGCTTTATCATTGATGATTTGTGTCTGGTGTAGTGCAGCACCTAGTCCTTCTCCACAAGCATCAATTTATAATTTAAAGAGTAGTTTCCAATATGGCATTAGAAGAAATGGGGCATTTGTTAAGGAATTTTTCAATTCTTCATATGCTTTGACTCTTTCTTCAGTCATTTCATAGACTGTTTGTTGGTCACAGAGCTTATACAATGACTTAGCAATTCTTGCAAAATCGTTTATATGTTGTCTGTAATGACCAGAAAATCTTAGAAATGATTTCATTTCTTTCTTTGTTTGGAGCATTGTTTTGCATAGTACCGCTGCTACTTTGTTTTTGTCTATGCCCAAACTTGGTCCAGATAAAATGTTTCCTAGTGCTTTCAGTTCACTGTATGCAAAATGACACTTTTTCAGAGAGATCTTCATGTTTACTTGGACTATTTTTTGCAAGACTCTTTCTAGTCTTGATAGGTAATTGTCCCAAGTCTCTGAGCAAACTATGATATCATCAATAGAAATAATAAACCATCCTTCTGATAATTCTTCAGGAAATATGGTATTAATCATCCTCTGGTAGTGGGATGGTGCATTTTTTATACCAAATGGCATCCTGAGATATTCAAAGATTCCACAGTGGACTATTATCCTTAGTAGTTTCTTGGCATTGTCTGTTAAGAGATTTTGATGAAAACTCATTAGAGCAGCCATGGCTGTTATGAACTTAGCCTCAGATAATTGTGTTAATGTCTCATGGATGCTGGGTATTGGATATCTGTCAGGGATGGTATAGGTTTTCAGGGCTCTGAAGTCTCCTACCATCCTTGATTTTCCATTATGCCCGCTTATAATGACAGGTGTAGTTACCTCTACCTGTTCATAATGTCCTACTTTCCTTAGTACTCCAAGGTCCATTAGTTCTTTAATGTGCACCTCTAAAGCTTCTCTAGCTCTTGGGCTGGCTGGATAAGCTGGTCTTCTTAATAGAGGTGGATAAGGTTTTTCTACATTAAGAATTATGTCTACCTCATGTCCAATTATGGCACCTAGTGGTTCTTTGTCAGTTGCAAAGGCATTTTTATATTTAAATATGGGGTCAATAAATTTTTCTTTCATTTTTACTGATAATTCATGATTAAATTCTGCCTCTTTTAGCTGTTCAGTTATGAAAAAATCCATTTATGGGCTTTTTTCTTCATTCTTGACAACTGTTATTTGTCTTTTATTATTCAGAAAGCCAAATTTTTGTTTTTGATTCTATCCTTTTGGTTAGAGATATCTATGCCATAAATTGACAAGTAGTCATTTCCAATTATAAAACAATTACTAGTACAGCTGTCCATTACCAATAACTCTACTTTAATTCTGACACATTGTGAAGGGTGAGGAAAAATGAGTGTTAAGTCAATTATTCCAAGGGGCTTCATGCTCTCACTTGCACTACTAAATTGACACCTTCTATTGGTATAAGTTTCTCTTGCCAATCTGGAACAATTGTTTTTAAATAACTTTTACCCACACAGGTGCAATAAGCTGCTGTATCCAAGTTCACTTTTGCCTCTTGGTTATTAACTATGAAAATACTTATACTTGATTTTCCAGCTGCATATCCCATTCCTTTTGCAGGTTTCGTTCTATATAGTTTGGCATCTTTCACATTTGTCAGGTTTGTGTCAGATGTTCCAACTTGTGGTAAGTTTGAGTTAACATCTAGTACTTCATAAATTATATCAATATTATTAATTTTTGCATTAATCATATTCATTTCATCACTTTGAGAAGTTTCTGACTCTTCTGTCTCTTTTTCAGAGTCAGATTCCTCTTCTTTGTCATTGTGGTTTTCTGTTTCCACAATTTCATTGATTTTTGCCTTCTTGAGGCAGTCATTGGCTAAGTGTCCAATACCTCCACATTTATGGCATTTTCTTTGCTCATTATTGTTGGATGTATTGGACTTGAAAGCTTCTTTTGATCTATCTTTTTTGATAAATGGCTTATTTGGACTTTTGATGTCCAATTTCTACCAAGTTCTGCCAATTTTTGTCCTTGTAGCTATGTCTTCTAGTGCATTGATATACTCTTCTGTGGAGCATGGCTCTATACACCTGCTTCTCAGGGCATGTTCCAATTCACCTCCACATTTCTTAAGTATTTTCATGTGTACCATTTTTTGTGACATTTCTGGGTACAGTGCATTTAATATTTCAACTTTTTTTAAGAACCAAGTCAAAGGTTTATCTTTTTCTGGGTCAAAGAAGGAGTTCTCAAATGGATTTTCTATTTTTTACCTCCAGGCATCATTAGCCCACTTGGTGATTATTTCTTGTTTACACCAAGACCAGGTATTTTTGCCATTTGTTTGTCTTATTCCATAATACCATCTTTTTGCAGATTTCTCAAACAGTGAGTGTAATATTGCAGTGCTCAATTCATTTGGTATGGCATAATATTCTTGTAACATGTCAATTGTTTTAATAAATGACATACGGTCATATTCACCTTCTCCTGTGAATGTTGGCCATTCTTTTAATTAAGGTGCTTCCTTCATTAAGACTTGGTTATCATCTTGCTGACTTAATTCTGTTATGAATAGATTTGTTAATTCCTCTTTTGGTTGAAAAGGGCGTCCTATGCAAGAAAATGGAGTTGATAACTTTGGCATATTTGAGTCAGCCTCATTAATTTTATCCATTTTTCAGTAATAAGCCTTATTTCACTTTGAGTATCATCTTTCAGATGCATTCTTGCTTCATCACTTTTTTCCACATGGTCTAAAAGTAATTTCTGGTGTGATGAAGTCTTTTCTTCAAATTTTTCTACAGAAATACTTAATTTTTTTAATTTTTCTGTAAGATTTTCAATACTCATGTCATAATTCATTGTCAAAGTTTTATCTTTGATATTGTTTATGTATTTATACATTTCTTGTTGTCCTTGTATCAATGTTTTGAGTATTATCAATTATAGCTTTTGGTTTGTGGTTTTCAACCATAAATGCCATGTTATCAATTTCTTTCTTATTTTGTACAACAATTTTTGTCAAAAATGATAAGCTATTATTTATTTCTTGTAAAGATAATAAGCTATTTTTAATGTCTTTGAGAGGTAAAATACTGTATTTAAGCTCTGTTGAAGTATTTACAACATCAGGAAATAAGGTTATTTCTTTGGGAAATGGGGTTGTCTCATTCTTTGCTCCTCCTTGTCTTTGAATTCCATCAAAGTTCTGGCCATGCTGAAGACATTGTCCATGGCATCTTTTTGGATTTTTGAAATCCTGTAGCTTGGGGAAAATGGTTTCCTCAAATTCTTTTTCTTGTTCTTCTTCCCTTCTTGGGGAGATTGGTTGACTTGTGGCTTGCTGGTAGAAGCTACTGGGGCTTCTTCCTTTCTTGCCTCCCTCTTTTTGGAGTGGCACTCCTTGATCTTTTTGATTTGAGGCTTGGATGACAGTGGATTCCATCCATTGGAGTATACTACTATCTCCTCCTCTGTGAGCAATGTTTTGAGGATGTTCCTGGAGTTCATCACTCCTTGGTGTATTTGAGGCAACATTTCCCAGTCCTTGTCTTTGTACACTGTGTATTACTGCTTGTACTGGCTCATGTAAATGTCTATCCAAGCCCTGTGAATGTAGTTTGTACCTGTTTGAGTTACTCATACTTAGTTCTAACTCTGGTTCAGACAACATGGGCATTTCTGGGACTTGCCTTTGGGATAAGGAACTTCCTTGTGGGGATTCTGTTCCACTGGGGATATTTCCCTTTCTTTCCCCATTTGAGGAATCAATTCTACCTCTGAGTCCAGCTTCATCTGATTGGATGGAGTCTTGGGAGCCTCTTCTGGTAGTCATGATTTAAAAATTAAGAAATAAGAGGATTTCAGGACAAGAATTCTTCTTATGGAAATTGATAATTGAGGTACTCACCTTCAGAATCCTGAATAGTGGGTCCTGGAAAGTCTAATGTCTTAGCTTTCTTTTTCTTAATGACAATTGGTGTTTGGGAACTTGGACAAGCTTCTTCAACCAATCTTTCAACAGTGGCTTGGTTGCTTTCTGTTGGATTGTCTTTAAACAATAAAAAAGACAAATAAATATAAGTCTTTTATATAAGAAGTGCTATTTTCTTGTAAGATATGGCAATTTTCCATGTAAAAGTTGCTTTTATATCTTTAAAAAAATGAAATGAATAAACAAATGAATGAAAATGAATGAAAATGAATAAAAATAACTTTTTTTCATTTTTTTTCATGTTTTTATTTTGAAAGAATATAATGAAAATGGAAATTATTCTTTTATGAAATTAATTTCTAATTTAAAATTATTTTTAATTTAAAAAATATCTTTTTTAATCACTAGAGCCTGTGAAAGAAAGTTCTTGCAAGTCTAAGGATGTGAAAAACCATGAGTAAGACAGTACAATTGCTTTCCAAATACCGCAATAGCTTTCAAAATCAATGAATATAAAATTATTATATAATTTTATGATCATAATTATAATTTATTATTGGATAAACCAAATTAGAATTTTTTTTAAAGGCCTTTTAAAGTAAATATCATGGCCAGGCCCCCAAATGTAAGGTTTGACTATGAAACAATAAGTAAAAATGACTGATATTATACTTATTGTACCATGAATGTCCTTATGAATAAAATAAATAGATAAAAAAAATTATAATAATAAATAATTATTATAATTATGACATAAAAATAATTATATTATTGAATAAATATAATAATATAATAAATAAATATATTCATATAAGATAATGTATATATTTAAAAGCACTTTATTATTGTTACCAACAAATAATTAAGCCGTAAAAAATTGTTTTTTATTAATAAAAAACAATTAATAACAATAATATTACTAATATTAAAGCTATAAATTAATATAAGTACTATCTATATTAATTAAAAAATTATTAAATTAATAATCGAGAGAAAATTATTATAATAAGAAGAAATGACCTACTTTTAATACTTAATATAATAATTTTGAATGATTTTACGCCAAAAATTATAAATACAACTTATTTAAATTGTACTCACAATAAAAATCAAACGAAATTACAAATTATCTTAATTTTACGTGGATTTGAGATTTTTAAGAGAAATATAACAAGAAAATGGAACAATTGGTGTAATCACATCGAAGATGATGATTATGATGAGTATCACCTTTGGTCTTTAATGATATAATAGATTTATATATAAAGAATAAAGATTTTACCTTTTAATGGAATTGTTTTAATGCTTTGATGCATCTGAGGGGAAAATAGAGTAAAAAGAGCTCTATTTATAGTAAATACCTCCCTTCTAGAGTCCAGAAGGCTTCTAGTAGAGGTGTACTGATGCGTTCTACTAGAATTGATCAATAATTTAAGTTTGAGTGATGATTAGATCATGATCAAACCATCTTACCCCATTATTACACCATTATTTAGAGTTATCACTGTAACTCTACGTTTGATGATGTCATAGGCTTGGAAGAAGCCTAAACTTTGTGTATTGTATTAGTATTAATCATAATCTAATAGTATTCATCAGTTTTATCAATTATATGACTGTTAAGCTTAAAATAGGATTACAGTGAGTTATCATAAATGATCAAATTTATGCTTAAACTTTGATCATTAATAACCTTGAAGTTATACATGCTAAAGCTATTCTGAGAGTGGATTCTGATAGCCTTGTATATCCTGATTAAACTTCCAAGAGCATTTTATTACATCCTCCAAAATCTATTTTGATGATTTTTCTTGTAACTCATCTTGTCTGTCAAAATTTGATATTTTAAACTTCAAACCATGATTTCAAGGGGTTATACCTTAAATATTATAATAAAAATTACATAATTTGCCACGAATGAACCATTAGAATCTGCCTGTCCATTTTTTTAAGTTTGGACCACTTTCACAACAAAGTGGTCTACAGCTCTATTGATTTTATTCAATAATCCATTACAAGTTTCAACCTTGCATATAATTTGTTAAATAAGGTTTATATATGTATTTTTATAGTAACTAAGTGGTGACTTTCTTTTTGGTTTATCTCTCTATCTTGTAAATTTCAAGAGATATTAACTAAAAACCATGAATATATGCATTGACCCAAAAAGTGCATATATTCAGCTTAATTCCTGAAGTATTAAATTTAGAGATTAGCTTTATAATTGTTTTATGTGGAGAGGCGTATGGAAAATCCAATGGTAAAACTTATTTCACATGTTGTTTCATTGGTTTCTGAGATAAATGAGGTTTTGTACCTTTTTTAAGGTATTATTACTTATACTTCAGTAATTATTGACTTTTCAGATATGCCATAAAAATGACATATGTGTATTTTACCATGAGGAATCTAATGGTGTAAATTCTTCCCCATGTTTATTCATTAGATTCTGAGTACATTCAGATTTTATGCTTATTTATGGTATTTTACTAATTTTTGAGATAATTGTCATAAGCATAATTATTACAGAAATTTTGTTGTGACCTTTTTGGATATATGGTTATATCTCAAAGGATCACAGAGAGCCATCAGAAAAATACCATTTTTCTTGGGGTTGGATTCAATATTAATAAATTAGTGAAGAGGTGAAAATAAGGGTTTTGGCTTATTTGATCTTATCTCTGACCGGGCTTATCTTTGTCCGTTATTATCCAATTTGGGTAAGCTTGGTATATTTATATTCAAGGAGATTTCCTCTTTATATTTTACCTGTGTTTCCTATATTTGTACAATACTCTTCATACAGTTACTGATGGTATTTTGGATGTCATTCTGGTGCTCCGTTTGCAGTCACAGGCTGACAAGAGGAATAGATGGTACCATTGGATAGCTCTCCTTGAGAGCTTTAAGAAGAATACAATTTTAGTGGATTTTGCATACAATATGAATAAGATAGATGAGAGGTGAAAATAATGCTTTTTCTTATTTTTTCTCATCTTTGACAGGGCATATCTTTGTCCTTTCTTATCCTATTTGGGTCAGGTTGAAATAATTATATTTTAGAAGTTTCTCTCTTTATTTCATACCTGTATTGGCTGTGTTTGTCTAATACTCTTCATACCATTACTTATGGTATGTTGGAAGTCATGCTGATGCTCTGTTTGGAGTCACAGAATGACACTCTTCCTTCCCAGATGACAAAACATCATATCAAAAATCCTACAGTATTTGAGAGCATTCCTGTGAAGAATTTTTTTATTGGCTCTTTATGTTAATTTTGAATATTAATTCTTCCTTCTTGTAGGTATTAATATGTAATTATTTTATTATTCTTTATTATTTATTATTTACTATATATTATTTATGCTTTATTATTTATTATGTATTATTTATTATTCATTATTTATTATTTATTACCAATTATTCATTAATTTTTATTTATTACTTACCATTTATTTATTATTTTTATTATTCATGATTTATGTTTATTATTTATGATCTATGATTTATTATTCATTATTCATTATTTATTATTTATTATTTATTATTTATTATTTATTGATTATTGTCTATCAATTATGATTTATCATTTATCATTTATCATTTATTATTTATCATGCATTATTTATTATATATCATTTATTATTTATTATTTATCATTTATTACTTATTACTTATTATTTATTATTTCATTTTAATTCAGTGATGAGGGATTCTTCCCCTCTCCATTCATTAAAAATATTTTCTACATATGTTTTTCTACTCTTTGGTGAAAATTTCTGTATGATAAGAATTCCTTTATAAATCTCAATAATAAATCTTTTTTGAATCAACTAAACAAATAGAGATTTAAGAATGAAAATTGTTGAAGGGCCATTTTCCCCCAAAAACCCAGATCATAAAGGCCATTTTCTCCAAAAGCTTAACATCATAAGGGGTGAAGAGAAGAAATAAGTAACACCTCTCAGTTTATCATGAGATCCTGACAGTTCCAGTACCATAAATACTTTTTGAGGGGAAATTTCCCTCTCTGTTTTTTTACCTACTCAAATCCCCTTACTGATATAATAGTTCTACAAGATTTTCCATAAGGAGATGAATAAACATATAAATTATTCAAACCAAAAAAAAGCAAATATTAGTACAGATTAAGGTCTTTTTCAGGACCTCTTATTCAGTCCTGAGACTATAATAATGATAAAGAACTATGCATGAGGAACTTTAAGGTCATACTCAGGACCTAAGGCATTCTTTTTTTGAAAAATAAGAAAACAATATCATTAAAGATAATGATTGAATATTTTATTCCTTTTATATATTAGTCATTTTTTTGTTATCTCCAGAATAAGATAATGATTAAATAAATAAATAATAATGAAATTTATTCTTAATTCTTCATATTATAGAAGAGAATTGAAATATCAAAATGCAATTAGATCTGTATATGTAGAGTCTTTTCAGTTTTTATTTTAATATTTATTATTTTGTTTATTATTATCATTATCATACTATATATACTCATGAATTCCAAAAGTATTACTTGCATGTATTCATCTTATATAAGCATTCCTTACTCCATTGATTTGAAATTCAAATTAAACTTCAAAGACATAAGATACAGAATAGAAAAAGAATAAAATGAAAATAAAATAGAAAAATAAACATAAAAGGAAATGAAATCAAATATAAATATAAGAAAGTAGAAGAAAAGCAACTAGCAGAGGAAATTAACTGATACATTACTTTATAATCTAATCATCCTCTCTCTTAAGTCTGCTAATATTTATTTAATAATAATAATAATAATAATAATATTGTTCAATTTAGATTATTAGAGTTTCAGCCTCAAATATTATTATGCTTTTGTTATATTTTTTTAATTTGAACATATCTTTTTTTTACTTTAATCTTATGCTTTTTATTATTTTATCTTATTATATCTATACTCTAAGTACTGATAATTACTACACTAGGACTAAAGTATGTTCCTTTTTGTCTGTCATTCTATGTAATATCACCTCTCTTCATCTCTCTATATTATTTCTTTAGTTTTATAGTTATATATATATATATCAGCTTATATTAATACTTTAAAAGCGAGGAGAGCTGCTCAGAATTACTGCGCTACTTAAGCAGTTGTATCTTTTTCAGAATTACGTGCTGTTTTTCTTTCTTTTTTTCATTATTTATTATTATTATTATTATCATTTTCTTTATAAAAAAAATTAATTTTTATTATTATTCATTGACTTATGATACCAAGAAAAAACAGAAGAAAGAAAAAAGACCATAAATATTAATTTTCGGGAAATTCTACATTTTATTATAGTATGATTGTATATTTTAATTTCTTTTATTTTTGTAATTTTATTTTATTTTCTTGTTTTTATTTGTTTAAATGCTTAATAAATAAAACTAATCTCTAATAAATTTTTTATTTTATGTTCTTCATATTGTAAAACCTAAAAAAAGAACATAAATTATCGCTGTGAAGCTGAAATTCCTCTTCTTTTCTTTAGTAGCAAATTGCACTATGATACCAAAAAAAGATAATAAAAGAAAAGAAGGTCAAAGAGAATCACTACGCTGCTGAAGCTACTCCTTACTATAGTTGCGCATTGGACTTTTATTATTATTCTTTTAGATCGTTTATTTATTTATTTTGAACATAAAAAAACTAATAGTTTGTACATATTTTTTTTGGTTCATTTGTGATACAAAAAAAACCTAATCAACTTACATAGCTGAGCAGCGCTGAGCTGCTACAGCATGGCTTTTACTATTCGGTAATCGTACATTCCATTTTTTCCATTACTTTATTATTTTATATTATATTTATCTTTTAATTAATTTAATTTAATTGATTTATTTGTGATTGGCAATGTTTTAGATAAAAGGAGTTGAAGGAGTTACAGCTAATATCCCGTGGGTGTTTCACAAAATTAATCTGCGATGTTTTTGCCGCCGTTTGTGGATTTTCTTTTACAGTTACTGTAAAATTCAGCCACCCAAGAGAGATTTAACCTCTTAACATTAGTTCTTGTTATTTATTGTATTTTTCTTTTTTGATATATCTCAATCGTCATTCTCTGCTATCTCCCCTTCAATGCCACTTATGTATGCTGGTGAGTCTGTTATTCAATTATTTGCAATTCTAATTTTTTTTGACATTTGAATCCATTGTTTAAATTGTAAGTAATTCAATGATCCCCTTTTTCTTTCTATTTCATTCATCTTTATTGGGGAGCTGCTTACTTATATTGTTCATATCCTGATTTATATTGATTGAAATTCCATATTTATTTATTTATTAATATACTTTTTTTAATTGAAATGGCGTTTTATTTTTTCACAGAGCCATAATAAGAACTTCATGATAAGTTGATTTTATCAACCTTTGGTTAAAACTCAAAAATTTTGGGGTGTGTTATTTTTTTATTGATTTCTATTATGCTGATACCCCATTTTTTCTTTCATTTTTTCATTAATATTGTCCAATGTTTATGTAAGGTAAGTGAAGGTGGTTTAGAAAGAGTTTATTTCTCCTCTTTTTGTCCATCTCATCATCTTTCTTTCAAGAAAATTTTAATTATAATTTACTTTTTTTATTTATTTTTTACTCCTTTCACCTTAAAGATCCAGCCTGTCACAGATTACAAGGATGTCACCATATCCCTTGATTACATTTGTTATAGCTTCAAAATTCCTTCTCATGGACTACCTACATTTAATTTATACATTTTCTCCAATCATGAAGATAAAAGTATTGTTTATCCCATAGTTGGCCAGCTTGGCCTAGCACCAAGCTCTCCTCTAGCTCTCTCCACCAATACACAGACTACGACTCTTGAGTCTGAAAGTAATAACCCTTTTTTGGATAACAAACCAACGTCCCCATCAATACACTCACTCCGAGCAGATTTTCATTACTATTTCTACCTTTTCGAAAGTAAAATGAAATACTTTAATGCTCACATGGAAAACCTCTACATGAAGTGTACACCAACCTTATTTTAATTTCAAAAAGAGCAACAACTTGTAAAAGATTCAGTGCATTCATGCTTGCATTTTTATATTCAAATGACCAAGGAAGTCTAAGCTTCTTTTATATATATTTTTATTCTTTGCTAACTTATTGCTTCAGTGTGATTAGCCAAACAGAAAGAAAATCCACCAATATACTTTCCTTAAGTAGCTTAAGTATGTAATGCTTCTCTTTCTTTCTCTCTTTCTTTTTTTAACTAACTTGAACATTGACAACCACTTTTTTGGAACAATTTTTAATAATCAACGATGCTTGGCACTTTCCTTCAATTTATCATCTAGCAAAGCCTTTCAAAACTTCAAAGGATAAATGAAGAAAAATAAGAAAATAAGAATAAAATAAAGAAAACATTTTCAGTTTTTTTAACACAAATTTAGTGAGATTATCATTTGTTTGTTAGTCTTTTTAATATATTTGTCTCTTGTGTCTTCCCTTTGTTGTTGGAAAAGGGAATGAAAGATCAGGAATAATGATTATTATCTTTTGATTTATTTCCAATTCTTGAGTATTTTTGAAACTTCCCCTCACTTTAATCAGATCAAAGCAAGCAAAATAAAGGTAGGATAAAAAGGAACTATATATATTTAATTAATTAATTAATATATAAGGAAATATTTCAAAAAAGGAACTGTTGAGTACCAAGCTAGTCAAACAATATAACTTGCTTTATCTAAGAAAAAAATAGACTTAAGAATACAAAATAAACCTCCAATATTCATTTTAAAAAAAGGGTGTTGGTAAAAACACGTAAGGGGTGCCCTGGGCCCATTTTTAATTAAAACTGAAACACAATTGGGCATGTATTGGGCCAAAACATTCCCAAAAGAGGTTTTTTCCCCACAAAACCTCTCTAACTCCAAATTGTTTCAGATTTTTTTGCCCAGCCCCCCCCCCAAAAAAAACAAGCCCAAACACCCCAATAATCCACATTATCCCCACCCCAAACCATTGTTTTTTTTTGGAAAAAAAGCATTACCAAAGCCATTTTGCAAAGCTTTTCACACTTTTTTTTCTTTTTTTCCCCCAAAGACTGCATTTTCCACCACAACAACCTGCTTTCAAGCCTCTCAATTTTCAATTTTTTACCTTCCCTCATCTATTAATCCCACATTTAAACCACTTTCTTTCACTCTTAACTACTTCTATTCATTTTTCACACCTTTTTTCACCTCTTTTTCACATTTCGAAAGGTTCTTACCCCATTCCAAATCCCCCAATTCCCCCTTTTTTTCACTTTTATACATATTTATCATTAAAAAATGCTTCAACCCCCCACTGAAGGTGAATTTCAGACCCTTGAGCTTCTTTTGCAACATGTGCATAATGTTGCCAGGGCTCAGGGGTATGCTGTGTCCACCTTGAGGTCCAATATGACCCACAACCAAATTGAAATATGTTGTGACAGGTCTGGCACCCCAAATCCCAACAAAAGCCCCTCCAAAACAGTCACCTCAAGAAAGCTTCACTGTCCTTTTAGACTTTATGCCAGGAAATATGCCAAGAGTACCACTTGGACTCTTAAAGTCAAAAATCCTGAACATAGCCATGATACCACTGAAAATATCATGGCACATCCTGCTTTCAGGAAATTCAATGAGCAAGAAACATCCCAAATTGCTCAAATTTCTGAATGACTGCTCATGCCAAGGCAAATTGAGGCCCAATTATGCAGCCAGAGGGAGTCTGACAGGCCTGTAATACTTCAAGACATTTACAACCAAGTCAAGAAAATCAAGAAAGACAAACTGCAAGGCAGAAGGCCCATTAATTATCTTATTGACACTATCAAAGAAGAAAATTTTGTTTGGTCCTCTGCAAGGGATTCCGAGGGACACATTACCTCCTTGTTTTTTACTCACCCCCTGGCCATAAAACTTTTTCATGGCTTTCCTCATGTCATTCTTATGGATTGTACTTATAAAACCAATAAGTACAAAATGCACCTTTGTAATCTTGTTGGATTCAGCTCAACAAATAAGACCTTTTCTGGGGCTTTTTGTTTGATGAAGAATGAAAATGAAACTTCATATACTTGGGCATTAAATCAATACATTGAAAAGGTCCTCAACAACACCAATATTTTTCCCCCTCCAGTTATTGTTATTGACAGGGATCTGGCCTTGAAAAACTGTATTAAGAATCTCTTCCCAGACTCCAAAGTCATGCTATGCATTTGGCAAATCAATAAGGATGCATCTGCACATTGCATGAATAAAATTGGTCATGGAACTGATTTTGAAAATTTTATGGGCCTTTGGAATCAAGTAATATACCTCTCCACTTTATTTCATTTTATTTGACTTTTTTTCTTATTATTGTCTTTATTAATGATTTTGGGATTCTTTTCTCAGCTTATGTATTCACCCACTGAAAAGTCTTTCAAAGACATCTGGAAGAAGCTTCAAAAGCAAGCTAAAAATCTTGAGGTCTTGTAGTATTTTGAAAATACCTGGCTTCCTCTAAAGGAGTATTATGTGCCCGCCTGGACCAACCACCATTGCCACCTGGGTGTGGGCTCCACCTCCAGAGCTGAAGGTGCCCATGCCATGGTTAAGGTTTGGCTCCAAAAGTCCACTGGTACTCTCCTGGAGGTAGTCAGGGCTTTCCACATGGCATTCAGAAAACAATTTATTGAAATTATCAACAGAATCTCCAAAGAAATGATTGTCCATGTCAAGAATTTTCCTCCCCACATCTGTGCCCTCAATGTCAAGGTGTCTCATTATGCTCTTCATATTGCCTTTGAGAATTTCAAAACAAAATTTCTTCCAAATGAAAAATACACCAACAAATACAACAATTAGAAAGGCATTCCTTGCAAGCATAAGACCCGAAAGGCATTTGCCAAGCGCCAAAGGCTTGAATTATCAGAATTCCATCCTCAATGGCAATTGAATATGCCTATGAGGGTTCTTTAATTTTTTCTTATTAACTGATTTTATTTGTCATATTATTCTCAGGCTGGTTTTCAAGGTGATGATCAAAGTGTTGAAAAAGAAAGAAAGAATGAACCCAAGAAAATATTTGAAGACATTAGGGAAGACCTGTTTCAAAGACCAATGGCATAAATCACTCCAATACTTCAACATTTTCAAGATGGTTTGACTGGAAAAGTCCCATTTGATCAAATTCCCAAGAGTCAAGAGGATGATCAATATTATGAAGTCCCTCTAGAATGCAAGAATATCTGTGGAAGACCCCAAGGAGCCAAGAATAAAAACAAAAGAGAACCTTCAAGATTTGAAATTATTGAAAGTCAATCCAAGAGAAGAGGAAGACCCCCATCAAAATTTACCAGCACAACAACATAAAGATCCCAGTCAAATGTCCCCTCTCTAATTATGGAAGTGGACTCATCTGAAGATTCTGAAGATTCTGAGGACTCATTATCTAAATCCATCAGTTCATCATATTCACTACCCTAAGCAACTGAATTAATAAATCAGAAGTAACCCTGAGAAGGTCCAGAAGATTGGCAATTGGAAGCAAAAGCTCACAAAGAAAATCACACAAGCCTGCCACCAGTTTGAATATGTATGATGCAATTGACTTGACCTGTGAGCATTGTCAAAGCAATTATCACACAAGTGATGAATGCTCCAAGCTGTTTGTGAGTTTCTAATTATTTTTGATATATATTTCTCTTGTTTCTTTTGATATTTATTTATTCTTTGACCTTATTTTATCAGATAACTGGCTCAGAAGACTTGCCCAAGTTTATATTGAAATAAACCTTCAAGGCCATCAATGTCCAGGGTGATGGAAACTGTGGCTACAGAACAGTATCCCACTTCATTTAAAAGACTCAAGATCAATGGGCTGATGTCAGAGGTGACTTGGCTGAAGAAATTAACCAAAATCAAGACCTTTATGACGCCATGAACACCTTAATTCCCTCAGTATCCTCTTATTTGGAAAGAATTGAATGGTATGAAGATGTTGGCCAGGCTCCAAAAACCAAGTGGATGTCCATACCTGACATGGGGGATCCAATTGCAAATAAGTATAAAAGACCAGTTTTCTTTTATTCCACAGCCCAATCTTTTTTGTTTTTCCCTTATTTCTGTCCTCCAAATGATAATCCCCCCATTTGCATCTGCTTCTTGAATAGTTGTGCTCATTTTGTTTCTTTGGACATCATCATTTCTAAAGTTTATCCAGTCCCCCACCATTACTGTGATCTGGGAGATTTATTCCCATAAACAAGCCCTGGGGTGGGCTGATAAGTTTAAGAAACACAGAATGTGGTATTTTTCCAATCTTCCTCCCCCCTCTCAGAAAAAACCCACTATTTTGGAGGTTGATTCTGATTGAATGATTTTTGTATATACAATTTATGCCAATTACCCCCCTCCTCAGTCATATTTATTGCTTAAATCCCACCTCAGTCTCCTTTTTTATCAAAAATGTGGAACTTTTGTACTTGAAAATAGTCATATTACACATGAGAAAAAAAACAGTTGAAAAAAAACACTCATTCCGCCTTCACTTGTTGTCCCACCCAAAAAAATTTCCCAATTAATGAGCTTCTGGTTATTTATTGTCCAGATTGAACCCTTTAATTCAAAAAAGAAATGAAGGAAATTCATAAGTGGGAAGTTACTAAATTCACTTTTTAAGAATAGGCATATTACAATGACGGGAAAAAACACTTGAAAAAAAAACCCTTTGTGCGCCTTCACTTGTCCCACCCAAAAAAATTCCCAAAATTATGGGATTCTGCTGCTTTATTCTTCACATTGAACCCTTCATTTTTAAAAAAAAATAAGTAAATTCATAAGTGGGAAGATTTTAAATTAATTTTTGAAAAAAATATGCCATTTTGGCGTATTGGCCAAATTGGTGAAATTTGGCAAAAAAAAATTTGAAAACATTCATGCTCATTGACATGCCAAGTTGGGAAAAATATGGCAAAAAAAATAAGTAAATCCTCAAAACTGAGCATGAGAATTTTTTTTTGAAAATTAAGGTCACTTACGTGTTTTTACCAGAAAATTAGGTGTTTTTACCATAAATTGGTAAACACACGTAAGGGCTTACGTGTTTTTACTAAAAGCTTAAGTGTGTTTACCAACAAATTAAAAAAAAGGAAATAAAAAATAAGGCATAAGAAAAGAATGGCAAAAAATAATAAATCAACTGAATAATAATAAAAGTAATAAGAAAGAAAAAAGAAGCAATGTCTTCATAGAATAAACTAGTAAAGAATTGATTTTAAAAACAACTTCTTTGTTGAATTTATGAATTATTTATTTAATTTATTATGTTACTTCTATATTTATATATTTATTTTACTATTTATTTTTCTTCTCTTTTTACATATTATATATATAGATACATATATTGATGAATTGAAGAATTAAAATAAGTAATACATATAATAATTTCAAGAATAAATTTTTATAAACCAGAATCCCATTGATATTAAAAAATAAATTTCAAAAGAAAAAGAAAAAGAAAATAACATAAAATGAATATATTAATAACATAAAATAAATAAATAGAATAACATAAAATTAAAAGGCATAAAATAAGCTATAAATAATCAATTACTTGATTAATTTATGGGCTATAGAGTTCCAACAAGATTCCCCTTCCCTAGCTCCATATTTGGACCCACCTTTTGATGTATTTCTTCTTTCAAATATAAAAAAGATTTTCACTTTTTAAGAAGCTATTTAACTACTTTTATAACTTTGATTGAAGATTTTTGAAGAAATATGGTTTGTTTATTTTATCACCAAAAGATAACTTCAAGCTAACACCAACCTTATTCAAAGATATAAAATTATCCTTTTGAACATTGTTATTAATTTTCTTTATCCTTCTATTTTTAGTAATTTTTTTATTAAAGAATCGGTATTGAATGATTTTTAGTATCATTTTGAGATTGGGATTGAGTATTTGGGATATCTTCAGGGTGAGTTTACCTTTTATTAAAGTAATAAGGATCATTTAACTCCATATTTTGATCTATGATTTTTGCTTCTAAATTTTTATCGTAAAGATTTTAAAACAATTGAATAATTCTAGCATTTCTTTTGCTTCTTTGGTGAGCTGATTCTGACTATCTCCATCAGGCTCTTCAGGTAGATTCTCTATATCATTCCTGGAGTTTCCAATATTCTCAGCTAAGTCCTTATATAGATACTCTTTACTTTCTTCTTTTATTGGTAATTTTTAGCCATTTGTTTCCATTAGTTTGTAGCTACTTACATTGAAATGATATTTTCTTCCTCCTATTCATCTCAACAAAATTTATGACACTTTTAAGCCAAGGAAAAATAATACCGAGAATTTTTTCCTTGGAGTAAATGATTTTAATTACCCTCAATACTGAATAATGTGTAAATTGTTCCATATGTAGGTATTACTATCCAAAATGTGTTCTTCTACGAACTAGTAATTTTATTCTCTACATTTCTCTTTTTTTCTTTTAATTAGGAATTGTTCCAATGTATAAATCCATTTTCATTGGTATAATATTAATTCATGACTCTGGATTCATTATTCCCATAACAGCATATTATTCCCAGCCTACTCTGACATGAATTGGTGAGAAACCGGGAAATCTAGCATTCACGCTAGTATGAAAATTATTTTCTTGTTCAGAATAGTCACTACTATCATTTTCAAAAAATGTTTCCTCAATTTTAATATAATTTATCTTCAATGTTCTTTTTACTTCAGGTGATATGGTTTTTTTTTGCAAAAGTATTTTCTTCCTTAAGCTCATTTGATTTAAACAAGTTTGGTGGAAATTTGATTCAAACAGGATGGTGGAAATTTGATTCAAAAAGGTTGAAGTTCATTCACATTCAGAGCTATATTTTATCCTCTGAAATTGGTGGTTTTGCACCTTTACATTTGAAATCAAATTTAATACCCTCATGTTTATTCCTTCTTCATTTCCCAATTGCCTTTGATAACATCTTTTTCTTTTTATGATATTATTTCTCCTTTTTTACCACTGCAGATTATAGCTCTTTATGCTCTTGATTTTCTTGAAGTAATTTTGAAACTTTCAATTTCCGGAAAAGGGTTTTTAACTTACAAGCTGGGCTGGATTCAACTGACAAATTATGACCTTGACTTTGCCTTTTAACCTTATTTTCATCATCCAATTCTTCTTTTACATATTAATTAACCTTTATTCTTTCATTTTAATTGGCGAAATTTGATCTTGCCTCCAGTTTAATTTCAATATCCTCCACATTTGCATGTTTCCAGTCTGAAGACTTCACCATGTTACATTATCCCATTCCTTTTGGTGGTACCAAATGCCATTGTTTTTCTTCAGTTGAGAAAATTTGAATACAAAGTCTTGTACCATCTGATTCTCAATAGCTATATATTTCTCATTGATCTTGAGATTTCTCAAGTATAATTCCATTATAAGCTAAAAATGGTCTACCAATTACAGTATGATCTGCAGCTCTTGAAACAAAAAAAGGATCTTCCTCTCGTCACCAGATGGTAAAAATGAAAAATAATTTTTAGGAAGTCTGAAAGCTGCTGTACTATGACCTCCCATACCTTTCAGACACATATTCAAGCCTCTCATGGTTAATTTTACTTTAATATCATCAATATCTGCGATAAAATTCATCTCTGCACCAGTATCAACCAATGCTTTCAGTTTATGACCTTATTAACCAATTGCTACATCCATCATTCTAATGGGACAAGCATAGTTCATTTTCTCATCAATAATTACTTCTGCTGGAGATAAGTATTGTTCTTGGTTGTTAATTTACTTAAATTACATGAAACACTCATTTTTTCCAGATAAATACTTGAGTTGGTTTGTAAAACAGTGTCAGGGTGAGTCTATATAGTAGCTATAAAATGTAGTTACAAGCTAGTATTATGACTGTGACACGTCAAAAAACAAATAAATTTAAATCTTCAGGTCCTACTGCTACGTGGTAACAGTGGTGATGAGTCTGTTGAGGACCTGGGTTGCCATACTCTAATATCTTTGACTGTAAAGAAGTACTACAATAATTATATTCTAATTATATCTTTAATGATAATTCTAAGGACACTACTGATTGATAACAGTTTTGTCACGTAAGAATATGGATAATAAGATAAAGATGATGGGTTTTCAAGGAAAAAACCCTTCTTTTTAAATCTTTCAAGACTGTCAAGAGTTATTAACTCTTCACGCGTCAGAGGAGTGAGAGTTTTCACTCCAATGATCAGTCTGTGGTTCTGGATCATCAATTCTGACGTCAATAGAGGCAGAATTGTGGTTTTGGAACCACAAATGATCATTCTGGATCAATACAGGGTGAAATAACTTTTCACCTGCCACGTCAGCACTTGGATGATGTTTCTCTGGTGTCTGTATGATCAATAATGATTATTTTAGAGAGGTTATATCTTCATAAGTATATTATTTTAAGTATGAGAGCAATACTGTTTGATACAAGTTTGATACAGTCATGTATTGCTAGAAAAACCTTCCAATCAAGGTATCTCAGTCATTTCTTAAGATATCAAGAAACCAAGAGCACAGAATTAAATGGCTTAATGAGCTCTTCAATTTGGTATTCTTCATGTTTACCCTTCTTTAAAATAGCAAAAGTTATAAGGGTTTTAAGTTTTTGGATGTATTGTTGTACATCAGTATGAGGCTTCAAAAACTTCCATACCAGATATCTTCTTCAATTTGGAAGATATCTGTATTCTGATGATACATTCTTGTAGGGATTGATTAGCTCTACAGTTTGGTATATTACACTGTACAGTTGTATGAGTGTATGCCAAAGATACAGGGGTTTGTTTACATTGTTGTTTTTCAGAACATCTGTATTTTGGTTGTTAAGCCTTTGAACTAAGATCCCTCAGTCAATTTAAGAGATACAGAGGTCTAAGGTGTCTCAAATTAAAGCTCTTGTTTAGATCTTTAATTTGGTTATAATTTTGTACAGTTTTGTACAAGCCCTATTTGACTTTCAGGGGGGTCTTGGTTTTAAAATAAAGGTCATATGGTATCTCCAGTTGTAGTTGTGTTACAGAAACATGGATTATACCATTGTGTAGTTCTCTATGTGAGCTTTAAGAAAAATACCATTTTGGTATAGAATAACTTAAATATGAATAAGCTAGATGAGAGGTGAAAATAAGGGTTTTGACTTGTTTATTCTCCTCTAGGTTTCCTTATTCTGTTTGGATAAGGTTGGTGTTCAATTTAAGAGGAGTTTTTTCCTCTTATTTATTACCTGTATTGACTATGTTTGTTCAATACTTTTCATACCATTATTTATGGTATGTTGGATTTCATGCTAGTGCTCTGTTTTGAGTCACAGGTTGACAAACAGGGTGAAATTGTAAATATTTCTTCTAAGGTGAGATTAATCTTTTGATCTAAAGTTTCTTCATAACCTTCTCAATAATTGAATCTCCATTCTCTTCTTTTACTTCTAGTTTGCTATGTGTTACATCTTTTTATATTGGCTTTGTAAACAATTTTTCTGGTTCTTGTTGTTTCTTTACAGGTGTCCTTTCTTTAATAATTTTAAGAATTGGCTTTTGAGCTGGATTATGTTCTGGCTCTTTGATAATATCAGATTCCTTTGATACATTGTATTTTGAAGGTATATTAACTTCTTCAGCTTCTTCTGTATCTTCTTCTCAATTTATCTACCTGGAAAACTAACCTTACTTTTAATTACCTCTTTAAATTGCACTGGTAACTTTTCAGGAAAGATTTAAGATTGTGATTTATTTTTTTCTTCCCTTTCCATTCTTTTCTTAGTGTTTCTTAATCCAAAATTTATATTTAATGGCTCCAATCCAGTGGAGATGCATGGTGGTTGCTATTCACCCCAACCTTCCATTGAGACTACAGCTGTTGAATCTTCTTCCTTCTTCTGTTCTTCAGCTTTGGTACTGGTTTATGTTTCTGTTCTAGTAACTCCTTTGTGAGAACCTCTTGCTCAGCTAAAAAAATCTCTTACTAGGTCCCTTGGTATCTTGCCTCCTTTTATAGGAACTATTTCAAAATTTGTAAAATAAAAAGAACTGCCTGCTTTACATATCATAAAATTTTTAATATCTTCTGTTGTATCATTACACCTACTGACAGTATATCCATACTTTAGACAATAGGTACACTTATACTGTTGTCTAGTTCCTTGTTGAAGCTGAAATATGATTATCCTTTGGATTCAATTCTTTATTTTGTGCCTTGAAGTCAATTGGGTTTCTTTTCTGCAATCTAGAAAGATTTGTTAGCTCACTCAGTTGATCCCTGAACTGTTTAATATCATCTTTTTCCTTGAATATTTATTTTTTAGATGTTTCCTGCTTTTCTTTGAGGGATTTGGAAAACTCTTTATTCTTGTTCGGTGCTTCTTGCATTCCTGGAAACAATTATTCTTTGAGCTTTAATTTACTTTCTTTTTCTCCATAGTCACCTTTTTCTTTCCTATGTGGAGAAGGAAGTCTTTTGGTTACTAAGATTCTGGCTTCCAGTTCTTGCTCAACATACTTTCTCAATACCCTCATAGGTGGTAGGAGATATCCTCCATCTTCTTCTCTAACCATGAAATTATTTTTTATAATCTTTTTGCTAATAGCTCCTTTGACAGAAAACGCAAATCTAGAATCTCTTCATGATACACATCATCCTGAGTAATATATTTATATCTTAAAAGGAATGTGATAATTTTTTCATTTTCTCCAATAAATGCTTTATACTTTGAAAGCGCACTAGTTCCCCCATCATCTTGGGTATCATTGGATAAATTTAGAAGGGAATAATTCCTGTAGCTTCTCTCAGGTTAAAATATTCTCCACTTGGTAACGAGATATTTCTTGATCTTACTACAGCTTTCTTTTTCATAACCAGGAATAGCATCTATTTCATCACTAACTTTGGGATCTGGTCTCCAGAATGCCATCTTCATTGCCACATCTTCTTCTGATACTCCCTCTATTTCAGCTATCCTTTCAGTATTTTTAGAAAGCTTTCCAGATTCTTCTCCATTGAAATTAAGATTATAGTTTTTTTCTTTTATTTTTACTACAGATCTTTCTTGTCTTTGAATTTCTTTATGCTACTTATTGAATGTCTTGGTATTGAAATGAAACCTTTCTTGAGACATTTGATGGTCCTGGCTCTTTTTCTGGAGAAGAGGTTGCTCTAGGTCAAGGTGTTGATAATATTGTTTATTCTTCTGGTCTAACATGTCTAGTTAAAGTAGGCTTGCTAGGACTTTCTCCTGGTGTGTATGATGTTGATCCTCTTCTGTTAGCTTTCTTCTTCTTTAAGCCTGTAAATATAATAGGCAATTGACTTGGGATATTTTTTACATGCTGAGGTTGATCTTCTCCTTGACTCTCCTACTCATACTGTTCTTCAACATTAGCTTCAGGTAAGGGTGGTAATTTTGATGTTGACTGTTCCATTTTTTCTGGTTTTGAGAATATTCAAATTTCCCTTCTTTCTGCTTTCTCATTTCAAAATCTTGAATAAAGCTTAAAAACAATTCTTTAAGCCTTTCCTCTTCCTTTTCCATTTTTCGGGGTAGAATCAAGTAAGCTATAATCTGCCTGTGATTCTTGTTCTGGTGGTGTAAATAGTTTCAATGGGTAATAGTAATGATATTATTCAGATGGGGCTTTTGGTGATGAATGAGGAGATGATGATAATGATGAAAATTTTTGAAAAGTGAGATTATTTGATTCTTGTTTCCAAAAGATATTCATTTTGTTATTTTTTTTCCTTTTCCAAGATAGATCTGAAAATATTATGCTTATATTCCTATATGTCTGCCTCCCAATGTTGGGACACCAGCTGTGGAACTCCTCTGAATTGGTGATTAAATGAGGCAAGACCTGGAAGGAGAAATTACAAGTAAAAAGTTGTGAATTGCTTCCTGGTACTTGTAACCTTTGCTCTGCTACTGTGCTAGAATAATCTAGAATTCTGTTACTAATATTATAAGCTATCTTCACTGAGTTCACCAAATCATTTTATTATTGATAGTGGCTTGATCAAAAATATTTTACTCAACAATTTTTTGTAAGACGTTTCTCTCCTTAAATCAATGGATATCTGAAATATTAATGAGTAAATAATTTTCAAAATTTACATAAAATATGGTTGGATTACACCAAAATAAGTTTACAAAACAAAGAAGAAAATACATAAAAAACAACAAAAAAGGAGAAACAAGAAATAAGAACAAAAGTCTTGATATTTGAAATAAACCAAAAAATAATCCTTTTTATATATTTTTAGACTCTTAAGTGAAAAATTACAGAAGTCAAGATATTAGAGAGAACAAATATAACAATTGATAACACAAATAAAGGTATACTAATCAAGACCAGGATGAGAGTAAGTCTTCACTCAAAAATGATAAGAATGAAGATAACCAGGAAATCAATATCAGTAAGCTTGCTGAGGACTAAGTGAAAAGAGCTTAAATTATATCTTTGAAAACTGAATTAAATTTTATGAGCTGTGAGTTATATTTATAACCTAGAAAAGGCTAATACTATGATGTACTATGAGAAGTATGTTGCTTGTCAGGCTGAGTCTATGATGAACTGATAATAATACTATTTACAGCTTTAAATATGACTGTGACATGGTGAAATTACTTTAAAAAAGGTTTTAGGATGATAATAATGGCTTTAATTTGAAGTGATAAGGGCTTGAATACCAGGAAATAGTGGTGGTGAGTGCTGTGGAAAGCCCTGGGTGCAGTCTTACCAGTTGGGTTACTATATCAAGAACTACAATAACAAGATTAAAGTATAACTGACTTTTTCTCAAGAGTATAGCTGTTTCTGCCAGTTGAACTACATATGAATTTAAGAATAGGATAAGAAAACTTTTTCTTGTGGAGGGAAGGCCTCCTTTTATCCTAAAATGGGGTGGAATGGCCCTCTAGAACATCCATGTGGAGGACGTGAAGCGTTTTTCACTTCTGGGTACTGGCTTGTGGTTTCAAAAATGCCTTTATACACTTTATTGGGCTCATATGTGGTTTTGAAACCACATCTGAGCAGTTTTCACCAATGCAGGGTGAATATTTTCATCTGGGGACCACACAGCCCTCTTCTGACATGTATGACACATAGATTGCTGTACAGAACATGTATGAGACCCCAGTATTGAATTAACTATGAGTTATTGAAGTATAAACATGCTTCTTCATCTGTGTGACACCTAATAATAATGGCTGTGGGATATTTTCCCACAGTAAAGGTGTATTGGCCCAATTGTGGGATTTCAACCTCAAAACTGCTAAACCTTTGTCAGTTTTTGAGATATTGAGCTCAACATTGGTTCATTGTGTAACCCTAGATGAGATCTACATAATGATACCTCATTTTGTATGGGTAAAATAAAGTATGGCAAAGTTATACCATGTTCAATTTCCATCATTCAAATATGGATTTTTCTCAAATATTGCATGGAACCTTTTTGCTCCATAAATTTTGTTCTATATCATATAGGGAGAAATGAAAGGCACTATCCGATATCCCTGATTTTGATCTTTCCAAAAAGACCCCACTTTAAGTATTTCACACTAAAATTTTAGAAGTCAGATGAGAGGTGAATATTTTGTTCACCCTTATTTGGCCTTATTTCAGCCATAACCTCTGTAAGTTTGGTTTTAGCACAATTTGGCTAGTACAATTGGATAGCCCTGACTTAGAGCTTAAATTTAAATACCCATTTTCTGGTTTTAAGCCTCTTCCTCTGGATCTCAGATGGGGGTGAAAATTAAGGTTTATGCTCAGAAACAACTTTGAGCAGGAATAACTTTGTTATCCTTTGTCCTAAGATAATGGGACTGGTATATTTGGAAAGAGGTTAGTTTCCTCTTTGGTTTGATACCTTTTGGGCTGATTTGGATCAGCTCCATGTTTTGGTGGTATGTTGGCTTTATGATTGGTTTATGGTATTTGGCTGTCATGTTGTGCTCTGGTTTTGAGTCACAGGCTGACATACCCTACCTCAAAGAAAAGCTCATCATTGATGAGATTTTTCACTCCTCCTAGAGGCCCTGAATCCCCTTAGATGAAGGTTCCCATCCAGTATGGCATCCTCTGCCAACCATTTGTCTTTGTCTACTGTCTGGTTTTTAAATCTGACCAAATGCTGTCTTTGGTCTTTACCATTCAGTCTAGTATTCCTGGCATTGATGATCTTTTTGAAAGGCCCAGGGGAGTCTTCCACTTCCACTATTTCTGGTGGGTTGGTAATCTTCTTTCTAGAGGGGAACTTGTTCTCTCCTTTCTGGAAGTATGGTTTGACTAGAATCACTGGGAATACTGGGTGTTTGCTGGAGAATTCCTCTGTGAGTCTAACCTCCGCTTCATTCTTCCCTATCAATTTAATGTTAGTGAAGGGCCCCAAAAATGAATCTCTTATTTTCTTTGGTCCCTTGATATTGTTTAAGTTGAGTTTCGACACTAATACTTTGTCCCCTTGTTTGAAGTCTGGTTCCATTTGTGTCTTGTTATACCTCTTCTTTTTGTATTATTTAGCTTCAGCTATGGACTTAGCAGCTGTGTCACAAGCTCTCTTCCACACATCATGGCAGTCCTTGGCTGTGGGGTGGATAGTCAGAAGATTTTTCTTCAGGTTATCCACAGGCAATAAGGGGTTCCACCCTCTATCTACCAGTGAGGCTGCCTTCCCTGTGGCAGATCTCTAGCTTGCATTGTAAGATAGCTGGACTTCTGGGAGAAGTGTAACCCAGTCATAAGTATACCCTTCATGGTCCTTATATTCCATGCTATATACACAGAATCTTCTAATGTTGTCCTCCATTGTTTGGATCATCCTTTCAGCTAAGCCATCTATCTGTTAATGGTAAGCTGTGGAAAATGCAAGCTTTGCTCCTGGCATGTCATAAAGGCTGGTCCAAAATTCTGATGTGAATTTTGGGTCCCTATCACTGATGATGATTTTTGGCACTCCACATGTGGCTATGATTTTATTCCAAAATAACAACAATGTATCCATTTCTTTTTCCTCCTCATGACATGGCAAGCACCTCACACTTTTGCTATACCTATCAAATATGACTAGGCAGGCATTGAAATTTTCTTTTCCTCCTGGGACAAGTCCTGTGACCCAGTCCATATTTATGGTTTCCAATTGGTGTTTGGGTTATTCTATGTGTTGAAGTAGCCAATATTTCCTCCCATGTTTTCTGTTTGCCTTTTGCCATCTTTCACAATTGTTGATATATTCACTCAACTCTTATTCCCATTTGGGCCACCAATCTGTGCTTGCAACCATTTTCCTTGGTCCTATCTTCACTCATTTGTCCCATATAGGCAAAGTCATGACATTCCTGGAGGATCAGGGATATGTGGTCCCTGTCCACCACTGTGAGGGAGCTTTTGTGCTCCTCTCTGTGATAGAGTAGTCATCATATAAGGAAAAATGTTTATCTTTATGGTACCTCAACCAGGGCTCCTCTAACTGGGATTCCAGCTCTGTGCTCCTGTATGTCTTTTGAAAGAATTGAAACAGTATGCCACACTGTTTGTATTTGGCATACATTTTCATTACTGCACTGAAGAGCTCATTGTGTAGCTCTGAGGAACTTATCCCTAATATGGGAGTTTATGTTCCTTCTGATTTAGTGTCTTAACTATCTAGGGTACCACTTCCTGGTTCCCATTCAGAAAATCTGAAGTTTTTCCTCCTGTCTAGTCCCATGAAATGGATAGGGATCTTGGCTTCTACTTAAGGGTCATAAGCTGGGTTGCTTTTGACATTATCCAGTGGCCATCTGCTGGGGCCATCTGCATTGGGGTGGCTTTTTCACTTCTTTTTATATGGTTGTCATGTTACCTCTATACTCGTGGATGGCTATTGGCCACCTCAATATTTGTCTATTAGTATTCTTCATATCAAGTAAAGACTTGAGTGCTGTGCAATCTGTATAGACTTCAAAGACTGCACCCTCCAGATAATAATGGAGTTTCTCTAGGGGCCAGACTAGGCATAGGCATTCAGTCTGGGTGCTCCATACCTAGCTTCTGAATTTTTCAGTTTCCTGTAAATGTAGCCTATTACCCCTTCCCTTGGTTCACCATCTACAATTTGTCTTTGGTGTACAGCTTCTCCTAATGCTTGACTACAGGCTGCATCTATGTAAAGCTTGAATGATAATTAAAAGTCAGGAAGTATCAGGAGAAGTGCATTAGTGAGTTCATATTTGATCCTCTCATATGCATCTCTCCTTTCTCTGGTGATTTCAGAAACTACATTGTTTGAGTATACCTTGTATAGACTACTAGTTATGTGAGCAAAACATCTGATGTGGTTCCTGTTGTATCTAGCAAACCCAAGGAAAGATTGCATTTCTTTGGTGTTCTTTGGTCCTGGCTTTTGCAGTAATGCTGCTACTTTATTATGGTCTATGGCCAGACTAAGGCCTGAGACTTTATGTCCTAGTGCCAGTAATTATTGTTGGGCAAATTTGAATTTCTTAAGTGAAATTTTCACATTGATGGGTGTGCATATACTTAGTACTCTGTCTATGTACTGCACATGGTCTTCCCATGTCTCTGAGTATATAATGATGTCATCATTATATACTACCATCCAGCCTTTTAATATTTCTTCTTGAAATATTTTGTCCATCATCCTCTGAGAGTTGGCTGGTGCATTTTTGATACCAAGTGGCATCCTTGTATACTCATATTTACCAATATGGCAGATAATTCTGAGTAACTTCATGGACTTTGGGTTGACTCCATTCTGGTGGAAACCTTTAATAAAATCCATTTTTGTTATATATTTGGCTTTTGTTAGTTTATCTAGGGCATGAGGTATCCTTGGTATGGGGTACCTATCAGCTTTTGTGTAGTTATTTAGGGCTCTGAAATCCTCACACAACTTAGATTTTCCATCATGCCAGGTTATAAGGACAGGAGTGGTTATTTCCACTATTTCATTGTGTCCTATCTTCCTGATGACATCCATGTCTAGAAGTTCATGAATTTGTTTATCAATTTCTTTCCTAGTTTACAGGCTTGCTGGATATGGAGGTCGTCTCAGAATGGGCGGAAAAGGTCTTTCCACATCTAGATATAACTCTCTATCATGGCCTCTGATTTTGCCCAAAGGTTCTTCACCAATGGCAGCTTTTGGTCTATTTTTCCTCAGAATTTTCAGTAAACTAAATTTTTGTTTACTGGTGAGGCTGGTCCTGAATTGGCGCTCCCTGAATTCATTCAGTAATTCTTCCAGAGGGTCATGGGTGGACGTCTTGTATATTTCAAGTGAAAATTCCTTTTCCTTGTTTGTACCTATGTTAATGTGCCTGTTCTTACTGTTTCAAATATCAATGCCATACATTCTCTGCTGATCTGTTCCCAGTAAGAATCCTTGTATATGTGCATCATCAAGCCAAAAAACTCTGGGTTGAGTTTGATATTACCTTTCTTATGGGGTATAACTATCTCCTTTATAATTTTCCGAATGGATGTCATCTTCCCCGATGCACTTTTAAAATTTGTTGCCTTGGTTGGCAAGAACTCATTCTCCCAATTTGGGAAGTTGTTATTCAGATAATTTTTGGCCACTAATGACAATGGGGATTGAGCATTGTCAATACAAACAGTCATCTTTGTGGCTTTCCCATGTATATATGCAATTTGTTTAGTTGGTGTGACCAGGAATGTTTGTTCATCCTGTGTGTGTTTACACAAGTTTTTATTTTCAGTATCTTTTGGCATGTCTTCCTCTAACTGTAGGTGCTGAATTCCTATTTGTGTTTCCTCTTGGTTATACAATAGAAATTTCTCTCTTGGGTCTTGGCAATCATCAGATTGTTCTCTGATGGCATCACCCATAGAGTCTGATTCAGAATACTCTGTTGGGGATTCTTCTTCTGGGAATTTCTCAGCGGCATAGACTTTCTTCTTTGCCTTTGCAAAGGTATTGGCATAGTGTTCTGTTGAACCACAATTGTGACAAGTATTTTTCTTCTTGGTCATTTCTACCATTTTTTCTTTGGGTTTATCTTTGAAGTCCACCCTGACAAGTTGCTTCTCTTTCAGACTACTGCTTCTAAATTGGGAATATTTCCTTATTTTTTTTCTTTTCCTTACATCTTGTCAGGTGTTTGCAATTTCACCTAGAGTGAAACTTTGGTTGCATCTGCATTTTACTGCATTCTCTAGTTCCCTGGGCATTTTTGTCAGGAGCTTGTGGTTTATCATCTGAATATTCATTTGAGGATTAATGGCTTGAAGTCTTTTAGGCTTTCTAAGACACCACCCATATGGGTCTCTGTCCACTGAATAATTTTCATTTTCAAATGACATGGTCTTTTGTCATATCCAATTACCATTGCTGTACTTTTGGATTGTCTGACTCTTCCACCATGAAAAGCTTCTTCTGCCATGGAGTTCTTTCATTTTTATCTACCAAATATGAGCATGACGTTTAAATGCTGTATTTAATCTAGCAGTGATCCAGTAATCTGGTATGCTTGGTAAATATATTAAGAGTCCATCAATATGATAAATGAGCTCCATGTGACCATATTCTCCTGTGCCAGAGGATTTGGGCCAGCTTGAGGCCTCTGGAAGCTTTTTTAAGGCTTCCTTCTGAGAGTAAGACATATTGTCTTCATCCTGGTGTTGAGATAGAGATATTGATTTATTCACCAATAAGGAATCTGGCTTGATGTCTTCTTGGTGGTATGAATCATCCAAAATATGGTCTTGTGGTTGGGGCTTCATATTTTGGTAGACATTAAACAATTTGTTTGTGTCTTTATCAAGACAATCCCGGTCCCTTTTGCAGTGGTGCTGTTCTCCAAAGACTTGATTCAGTCTTTCATTGGTTTCTTCAGAACATTTTCTCAATTTAGAATGGCCTTCTTGAAGAGTTTTAACAATTCTGTGCATTGAGGCTGTTAATTTTTTCATCCTTTCATGGCTTTCTTGGAGTTCTGCAAATTGGGACATTTTTAACCACAGTGTATCACTGTTTAAGTTACTCTCAGGTGTAACAAAATTTTGTTCATTCTGAGTGAAGGTAATATTTCGTTTCTTGGGGATACTGATTGTAGAAGTATTTACAATATTTATTGCTCTTGTGTACTTCTTTCACCAAGTACAACAGCTTCTGGATGATTTTCTTTGACTTTTTCTGCCTTTGGCTGAAAGGTGTCTTGTTTTTACCATTGTATCCTTGTCTTCTCCTGGAAGCAACCTGGGATTGTGAATAATGGTGACTCTTGGCTACTGATCTTCTGGTGCTTGAATTATGTGAAGCCACTGGAGAGTTGGGTTGGTCTACTCCTTGTGAGCCTGAAGGAATCAGAGTAAGCCCTGTCTGGTTCAGATGTTCTTCTATAGCTTGGATAGTGGCTTTATTCTCCCTTATCCTGGTTTCCCTCTCCTCCAGGAGTCTGAGCTTCCTGGTGGGATTCCATCCTTTGGTGACTTCCATAATGTCTTTGAAGGATATTACTCTGAGACATATCTTCTGAAAACTTTCTTCAAGTTCTTCCCAGTTTGATGATAGGTTGAACCTCTTGTTATCCATGCTCCATTGGAAAAGATCTTTGAGGAGTTGGTGGAGCTGAAGCAATTGATCCATATCCTTCCAGTCCTCTTTTTTGAGGTTTCTGTTGAATCAGAAGGTGAATGGCATAGTGGTTATGATCTCCTTCAGTGTCTTTCCATCCACCATTGTGTGCAAGGTCTCCTATTCCTGGTCTTCCCGTTCCGTACAAGTGTTCTCTGTCCTCTGGCTGGTTCCTGAGGTGTACAGGTGACATATCAGTTCTTGCAAGCAGTCAAAAGCTTGATTTTCTTAGGGTATTTACCCTTGACTGTGCCTTGTACATATTTATTATCTACTGCTTTTGCTATTTGCCTTGAGAGGTTACAACTGGGTTTATTATGGTAGTTTTCCCTGTAAACGTTATCAAGATTGGTTTACCTTGTATTGATGCAGAGTGTTGTGTTTTTCTAATCTTCTGGGTGGCAAATGGTGTACACATCTTTGCTGTTATTAGGCTCTAACTGTGCCTCTTTCCTTTGCCCCCGCTGCATTCTTGTTCTGCAGATATCACAGGTGTACTTCCTTGTGACTAGATTTCAAGTGGTATGAAGTTCTCTTCAACTGAATCAAATGGGAAAAAGAGGGCTTATTTCAGTTAAGACTTCTTATAATTATATTTGCACCTCTATGAATGGCCTCTGGGAAATATATTTCTATATTATACCCTTGTATTATGATGGTGTAATTCAAATTATCAATTACATATCAAAAATACAGCTTTGTGCATTTCTGGTATACTCTTTGTATACCAGTATCTCACATATGAACTTGTAATTAGCAAGTGTAAGCTCAGAAGTGGTTACGTGATGGGAAATTGAAATTATCAATATTCCCAACCACACCTCTAATGCCGTTATTTGAAGCAAGAGAGGTATTATTTTCAATTAAAAAAGAACTGTATTTATTGACCTTAATTGTTTTAATATGTAAAAAATGCCAAAAAAAAGTATAATGGTGATGAAATTACAATCAACCATGTGAAATAAGCAATAAAAACACAGTGGTATATAATTACATACCACTCAAAAAAAATAATAATAAGATATGTATTATATTATTTCCTTAATAATTTAACGCCTAAAAAGAGAAACAATAATGTCAGAAATTAATAATATAAGAGAAAAAACTCACTCCTTACATGAAAAAAGCCCAAAAAAAGTCAAAAAACATGGCCAGGCCCCCAAAATGTCAGCCTGAGTCCATGATGAACTTATAATAATATTATTTACAGCTTTATGAATGACTTTTACATGGTGAAATTACTTTCAAAAGATTTAAGGATGATAATAATGGTTTAAAAGTGAAGTAATAAGGGCTTTAATATTCAGAAATAGTGGTGGTGAGTGCTGTTGAAAGCCCTGTGTGCAGTCTTACCAGTTGGGTTACTATAATAAGAGCTACAATACTAAGAATTAAACTATACCTGAACTGTTTTTCAAGAGTATAACTGTTTTTGACAGTTTTACTACATAGTAATTTAAGAATAGGATGGGGAAACCTTTTCTGGTGGAGAAAAGGCCTCCTTTTATCCTAAAATGCGGTGGAATCGCCCTCTAGACCATCCAAGTAGAGGAAGTGAAGGGTTTTTCACTTCTGAGAACTGGCTTGTGATTTCCACAATGCCTTTATACACTGTATTGGGCTCAGATGTGGTTTCTAAACCACATCTGGGCAGTTTTCACCAATACAGGGTGAAAACTTTCATCTGGGGACCACACAGCCCTCTTCTGACGTGTATGAAACATAGAATCCTGTACAGAACCTGTATGGTACCCCAGTATTGAATGACCTATAAGGTATTGAAGTATAAACATTCTTCTTCATCTGTTTGACACCTCATAATCATGGTTGTGGAATATTATCCCACAGTAAAGGTGTATTGGCCCAAATGTTGGATTTTAACCTTGAAGATGCTATACCTTTGTCAGTTTCTTAGATATTGAGCTCAAATTCAGTTCATTGTGTATCCCTGGATGAGATATACATAATGGTCTCTCATTTGGTATGGGTAACATAAATTATGGCAAAGCCATACCATGTTCAATTTCCATTATTCAAATATGTATTTTTCTCAAATCTTGTATGGAACGCTTTTGCTCCATAGCCTTTGTTCTAGATGATATATCAAAGAATGAAAGGCACTATATGTTATCCCTGATTGTTATCTTTCCAAAAAGACCCCACTTTAAGTATCTAACACTAAAATTGTAGAAGTTAGATGAGAGGTGAATATTTTGTTCACCCTTACTTGGCCTTATTTTGGCCATAACTTCTGTAATTTTGGTTTCAGCTCAATTTGGCTAGTACCATTGTATAGCCCTGACTTATATCTTCAATTTCAGTACCAATTTGCTGGGGTATGGCCCTTCCTCTGGATTTCATATGAGAGGTGAAAATTAAGGTTTATGCTCAGAAACAACTTCAAGCAGGAATAACTTTGTTATTCTTTGTTCTAAGATAATGGGACTTGTATATTTGGAAAGAGGTTAGTTTCCTCTTTGGTTTGATAAATTTTGAGCTTATTTTCCTGAGCTCCATGTTTTGGTGGTATCTTAGCTTTACCATTGGTTTATGGTATTTGGCTGTCATGCTAGTGCTCTTGTTTTGAGTCACAGGCTGACATTGCTTTTGTATATATATAGAAAGGAAAAATATTTCAAGTATTTAATTTCAGCTCAAACATCAAGCTATATAACATTATGTTTTTTTTTTCAGTATGGATGATAGAAGAAGGGTTGAATAAACTGGATATATAATTTTTAGCTAGATTAGAAATTTTGACTGAAAGAAATATAACTCCAGTAGAATATTACAATTGTTCTTTACAAATGACGAGATTATAAATGAAGAATGTTAATCATAATGAGAAGATTCTTTCAGTTATGTTAATAAATTTAATTCAGATTTTTTATTGCTTTCATTTTGATTGTATAATCTATCTTGATAAACCTTAATTGGATTAAGATATTCTAATTGAGCTTAAAATTAGGAAAATTACTTTAAAAAAACTCAGGTTTTATTTTAAAATCTGAAAATTTTGATTCTAAGGCTTGATAACTAAGCTCTGGAGATGCCTTACTCTTGAGCTTCAATTATCAAGATCATCATTATTATTATTACTAGTGTGCCTGATAGTGAGGGATAAATGAGAATCTTTTCACACTATTTGTTCTCTTGATTGATTTCAACAATGAAAATGAATTACTCAGCTTAATTATCAAACAGATTTCTAATTTAACCTTTTAGATAAGGGATTGGAAAAAATAAGTAGAAGTTAAAATTTCCAGATGCACAAACCTCTGGAGAAAAAGCTTAACCTTTTATATTATTTAGGGAGATTAGGGCATTAACAAACTGTTTCATGCATATTCATATGGATACTAGTTTCTTTCTAATTTCCATTTAATTACTAAGCATTTCATAAGTGTCTAGCTAGTTTCCTGCCACCAAGATAAGGCCTTCTGCATTCAATTGATTCATCACTGTTTTTACCATTTGCATTATATATTATTATTCTTTTTTTATATGATAATAATCAGAAATAATACTAAACTTAATTTCTGCCAACCTTCAAATAGAATACAATGATACCCTTCCATTATTATCATCTAAATATAATATTTCAAAGAACCCACACTATTACTATTCTATATCAAAAAATTAAAATAAAACAAATATAAGTTAAATAACTCAAAATAATGATAATATATCTTTAACTCTAATAGGGCTAATCTAAATACTCTTCTAAATAAGAGCAACTAAATTAGGATTCCACAAAAGATCTTAAATTGAAACTACACACAACTCCTCAATTAATTCCCAAAAACTAAGCTTCTAAATAACACTAAAATAGTACAGCAATCTCAATTACAATTTATATCAATTTTCCTTGAAATTTAACACAAAGCTAACATCAAAGATTAAAATAAAAGGCTCAATGTTAAATTTGAGAATTCTTTAATTTGAATATCCATTATTTTAATAGATTAATGACTTACTGATTGTTTTTATATTCTTTTTTCTTTCTTTTGTATTTTATTAATACTTAAGGTTACACAATCCGGTTAATTCAATAATGAGATTCTCTTTATTTTCTTATTGGTCCATTAAGCAAGACTGGTATAGGCATACCACAGTATATGATTAAAATTTTGGAAGTTCTTTTTTCAGAACCCTGAATTTATTTTCTTTACCCATAAAGTATAAAAGTCTTTCAAATGGTTCAAATGAGGAGTCTTGGTACATTTTGTATGTTTCAGAATCATTTGAGGAAATGGTCTTGAGGTCATCAATAGCTATAATATGTAACATGTTGCTTATATGGATCTCTAACTCAGATATAAGGGTTGTGTACTCTTTTACAGATATTTTACATCCAATAGTGGCCTTGGGGTCTTTCAACATAGAAATATCAGGTAATGGTTTGGGATACAGAGCAAAAATATTCAAATTTGGGGCTTGATGATATTTTCAATTCTGAATTTTGTAATTCCTTCCTTGTAATGTAGTAAAGAATATATTAGGGCTGGAATATTTTTTTAATCTTAGAAACTCTTTATTGGCAATGAAAGATATTTAAGCTGAGATATCCCTGCCAATTTTCAATATATAAAAACTTCAATGGGACAAAATTAAAGAGCTTAGAAGTCATCAGCTCTTCAGCTTGGTAACCCTAACTTGATCACTTTGATAAATCATAGAAAAGATACAGGGCTCTTTTAGCTTGTTTATAACTGTATTTTCTGGATTTGAACTTTCAAAAAACATATCTCAGTAAGAATTTCAGATAAACAGCTTGTAATTGAGAAAATTTGACAACTAACTTCACTTTATAAATATGGTTTCCCTCCCTCTTTTTGATGGTTCCATTTAGCTGGATAGTGCAAAAATTCAATCTGAGGTAGGTGTTCTCCAAGTAAATGGATAAAAACACTTGAAAGATATTGGAAGGAGGTACAAGAATCAGACCAATTTCACGAATTTTCTTTCAAAATTTAAAAATTATATGTTAGGTAAAATAAATTCTTTGACTTAGCTGATGCACATTCAGAAACCTAAAGTTTTGTAGCCCCCTGGATTCCTATCCAGTCTGAATGGAGAATTTATACCACTAGAAAGGAGTCTCTTCTCCAGATTTGTGCATGTATTAGCTACACTATTTCAGTAATTATATTACCTGTGTTTCAGGGTTCATACAATCATTTATGGTTTGGGAATTTCATTAACATGGTATACTTAGAGTCACATGATGGATATTTTTGGTAAAACATATAGTGAGGGAACAGGAGCAATGGCTTCCTTTGGTAAGTGATAACTCTGGTCAAGCTCATTTTAAGGGGTGGATATGGAACTTTGATTAAAAATCAAGTACTTTTTCTTGTTCCCAAAATTTGTATAAGGGACAATTCAATTGAAAAAAGTAGAATTTAAGGTTTTAAGAGAAAACATGCAAAATTTATTGTTTTTAACTTTATAAGTAGAGAAAAATAAGATTATAAAGATTAATTGTTTTACCAACAATCAAAATTTATCCAAAAATACTCTACAAGAGATATTTAAGGCTAAAAGAGAACTTACAATTTTAATTAATTGAGCAAAGAACTGGAGAAAATTAATATAAGAACAAGGCCTTCAGGAATATTATTAAAGAGAGAAAATGCCCAAAAGTGACCAGATGGGATTTGGAAACAAAGTGGCAAAGCTTACAATGATGAAATATGCTTTAATTCACTTCAGGGGTGATTCAAGACTAAAAATAATTATAAGAGTTACAAACAATAATTAAAATAATTTTTTCACTTTGTTAAAAAGTTTAAAATGATATAAAAATGTTGGTTGTAATCTTTTATTGATTTGTTTAACAGTGTTTACACTAATTATAAAAGGAAAAGATTCTAACAGGAAGAGAAAATGGGGCAAAGAAGACATTCTTCTATAGCCACAAATTTTCTTAATCCAAAACTGAAATTTACTCTTTTCAGTCGTGAAAAATACTCTGACAACAGAAAAGCCAACTATGGAATCATTGAACCCTGGTTTAAACCAAAAAGGCTGGTTTTGGCCATTTTTTGTTATTTTCAACCATTTTAGACCCTTAAATCAGCCATTTCTATAGTAATAACTGATTTCAAGCCTTCAAAACACATCATAATTTGTGTCAGAGATGTCAAAACCAGTTAAAACTGCGCTTCCCAAGATTTTTTTAACTTAAGAGTAGTTTTACCCTCTTGGCAACAGTTAAAACTGATGTGGTTGGTATCAAAACCTCATCATCAATTGAGTCACAGACCCTGTGACTCAATTCCAGGCCAAAAGTGATGAACCTTTTTGTGAATTTTGACAGTCCAGGCCTGTCAGAAAGGAATTTGAGGGAGTCTGGAATCCTTGGAGCCAAGATTCTTTTTCCCCCAGATTTAATCATTCCACTTTATTTTCTCTTTAATTCCTCATCATGTATTATACTTTTAATTTAGATATGTAATTCAATTGAGTTATCACATTACAAAACTGTGATAATCAATACCTAATATGTAAATCAAAGCTCACTTATGTAATATGCGTGCACATGTTGACATTTCAATTGAAAGACTTCAATACCTCATAAATTCCAAACTAAACACCACACCCCATTTTTAACACCACATTTGGTGTGTATTAAGTTAATGTTATGAGGATTTGCAATTATCATACAGAAAATACTAAAAAACTTAACTTAAGATTATTTATAGTTGAGATACAGAGATTTCACCCAGAGGTGACCCAACCTTATTTTTTATGAGGTATCCAATGATGAAATAATTTTCATGAGTTTATTTATTGGATAAACCCTTATAATAAATTTTGTTTAACTTTTCTCAAAAAATATTTTGATTTTAATATTTTCCTTGAAAATTTCTTTTTACTTAATTTTTTCAAGCAAAAATGTGTTTTCACAATTTACAATTTCAATGTAATTTTAATTTTAAATTATAATTGAAATTTTAATTTTAAATTATAATTGAAATTTTAATTTTATATATAAATTTTCTATTTACATTTTAATATTTGTTCTCATAATATAAATATATTTATTTATATATAATTATAGCATGATTTGTTATTTTTGGTCTTTTGGGTATATAAAAATACCTCTAAGGCTGACACACATAAATGCAATGAGACTTCACTCCCTTTTCCTCAAAAGAATGGCTGGTGGGGCTAATTTTGGGTTCCATTTATCTCAAATTACCTTCCAAATAGGGGAAAGGAGCTCAAACAGGGTAAAACCTAATTTTCAATATTATCTCATAAAGATTTAATAGAAAATGAAATAAAGATATAGCAGCTTATGCATCATAATGAAGACAAAAAAAAAGGTTGAAAAAAGTCTTTTATGAATTCCAACTGTTAAAAGTTAATCCATCAGAGATATTATCAATGATAGTTTTCTACCTTCCTTTCACATGATAAAAATAAATTCACAAATAGAAATCTTTTTCCATTAGTCCTGGGATAAGGATTATTTATTTAACCCAAAAAACAGATGAAATTATTTAAGATTTGTCTCATTTGCATCTTGAATAAACTATTAACTTTGGTTGCCATGTGACTATACTTCAAAAAATACAAGTGGTTCATATCCTTGAATATCTAACCACTTCCCTTCTGTGTAGTTCACTTCATTTGGTATTTTGAGCGCAATAAAGTCTCTGTTTTTTTATCTTTTAAGGTTTATCTCCAATCAGTTCATAATCAGTTGAAACCAGAGAGATTGGTATTGCATATGGAAAAGGCCTGTTCTTGAACCAAATGTCTAGAATTAGGGAACAAACTTTGAAGTACTCTGAGGAATTGTTTGATTAATGTTTACAGCTTGTAGAACATATAATGGGCTTGTTATTTCTTTCTTTCCTTCTTTTTCTCTTCCTATTCCTACCAAATACTCTATGTAATATTCAGTAGTAATCTGTTAATACAGATAAAGGTAGGCTTACATTTATAAAGCCATTTATAACCTCACCTCCTCTGCTCCATGAGTGTCAGTTTGAGTCTATGAAAAGCTGATAATAGATGTATTTACAACCTAAACTATGACTATGACACAGTGAAATTAATTATAAAAAAGATTAATTGATAAGAATAAATCTTAATAATGAGATATTCAGGGCTTCACTTTTGGGAAATACTGGTGGTGAGTGCTGTTGAAAGCCCTGGGTGCAGCTTTACCAATTGGGTTATTATAATAAAGACTACAATACTGAAAATTGGGAGTATACCTGATTATTTTCCAATAGTATAACTGTTTTTGAAAGTTGTGCTATGTAGGAATTCAAGAGCAGGATGAGGAAACCTTTTCTGGTAGAGAAAAGGTCCCTTTTTATCATAAAATTGGGTGGAAAAGGTTGCTAGACCTTTCCACATAGAGGAAGTGAAGATTTCTCACTTCCAAGGACTGTCTTGTGGTTTTCACAAATCCTGTATAGCCTGTATAGGGCTCAGATGTGGTTTTGAAGCCCCATCTGGGCATTGTTTACCAATAAAGGGTCAAAACCTTCATCTGGGGACAACATAGCCCTCTTCTGATGTGTATGACATGTAGAATGCTGTACAGAGCCTGTACAGGACCCCAGTATTGACCAGACTATGAGGTATTGAAGTATAAGCAGGCTTCTTTGAGTTTTTGACACCTCACAATCATAATTATGGGAGAAGATCCCACAGTAAGGCTGTATTAGTCTAACTGTGGGATTGTGACCTTAAACCTGCCATAGATTTGTCTGTTTTTGAGATATCAAGCTCAAATTTTGTTCATTGTGTAGCCCTGGGAATTCCCTACACAATCTTACCTCATTTGATATGATTATAATTAAATATGACAAAGTTATGCCATGTACAGGATTTTTTTTACATATGTATGATTTGCTTAAAATCTGTATGGAACTTGTTTGCCCTATAACTTTTGTTCTAGTTGGGATATGGAGAAATGAATGGCACCATCAGATATCCCTGATTTTGCTCTTTCCAAAAATGCCCCACTTTGAGTATCTCACACTGAAACTGTAGAAGTTATATGAGAGGTGAATATTTTGTTCACCCTTATTTGGCCTTCTTTTGGCCATGAGTTCTGTAATTTTGGTTTTAGCTCAATTTGGCTAGTACCATTGGATATCTCTGACTTAGAGATTCATTTTAAATACCAATTTGATGTGGTTGAGCCTCTTCCTCTGGGTTTTAGATGAGAGGTGAAAATTAAGGTTTATGCTCAGAAACAACTTTGAGCAGGAAAAACTTTGTTATTCCTTTTCCTATGGTGGTGGGACTTTTATATTTTGAAAGAGGTGGGTTTCCTATTTCCTTTGATACTTTTTGAGCTTATTTGGCTCATTCCCATGTTTTTGGTGGTATCTTGGCTCTACCATTGGTTTATGGTATTTGGCTGTCATGCTTGTGCTCTGCTTTTGAGTCACAGGCTGACAATGAGGAGACTATATTAACACGTATTCTAAAATATTTGGTAAATCATATCAAATATTTGATCATGAAGTATTTTGATATCAACTGATTCTGTATTAATTCTATGTGAATGTTAAATATCAGATGTCTGATATTAATATCTAATAGTAGTATAGAAAACTATAATTTTTATCATTGTTTTATTTTTATGCAAAGGTTATCTTCCTTTCATTGAGTTACTCAAAGAAAGAGAGAAAGAATCATATTAAAAATAATATCCGTTATGGTACTGAAACAAAATACAGAAAAAAGATTATTTCAACTATATCAAGCCAGCTAAAGTACCAATAAGATAGCAAAAACTCATAATTAAACTATTAAATACAGCCAATACAGGTGACTATCTGGAAGAAAAAGATACTCCATTTCAGAAAAGATCATCATTTTCACCAAAGGATAGGGAATCTCAGAGCTATAAGTCCTTGCAATTTCTGAGAATATACTTTTACCTTCACCTCTCATCTAAAATCCTTATCATTTATGAAGAAACCATAATATGATTTCCTTCTTTGAAGAAATAAGAATTGTAAGAATCTTTAATCCTACACAATGGAAAAAAGTATACAATACCTCAACCACTGAAAATATCAAAATGACACATGTGTTCTTTCCAGCTCTCATCTATCCTCTACTGTTTTTATGTCACACCTATTAACTGTAAGATTTTATAGTACTACAAAAGTAAGGATACTCAACTATATAAATGACATCCCTGTATCACATACAGGTCTATCATTGTTTCTCACTTGAAACCAAACAATGATCTGGTACAAAAAGTAAAAATAACTCCGAGCCTCTATAGGTGTTAATTACTTAAGCTAAAGTGGGTCATTCGTGTATCCATATTGTAAAGTTCAATCAGGGCTGAAATTTGAGCCTTACTTTAGCTCTTAACTTTAAAGACTCAAAAATATATTTAGGATCCAAGGTTCAAGCTTTGAATAAGCCCGTAAAGGGCTGTAATATGGGATATTTTCCCAAAACGTTATATTATGGTGCTTGATCCCTCCAAAAAGGGTTTTAACCTTTCGTCATTATTTTGTATTTTCACTTTGATATTCGATTATTTGATGATTATGACCAAACCAAATTTAGCCTAGAATGAGTCTCTTCAAGATGATAAATGAAAAACCATAATATGATCCACCTTAAATAGAAGAAATGTAATAAATAAAGTAAAAACAATACATTGAAAAATATCATTTCTGTAAAACAGTCAGATAAAAATAAATGTGCAACGTTGCGAAAAACAGAAGAAATTCTTCAACTAAAAATTGAAATTTTCAGCTATTAATAGAGAAACCTTCAGATAATCTGGAGTTTTTTAAATGATAATGAAATTCGTCAAAGAATTCGAAGTAATATTAATTATTAAAGCTGTGCAATCTGTGATTAAAAATACGGGAATTTTCATCGAAAGGTGTGGGTGTTTTTCCTTAAATTACCATGGTTACTGAGTGGTGATATGTTATGAATAGTAACAAGAATATTTCAAACCTTATTGAAAGTAAATATTAGATATGGAATATGGTATTTATAAGGTACAAGATAGCTCATTTTAGCCGTTTTTAGAAATTCCATGAGGTTTGTTATGTTGGTTAATTTATTAGTTATTTTGTCCCAGTTACCAGTCTCATATAGCTCTAAAACAATCATTATTTGAGTCAAAGTAATGGTTTTTGCACTTACCCCTACTGATGAATGTATCAAATTAGACCTTATTGTGTTTGAATTTTTAAATAAGGAATTATATGCAGTGAATATTGATATTATCAGGAGATAATCTGTATATAGTTTCATGTGTTAGAGAAAAATATTGGATCTCTTTGAATAATTTGAGTATCACTTTGTGAGCTCTGGTTTCTCACCATAATATAGGCTTATATGTTCATGGAATTTTCATACTTATTTCAAGATTGAGCCATTGAGGTTTTCACTTATCTTTATACTATTATTAGGCTTGAAATAAGTCCTCTATCAGCTGCTAGCTTTGGCTATGTTTCAGAATGAATAGAGAATATCAAAAATACATCATTCCTCTTTATTGATTCATTGCGATTATTAACAAACATTTCCTATCATTTTCCATATTACATTTCTGGGATATCTCAAATACTTCTCAACATTAAGCCACACAATTTTCGAACATTGTCACCATTAATACCTTTTAGTTTATTATGGTTTCTATAATTTATAATTATTTTCTAAAGCTATACTAACATGAACTTCATTGAAGAAAGCATCTTTTGATTTTTTTTTTGTTTTAAGGTGATTTTATATTTCTTGTGAGACTTATAGCTATCATATTGTAGCTAAAAGAGAAAAAGTAACTATTAATTATCATTATAAGCACATATTTCAGCTCTCAAAGTAATTTAAGGGTTCTGGTAAAAGCACATAATACATTACATGTTTTTACCAATTTATGGCCAAAACATGCTTTTTTGGTAAAAACACGTAATTGACATCTTTTTTAACTGAAAAATCTTCAGGAAAGGTGTTTATAACTTCTAAACGCTTTTGGCCATACTTCTTCAATTGTGGGATTGTAAGATCCCCAAATTTTTTCACAATTTATTTTTCCAAATTTTTCAAAATGGCTAATTCATTTTCAAAACTTAATTAAAAAACTTTCCACTTATGAATTTCCTTTATTTTTTTCAAAATGAAGGATTCAATCTTGAGAATCAAAAACCAGATGACAATTGTTGTGGGAAAAATCTTGGGTGGGATAATTGTAGGCTCAAAAAGTGTTTTTTTATATTTTTTTATTCATTTTTGTACGTAATTTAAAAATTCCATTTATGGTTTGTTAACTCCATAAATGAAATGAATGGCATCAAAAATTTCATCAATAAAATGAGTAGTATCAACAATGGCATAAATTTAATTAATGGCATCAAAAATTCCATAAATGACATTTATGTCATCAAAAATGCCATAAATGACATTAATGGAATAAACAATGCCATTTGAGGCATACAAATTCCATAAATTTAATCAAGACTTCAATTTATGGCATCAAAAAGGAGCCCATGGCATTTCTTATGTGTTTTTATTAATGTATGGCAAAGACATGTAAGGCCCTACATGTTTTCACCAAAATACTTGAGTGGGTTTACCCAAGCCCTAATTTAAAAATAACATTAAAAGCTTATAAAAAACAAAACTTTGGCAGAACTATATCTGTAAAGAACAATTTGTAAAAAAACCTTATTATAGAAATTATTTTGCCATACTCTTATTGGTATCCTTCAATTCGTTACGATAAAATATGATTCTCATTTTGAAAGCTCTTTAGCGATGAAATTTTACTTTGGGTGACCTTTTGCCAAAAAATCACTGAATAATATAATTCGATATTGAATAACAATATCATTATTTTAAGTATGAAATTCTTATAATAAAAAGAAATACAATTTATTTCCAGAAAATGAGTTTTGGTGTTTAGCCTAGAGGTTATGATAAATTGAAGCTTTTTTTTCAGATTATGTCCATAAAATAAATCTTCAAAGGAAACTACCATATTTGAATTTTAGGCTTATACCTCTGTAGATAAGGGTTTTAATTGAAGCAAATATGTGTATAATTAAAAAGATACAATTGGATAAGCTAAGTGAAGAAATTGAGGAAGAGGAAATATCTTCTCAGAGTCTTTCAGAGCCTACAAAAAACCTTGAGCTTAGGATTTTAATGTAAAAATCCACACAAATAGTTAATTCATTTGTGCATTAAATTAAATATAGGGTCTTTTAGCGTATTCAACGATGTGATTTCAATACTAACAAGGAAGGTTGAGATGGTTCTCAAGTGGGAAAATCTTTAAAATTACTTCAAAGCTATATAAAGAGTTCTTCAATTGATTGAGCCCTCAAATACTAAATTTGATATTGCAAAAATCGCTTATATGGCTGAAAATAGCCAAATAAATGGGTTAGAAATGAGATTTTTGGTATTAGCCAAAGATTCTCAATTCAAAGATTTCCTTCAATGATACCATAAATCTTCAAATTCCGTCTTAAATAATTTTTAAATAGGACTAAAGGGATTTAAAAGCTATAAAATTCCTTGTCTTAACATTTTTTTCCTATTAGAGTCTTTTAATTTTGAATTCATTTGTAGTAAAAACTTATCTAATCAATAAAATGTTTTCCGAAACTCATTTATTGTGACGCAATTATCTTAAATAATTTATGGAATTATCATAATAAGACTTTTACTCTTTAATTATAACTTTTACCATTGAAGCATCTCTCATGATGAAATATTTTGTGAGGAGATCAATGTATTAAGTATTATTTCTTGGGGCTTTTGTTCTCTTGGAATCATTCATTCTATAGATATTCCTATGATATCGGATTATTGAAGTCCTTTACTTAATAGATACAAAATAATAATCATCTTAGAAATCCTTTTTTAATCATTCAATATCCCTTGTATACTAAACTGGATAAAACTCTATATAATTACTTTTCATAATTTTAACTTTGAGATAAATATTTTTAGCCTTCTCCCTCTTTAAATCTCATACAGGTACAGATTAATTTCCAACTATAGCCTGGATCAATCTTTAAAGAGGAAAAATAATTCCTTGATTTTCAATGGGATACACATACATACCTTTCAAAGGCCAGAATTTTCCTGTAATTGGAGGTTTTGATAAAGAGGATATAGTACTTATTTCTTGGAATCTGCATCTTCTTTTCCATAGTTATTGTTACTTATGAGATTATCTTGAAATTTTATTTGAAAAATTTGGAATACAAAATGGCAATTTTTATTCTCTTTGTAGCTTTCTCCAGATTTTTCGAAAAGTAAAATACCTGCTTTTGTTCGAGAAATACTTTTGCTTGTGTTTTGGGCCAATTTTGTATCTTAAATTCAATAAATATTTTATATTCAAACTTCTCAAGCCCTCCTCAAAGGAATAATGGTAGGTTTGTGTATATTGCATATCTATGGGTTACTATAATCTTTCCTGTATAGAGTGATTTGGGTATTTTTCATTTTAAAATATGTCCATTTCTTTTCCTTATCCCTTCAACATATCTCAGTTAAGCTCGATGAGCTATCAAATCAATCACACTGACATCAATTTGTAAAATCAGTCTTTTTAATCCCATAATAGAATAAGGCCTTCAATTTGGCTTCAGATCTCGGCTTGTATTTTTAAAGCCGTATCCAAATAGAAATATTTCAATTTCAATTATTTTAAAATTAATTTTCCATTTTTTACTGCGATCTAAATGTAGCCCTTTATTTCCTAAAGATATTTGGAGTTTAAACTTCAAATTGAAATGTTTTATTCATAGACACTAATGAAATTATATAAATATTTAATAATTCTCAATCATTTATCCCACTTTTAATGCACTTATTACACCTTTTTTGATATATTCCGAAGAATATTTAGTATATTCTTGATAATATTCTTGAATTTTCCAAAAATGATTTTCTTAGTTTAATATTTGTTGGGGATCATTTGAATAAAGCTGATTCTACTGTATACTATACAGAAATAAACATGAAACTGGCAGACTGTGGTATTCTATAAAATTTTCTCACCAGGCCCAAGCTCATAGAAACCCACAACAGCAAAAAAATACCACTCAAAGGCAGCTTACATCCAATTTTTACAACAAAATGTCAAATTTAAAACTTAAGTTCCAGTTGGCTCATAATCCCATGGTATTTTTTGAAAGAATAATTTAATTTCACTATTCATGTGTAAAAGGTCAATGGAAATATAGAAAACTGGTTAAAAGAAAAAATAAGACCCTATGGATTTTTTACCACTTTGGCCCTAGCCCTATATTCCTTTCTTAGGCGGGTTCCCTACCCTTCCAGAATTTTAGGGATTGGGAGAGACACCGGAGTTTGTTTGTCTCATTTTTCCATCAATTTCTTTTATTAAAACTCTTTCTTTTCTAATCAGCTTACCTTAGGTTTTCTGTCATTCTTTTTTATCTTGGCATCACTTTGGTAACATACCTCTTGTGTCAGCCTGTGACTCAAAACCAGAGCACTGTCACAACCATGGCAATTCACTTCCTTGGATCCCCATATGGCATATCAAGCCACAGCCCTTTTATGGCCAATTGGCCATATCCATCACCAGTGGCCAATATGGCCACGTCATCAGCTCATGGACCATTTATGGCCATTTGTGTTTTGGGGCCTTCATGGCCCTTCACCTCAATCCAGCACCCATAGCGGCAATTTATGGCCAAATGGGTATTTCTGGTCATTTCCCTCAAAACCAGGGGAAATGGCCCAAATGGCTGTTTTTGGCCATTTGGGCTCATAATGCGCATTTTGCGCACTTTTGCGCATTTGCGCACTTTTTGCGCATTTTGCGCACTTTTGCGCATTTGCGCACTTTTTGCGCACTTTGCGCATTTGCGCATATTTGCGCACTTTTGCGCACTTTGCGCATTTGCGCACTTTTGCGCATTTTGACGCAAAGTGTCCAAAAGACACTTTCCCGCCTTTTGGGCCAGTTTTTGGCTCAGAACCCAAAAATGGCCAAAAACCCCAAAAGGCCCAGAAACACCATTCCAAGCTCTGAAGCCATTACATCCATCCTTTTCCCTCTGCCTTTCCATCTCAAGACCTTTGGACGTAATCTTCTTGCCAATCAACCAATATGCCATAAATGATGTTATATATCATTGTGCATCATTTTTCAACAGCAATTCAATGGTGGCAATATCAAATGTTCATTTCAACATTCCAACATCTCATCACGTCATCAAGGCACCCAATCATTCAGAGGAATCATCAAGGCTCAAGAGCAAGTGTTTCAGCGTCAAAGACCAATGACGCCATCAAGCAGTCATTGGTTATTCTCACTCCAAGGGAATACTTTCAATTCATTCTCAAGTGTATTCAAGAGGCAATGCCAAAAAGAAGTTGTCAAGTGTCAAAGCTCCACTCAATCCATCTTGGCAACCATAGTCATTTCAATACAGTCTGGATCCATCAAGACCTGTATTTCATTTTCAATCATGGGAAATTCATTCAACCCAATTCAATTTCAATATTAGCCAGCTGTATCAATTCCCAAAAGAATCAATACAGCCTCAAGGATCAATACAGATCAGTTTTCAGCCTGAAGAACTCAAGCTCCCAACTTTTCACATATACCGGCTACCCTTTCCACCCTGGGGGGTTTTCCCCAGTTAATTAATATATTTTGATTTTATTTTATCTCTATTTTCTTTTCACTTTAGTTAAGCAAATACTGATATTATTAAGTCAGTCATTTAGCACCTTTCTCTTTCTCTTTCTTCGCCTGTCAATGGATATTTGGTGGTCATATCCTTACTAATTCCATTATTCATTTTTGGCAGGTTGAAACAGTGATTAAGGACTTACTTGGTTGGCTCTTTGGCCATTTGGCTTCCCCTTCCTCTTTTGCATCTCATCTTGTACCTGCATATCTTTTAGAGGAATTCATTCTTATTATTTTTATTCTTTATTCTTTTGGAGTCTTCCAAGTGAGTTCCCTGATTGCTGAGTGCCAGGCCACTCTTGTATTTCTGTCCAAGAGCCCCTGTGACATTATATTAATTAACTCATAATTTCTTTTTCATTCTGTTCATTCTTTCTTTATAATTTCATTCACTCATTTCATCGAAATTATGATTCTTTTATGCTTATGAACTTAATGATTCATCGTCACCCCTCAATTTTCTTTCACTCATTCTTCATTTTGAAAATTGAAAGCTGACCCATTTTTATTTTTGTTATTCTTTTTAAAAAAATCTTTTCAAATCATCAAATTTTCATTCTCATTCATAATTCAGGCGTCATCTTTATTTTCTTTGATTTTCAAATTTTTCATCAAGATATTCAGACACGTTATTCACATCAAGATTCATAATTGATTCATTCTTCAAGAATTTTGGTTTTTAAAGAATAATTCACTTGATTTTGATCGATTGATTGATTTGACATATTTGATATTGACCTCAAGAAAATTGATTGACCTGAAGATCTCATTGATTTTGCTGATTTTTTCACATCAAGAATTTTGACATAAATTGACTTTTCTTCAAGATTTCATTTGATTGATTGATTTTTGCAAGATTTTTGATTTTGATTGATTTGATTGATTGATTTATTGACTTGAAGATCTCATTGACTTTGATTCATTGATTTACTTCAAGACATTCATTTGATTTGACTTCAAGACTTCATTTGATTTTGATTTATTGACGTACTTGAAGATTTTCACTTTTATTCATTGATTTTCCTCAAGATTTGATTGTTGACTCTTTTCACTTCAAGCAAATTTTGGTTTTCAATTCATTTATTTTATTTTATTCCTGATATCATGCCTGTTCAACACTCACCTCCGGCAAGACAGACAAGATCTCAGGCCAGAGCTCAAGCTGTTCTCACTCCAACTCCAAGAGCTCCTCTAGATGGCACCCCAGCAGTTCCTCAACTGAGGGCCCAATTAGATAGAGGACCCCGCATGGAAGGAGCAGCACCATCCAGGAAGGAAGGAAGAGGGCCAAGAAGATCATGTTCATTCTCAGGAGTAGTTGGCGGATTTCCAGGAACTTCAAGGACTATTTTCAAAGGTCCAGGTGAAGATGGTGAAGAGGAGGAGGAGAATTCTGTGGAAGAGGAAGAGTCTGATGGTACTGAAGGTGTCCCTGCTCCGGTGGAGGCATCCCAAGGTACTGGAGGACCAACTCTAGCCCAGTCTAATCAGCCTGTCTCTCATCAGTCTGAACCATCCCTATTGGCCATCATGCAGCAAATGACTCAGATTATGGCCAATATTCAAGCAGCTTCATCCTCTGAAGCATCAAGACCACCAGCCTTCAAGACTCCATCTATGAAGGCACCGGAATGCTTTGATGGGACTCAGCCCTTCAAAGTTAGAAGCTTTATTCAGTCTTGTCAATTGATTTTTCACAATGATCCGGCAAACTTCGCTCAAGACAGAAAGAAGGTCCTTTATGCCACTTCATTTCTCATTGGCAGGGCTGCAAAATGGATTGAGCCTTATCTTTCCAATCTCACCAATCAAGATTCAAATTACCTTCTCAATTCTTGGTTTTTATTTGAATCTCAACTCTTCACTTTATTTGGTGACCCGAATGAAGTCAGAAAAGCAGAAGCTGAGTTGGATTCCTTAAGAATGAAAGAAGGTGGGCATGTATCCTTATACATTGCTGATTTCAGAAGCTTAGTCTCAAGAATCGGGGATTGGGGTGAAAGAGCTCTCATCCATCATTTCAGGAAGGGATTGCCATCCAGGATTTTGGATCAATTGGCCTCCCATCCTTCAAGAATTGACTCTCTTCAAGACTTAATGGACGTTACCCTGGAACTTGATACCAGGCACCATGAGAGGCAAAAGGAGAAGAATCACTATCAAGAGAAGAAACTTGAAGCCCCAAGATCAAGTACTTCTCATCCTCAAAATTCTTCAAGTTCAAGTCACAAGAAGAAGAAGAATTTTCAGAAGAGGGACAAGCCCTATTCTTCTTTGTTGAATAAGGACTTCAAGCTCATGAATTCTGAAAAAGAAAGAAGGATCAAAGAGGGTCTTTGTACCTATTGTGGTGGGAAGCATAGTCTTGAGTCTTGCTTCAAAAGACCTCAAAGCGAGCTTACCCAACCATCAGGCCAATTTCCCAGCCAGGGAAAAGCCTGAGTGGAGACCATGTTGTGTTCAATGGTCTTCACAGTTTTCCTTCCAGAGCACAATTGTGCATTCTGAATACTGGTGTCAAAAATTCTCTTAAATTTTTTGTTTTTTCTTCTCTCTCTGATATGTTTTACAGTATTCTCATTGATTCTGGTGCTACCAACTCATTTATTGCAAAGCAGTTTGTTCACAAGTATTCTTTGACCATGTCAGAACTCCCGGAGAAGATCCCCCTTATTATTCTTGACTCCTCTGAGTCTCCTTCTTTATTTGTGACTCACCATACTAAATATATGGTTGAGCTCCCTTCCTTCCCAAGCTTTGAATGGGACTTTTTAGTCATTGATACTCCCAAGGGAGAAGACCTCATATTGGGCTTTGACTTTCTTAATCATTTTAATCCGTTTATTGATTGGAGGCAAGGACTGATCACCTTTAATTCTGATCATAAGGACTATAATGATCCTTCAATTTCTTTCAGTAATGACTTTTCTTCTGCCAAATCATGTGCAGCTCTGGTTGGTGATTCTAGAACACCATCATTTCCGTCTTCTGTCCATATTCCTTCCCTTAATTCCCATCAGTCATTACTATCATCTAGAGATGAAGTCTTCAAAGAGATTCAAGATGTTGGAGAAGATAATTCTGTATCTTCACTTCATCTCTTCTTTGGGAATATGGACCTTCCTCCTTCATCTTATCATGACTCCCTGGAGGAGTTGTGGGATGAAGAGGAAGAGCCAGAAGAAATAGAAACCGTGATGAAGGTTGTTCCTTCTGTTTATCACCAATACTTGGATGTATTCTCCAAGGTGAAAGCAGAGAAACTTCCTCCTCACCGCGCCTGTGATCATCATATCGAGCTGGAGGGGTCTCTACCTCCAGTTGGGGTGATCTACTCTTTATCAAACCAAGAGTCAGATACACTCAGGGCCTACATTTCAGAGAATGTAGAGAAAGGTTTCATCCGGCCAAGCTCCTCTTCTACAGGAGCACCTGTTCTTTTTGTCAAAAAGAAAGATGGTGGCCTCCGTTTGTGTGTTGATTACCGCAAGCTCAATGCTGTTACTAGGAAGAACAAGTATCCTGTTCCTCCTATGAATCAGCTTCTCACTGTTTTCAATGGTTCTTCTATCTTCTCCAAGATTGATTTGCGTGGTGCATATAACCTGCTCAGAATCAAGGAAGGTGATGAACATTTGACTTGTTTTAGAACCAAATATGGTAGTTATGAGTACTTGGTTATGCCATTTGGGCTTACCAATGCTCCTGCTTCTTTTCAAAATCTCGTCAATGATATTTTTTATGATCTTCTTGATGTTTATGTTGTGGTTTATTTGGATGACATTATGGTCTTTTCCAAATCTGAGGAAGAACATGTCACTCATGTGTCCACTGTTCTTTCCAGACTCAGAGCCAATAACCTCTTTGCTAAGGCGTCCAAATGCCTATTTCATGTTTCTAGTGTGGAATATTTAGGTTATGTAGTTTCTTCTGAAGGCCTCAAGATGGACCAAGCAAAAGTCCAGCAAATTCTCAATTGGCCACCTCCAAGAAACCTCAAGGCTCTTCAATCATTCCTTGGCTTTGCCAATTTTTACCGCCGTTTCATCAAGAATTATTCAAAGAAAATTAGTTCACTCACAAGTTTCCTCAAGAAAGATTCCCGTTTTCCCCTCAATGAGGAAGCTCTTAGACAGTTTCATCAACTCAAAGAGGCATTCACCACTGCTCCAATCCTTTCTCACTTCAATCCTTCTCTACCCACCATTGTAGAGACCGATGCATCAGATTATGCCTTGGGTGCTGTACTGAGTCAGGTCTCTGACTCAGGAAAACATCCCATTGCATTTGATAGCCGCAAGCTTCTCCCAGCTGAGCTCAATTATGAGATTCATGACAAGGAACTCCTTGGCATAGTCTGGGCTCTCAAGCGCTGGAGAGCTTTCCTTCTTTCTATTTCTTCCCCTTTTGAAGTTCTCACCGATCATTCATCTCTTCAATATTTCATGTCTTCCAAGATTCTCACTCGCCGTCAAGCCCGCTGGGCTGAATTTTTATCTGAATTTCATTTCTCAATCACTTACCGCCCTGGCCGCTTGGCCACCCTTCCAGATGCCTTGTCACGTCGGGACGACGTTTACCCGGAGAGGGGGGAGGATTTCATCAGCAAGAATCCAATGAACTATCAGAAGATAATCAAGCAAGATGAAATTCAAGCCTCAAAGTTTTTTGCAGTCAAGGTGGATTCATTTTCAAATTTGATTGATTCAATTCAGAAGGCAGTGTGGCAAGATTCTCAATATAGAAGTGTCCTTGAAGATTTGGGTAAAGGTAAATCTGTCCAAGATTATTCTCTTGATTCCTCTTCCAAACTTCTCCTTTTCAAAGATCGAGTGGTGGTCCCAAATGACCCCACAATTCAACTCAATATACTTCAAAAGCGGCATGACTCTCCTCTAGCTGGACACCCTGGCCAAGAGAAGACTCTCAAACTTGTCAAGCGGGATTTCCACTGGTCCGGCATGAATCAATTTATCAAGGATTATGTATCATCCTGTCAACAGTGTTCAAGAAACAAAAATATTCATCACAAGAAGTTTGGACTCCTCAAGCCTCTTCCAATTCCAAGTGGTCCTTGGATTTGTCTTTCAATGGATTTCATCACTCAATTGCCACTGTCCAATTCCTTTGATTCAATTTTAGTCATAGTGGACAGATTCTCAAAAATGGCGGTTTTTATTCCAACAATAGCTTCAATCACTTCATTAGACTTGGCCCATTTATTCATCAAGAATATTTTCTCAAAGCATGGCCTTCCTTCAAGCATTGTTAGTGATCGAGGTTCTCTTTTTGTTTCTTCCTTTTGGACCAACCTTTGTCAGCAGCTCAAGATTTCAAGAGACTTGTCAACTGCTTACCATCCAGAAACTGATGGACAGACAGAGAGGGTAAATCAGATACTAGAACAGTACCTTCGGATGTATGTCAGTTATCATCAAGATGATTGGAACACCTGGCTCCCTCTGGCTGAATTTGCCTACAATAACTCTGACCACTCTTCAACAAAGCAATCACCGTTTTTCACTGTTTATGGAAGAGATCCTCATTTTGACTCAGTTCACATCACTCAAGACACTCCGGCTGGAAAGTTATCAACAAAAATCCAATCAGTACAGCAAGATGTTAAGAGAGAACTTGAAGTTGCCATAAACAGGTTTAAGAGGTATGCAGATAAAAGTAGAGCAAGTCCACCTGTTTTCAATCCCGGTGACATGGTATGGCTTTCTTCCAAGAACATCAAATCAACCAGACCCACCAAAAAGCTGTCTGAAAGATGGCTGGGTCCTTTTCCAATCTTGAAGAAAGTCAGCACTCATGCCTACCACCTCAAGCTTCCATCTCAATGGAAATCTATCCACCCAGTTTTCCATATTTCCCTTTTGGAACCAGTCAAGACGTCAACAATCCCAAATAGGCATCAAGAGCCTCCTCCTCCAATCACCATTGAAGAAGAAGAGGAATGGGAAGTCTCTCAAATACTGGACTCAAAGCTCAAGAGAGGAAAATTATGGTATCTGGTGGAATGGAAAGGTTTCAGTCAAGACCCAGAAAGATCCACTTGGGAACCAACCGAAAACCTCAAGAATTGTCCTGAACTTGTCAAAGATTTTCATTCATTATATCCTGACAAGCCTGGGCCGAATTCTTCAAAAGCTTGATTCATTATGGTGCTTGGTGGGGAGAGGAATTACCAAAAGTAAGTCCCACTCCTGGTATGCACCTTTAGGGGTATTCTACTCTGTTTTGTTGTAAGCATCACCTTGGCCACTCTGTGAGCACTTTGCAATTTTGGACACAGATCCCTGGCAGGGCTTTCAACTTCATTTCCAATCTTATGGCCATTCTCACTTGGGACAATGGGCCATTCACTTTTCAATTCATTTCCAAGACTTCAAAATTCAAATTCATTCCTTCAACATTTTTGTTTATTTTTATGGCACTGGCGGGAGTGGTAACTACCAAAAGTAAGTTCCTCTCCTGGTGTGCACTTCCCTGAGGGGTCTACAATCTTGTCAAAAACATCACCTTGGCCACTTTGTGAGCACCTGGCATCAAATTAATCTTTCCAGGTCCTTGGCCAATTTCAAAATCAGTTATCAACCTCCGTGATGAAGATTGAAACCTCCTCAAGATTCAATTCATTTCTCTTTTCTTTTTCCTTTTCTTTTCTTAATTTCATTTTCATTCTTTATTATTATTTTATTTTTATTTTAAATTTTCTTTTATCACGTCAATTATCACGTCAAAATTTTTCATTCATTTTAAAATTCAATTCCAATCATGAAGCCAATGTCAAAAGAAGATCAAGCAAGTCCTGCGTCAAATGTCAAATTCTTAATATCAGTTTTCAAATTCTTACATTAATCAGTCCTCTTGAATCACTCTCTCAAAATCCTTCCAATAGCCTCAACAGGCTTCACCTTGTATTGGTGCTCAGGAGCTCACCATTTCAAGGTGGGGGGTACTGTCACAACCATGGCAATTCACTTCCTTGGATCCCCATATGGCATATCAAGCCACAGCCCTTTTATGGCCAATTGGCCATATCCATCACCAGTGGCCAATATGGCCACGTCATCAGCTCATGGACCATTTATGGCCATTTGTGTTTTGGGGCCTTCATGGCCCTTCACCTCAATCCAGCACCCATAGCGGCAATTTATGGCCAAATGGGTATTTCTGGTCATTTCCCTCAAAACCAGGGGAAATGGCCCAAATGGCTGTTTTTGGCCATTTGGGCTCATAATGCGCATTTTGCGCACTTTTGCGCATTTGCGCACTTTTTGCGCATTTTGCGCACTTTTGCGCATTTGCGCACTTTTTGCGCACTTTGCGCATTTGCGCATATTTGCGCACTTTTGCGCACTTTGCGCATTTTGACGCAAAGTGTCCAAAAGACACTTTCCCGCCTTTTGGGCCAGTTTTTGGCTCAGAACCCAAAAATGGCCAAAAACCCCAAAAGGCCCAGAAACACCATTCCAAGCTCTGAAGCCATTACATCCATCCTTTTCCCTCTGCCTTTCCATCTCAAGACCTTTGGACGTAATCTTCTTGCCAATCAACCAATATGCCATAAATGATGTTATATATCATTGTGCATCATTTTTCAACAGCAATTCAATGGTGGCAATATCAAATGTTCATTTCAACATTCCAACATCTCATCACGTCATCAAGGCACCCAATCATTCAGAGGAATCATCAAGGCTCAAGAGCAAGTGTTTCAGCGTCAAAGACCAATGACGCCATCAAGCAGTCATTGGTTATTCTCACTCCAAGGGAATACTTTCAATTCATTCTCAAGTGTATTCAAGAGGCAATGCCAAAAAGAAGTTGTCAAGTGTCAAAGCTCCACTCAATCCATCTTGGCAACCATAGTCATTTCAATACAGTCTGGATCCATCAAGACCTGTATTTCATTTTCAATCATGGGAAATTCATTCAACCCAATTCAATTTCAATATTAGCCAGCTGTATCAATTCCCAAAAGAATCAATACAGCCTCAAGGATCAATACAGATCAGTTTTCAGCCTGAAGAACTCAAGCTCCCAACTTTTCACATATACCGGCTACCCTTTCCACCCTGGGGGGTTTTCCCCAGTTAATTAATATATTTTGATTTTATTTTATCTCTATTTTCTTTTCACTTTAGTTAAGCAAATACTGATATTATTAAGTCAGTCATTTAGCACCTTTCTCTTTCTCTTTCTTCGCCTGTCAATGGATATTTGGTGGTCATATCCTTACTAATTCCATTATTCATTTTTGGCAGGTTGAAACAGTGATTAAGGACTTACTTGGTTGGCTCTTTGGCCATTTGGCTTCCCCTTCCTCTTTTGCATCTCATCTTGTACCTGCATATCTTTTAGAGGAATTCATTCTTATTATTTTTATTCTTTATTCTTTTGGAGTCTTCCAAGTGAGTTCCCTGATTGCTGAGTGCCAGGCCACTCTTGTATTTCTGTCCAAGAGCCCCTGTGACAAGCACAAGCATGACAGCCAAAATACCATAAACCAATGGTATAGCCAAGATACCACCAAAACATGGAGCTGAGCCAAATTAGCTCAAAAAGTATCAAAAGAAAGAGGAAACTCACCTCTTTCTGAAAATATAAGTCCCATCAACATAGGACAAGAAATAACAAAGTTATTCCTGCTCAAAGTTATTGCTGAGCATAAACCTTAATTTTCACCTCTCATCTAAAATCTAGAAGGAGAGGCTTAACCCCATCAAATGGGTATTCAAAATGAAGCTCTAAGCCAGGGCTATCTAATGGTGCTAGCCAAACTGAGCTAGCACCAGTATTACTTGAGTTATGGTCAAATTCAGACCAAATAAGGGTGAACAAAACATTCACCTCTCATCTACCTTTTACAGTTTTAGTGTGAGATACTTAAAGTGGGGTCTTTTTGGAAAGAGAACAATCAGGGCTATCTGATGGTTCCATCCATTTCCTCATAGCTCAACTACAACAGAAGTTATTGGCCAAACAAGCATAATACAGCTTTTGCCCAGATCACGCCAATGTACAAAAATACTTGTACATGGGATAACTTTGTCATATTTAATGATAACCATGTCAAGTTGGGTACCATTGTGTAAAGCTCATACAGAGCTATTCAATGAACCAATTGTGAGCTTGATATCTCAAAAACTGACAGAGTTATGACCATTTTAAGGTCAAAATCCCACCTGCTGTCAGATACAGCCTTACCATGGGATAATATCCCATAACCATGAATATGAGGTGTCAAATAGACAAAGAAGCATGTTTTTACTTCAATACCTCATATGTCAGTCAATACTGGGGTCCCATACAGTTTCTGTACAGCATTCTACGCGTCATACACGTCAGAATCAGGCTGTGAGGTCCCCAGATGAAAATTTTCACCCTGTATTGGTGAAAACTGCCCAGATGTGGTTTCAAAACCACCTCTGAGCCCAATACAGGGTATACAGGTTGTTTGCAAACCACAAGCCTGTCCTAGAGAGTGAAAAATCTTCACTTCCTCTACGTGGAAAGGTCTAGCAGCCTTTCCACCTCAATTTCAGGATAAAAGGAGGGCTTTTCACAGCCAAAATCACTTCCTCATCCTGCTCTTGAATAACCTACGTAGTAAACTGTCAAAAACAGTTTTACTCTTGGTTAATAATCAGGTATAATTATAATTTTTAATTATTGTAGTCTTTTATTATTGTAACCCAACAGATAAAGCTGCACCCAGGGCTTTCAACAGCGCTCACCACCACTATAACCACTATAGTAAAACCCTTTAAATTTATTTTTAATCATCTCAAAACCTTCTTAAAGCATTTTTACCGTGTCACAAACATAGTTTGAGTTGTAAATAGCCTACATTACCACTCTTTCATAGTTTTATCCTGACATCTTGACTTGTGCCCATTTCCTTTGGGAAAAGCAGTTTTTTTCGGAAAAGTGTGCCTTTTGTTGTATCCTGAAATCTTGATCCACAGGAAATCCTGCATGCTCCAGGATAAGGGCCCACCCTTACCCTGTAGCTTACAAAGCCCTGGAAAAAATGACACCCTTATATTCCCACTACATCAATTGGGAAAAGACAGTTGCAATAGAGGGCCCCCTGAGGCCTCAGAATGTATAAATAGACGGTCTGTCTTGTCAAAACTTATAATTAACCTATGAAAGTAATATCCTGAGCACTGGAATAAGTCATTCTGTACCTCTGGGGTAGTTCAGCATACTTTAATGAATCTACTTTCCCAGTAGCTAAGCTCAGAGGATGCATAGGCTCGAATATTGCACAGTAGCTATGCTTAGTGAAATCATATAATCAAATGTGCATTTAGTATCCAAGATAAGGGGTAAATATCTATTCAAAGTACTTTATCCTTTCATAATTAAGCTATATATTCAGATTTTGAATTACCTTATGCCTGTAAGCATCCTATATCACAAAATCTCGACTTTTAAGTCTAATAGATTTTATTTTATCTTATTATTACAGACTCTTCAAAGTTATTGATCCCTCAAGAAATGATAAGCTATTGCTATTTTCACTTCAAAGAATGAACCTTAAAGGCACTCAAATATCTTACAGATGATCTCAAATAACCCATTTTATCAACCTTTTGTTACCAAGAGGAAATCATTTGCCCTACCTTCACCAAAACAAAATCTAGAAAGAGAATTATCTCCCTGAAGTTTCAAGAAAAAATATAAAAAATTATGACTCAATTTTTATCTTTTGTAAAGGTATGATCTGGGACTTTTGATTTTTGTATTATTTATTTGTGAATCCACTTACTCCATTTTACTTTTGATTGTGACCTCTAGGGAGAGTTTGTTCAGTATCTTACTTAACTTTTATTTCCCACCCTACGTATTGCATTATTTTAATCCAATGCAAGAGGAGTTGTCACATCTGTTTTCTAAACAATCTCAGTAAATATCAAACCACAATAATAGGCTAGATTAATGTGCTCAAAAAGTAAACCTTTCTCAAATAAAAGCTCAAATACTCCAATGCTAATCTTTTTTCCTAAAAGACAGAGTTAAATAATCATTATAAATAATAATAATAATTTGAATGATCTTAATCATCAACTCACTATGAGCATTACTATTATCCACCAAAGAAACAAGAAAGACAAGGAGAGGAATCAAGATAATATTCTAGTTTTCCAGTAGAAATACCAAAAAAATGAAAGAGACTTGAAGGATTTGGAGTAATTTCTCATTTATCTCCTTGGAAGGAGCAAAATCCATAAAGAAATTTCATAATCAAAAGATGAAATAAAAAGATAAGCAATGGATCAAAATTCATCATCATAATTACCTTCCAATATTGAATAAATACAAGGAAAACTCAATGAAGCCACTGTTTTTGGACAAGAAGTAATTTCTGAAACAACAATAGTTCACCAGAAAAATCTAGCAACAAAAGAATATCTGTAAGGTTTGTCTATGAAACTCTTGATAATAGTAGCAAATATCAAGAGTACTACAACTGTCCTCAGTAGAAAATGAAATATTATAACCCCAAATTTAATATAATTATTAGATAAAATTATATTAAAAAAAGAAATTCTAATTTTTATCAAATAATCTAATAATATCACAAAATCTTAATAATTATAATGAAATACAATAATTCTATTATTGTTATAGTCACTGAAAATTATAACAATACAAAGTTTAAAGTCCTTAATGAGACAATTCATGTGGATAATAATGATATTTATCCACTTATAAATAATATAAATATTATTTATAAAAGAAAGAATAACACAAATTGTGCAGAGATAATTCTTATAGAAAAATTCTATATAAAAAACTAATAATAGATGAAAAATATAGAAATTTAGAGAAAACTTACTTATAATACTTATTTAATACAACAAGTCAAACAACAACAATTATTATATTAACTAATTTTTGAAAGTTAAAAACACTCCAAAAATCAATATTTCAAAGATAAAAACAACCTTTTCTGATAAAATAATATTTAAGAGTTTTTAAGAGGAATTTGTGGATTTTTAAAAAAGATGTTTAATAAAATAATTTTATATAATAAAATATACTATTTGTGATTAAAAAAATAATTCTATTTCTATGATTTCAATCAATTAAGTTAATATTTAATACAGAATAAAATACTTAAGAAATTAGGTTAATAATAAGATTCTATAATTAATAGGATATTACTTATTTAAAATGTCTAATTTATTGGAATGATGATTGTGATGGACAAAAACAGTGATGTGTAGGCTCTTTTTATTCCTGCAGAGAAGCTCTCATGATTCATAATGGATATAGAGGGCGTGCTCAGGTCAAAACTGAAAACCCATGCTTAAAAATAAGATTCTTAGCTTACGGTGGCTTATTTTTGATTCTAATTTAAATTTACCAGTGTTTTTCTTAACTAAAAGTAACTTTCATCCTCTTTTTGATGAGTTATTTCAAGTTTTAATATAAAATAAGTTTATTTATGTTAAAGTTCATGACATGAACAACTTAAAAATGAAATTTCAAAAAAAATATCTTAAACTATATGTTTAACTTATTTTTAAAGAGATATTAATTTTCTTCAATGAATAATGAAAATCATTAAATTGAAGGCTAATTAAGCCTCCTTAAAAAAGATACTTAAAATCAAATGTATACACAGATAACATCAATTTGTAAGCTTTGTTAAAATTTCAAGTAAATCCATTGAGAATTGGATTCTTAATGAAGTTTTGAAGTTCTTGATATTTTTACATGTAAAATAGCAATACACACCAAACCATAATTTTTAATAAGGTTTTGATACTTGTAACTGCAAATTTTTCAGCTTATTGAAGCTTTGACAGTTATCAAAACCTTGATTTCAAGCTTGCATATTGGGATTTGCCATTTAGCATCTTGGAATTTCTGTCCAAATTGGGAGAAAAGCAGTTTAAACTTTAAGGTTAGATCAAATTCTAATCTTACAGTTTAAAAAAGCTTAAAAATATTCCAATACAGGTGGAAAACCTTCATTTAAACCTTGCAGATACAAAAAGCTGGGTACCCCAGCTCTGTTGGGTCTTTTTCCTTTGTCTCACCTTTCTGCACAGTTTTTCCCTTTTAAATTGAGCTCACACAGGATTTACATTCTTTATTCCAAATCCTTAGCCAATTCAGTAAATATACACAGCACCTTAAATTTAACTAAACTTTTGGTAAGTTTGCATAATTCTTATGCAATTTTAAATTTAAGCTTATTTGAGGTCAAAATCAACAATTTTCAAAAAAATTCAAAAAAATTTAATTGTACTGTGATTTTCTTAAATCTTCTAATAACACAAGAAATAAACATTTTTGGGCATGACACCCTATGGGTCTACCCTAGGTTATTTTTGGTTTAGAATCCAAAAATGAGATAAAAATTATAGCTTTGTTTATCAAAAATGAATTTATACTTATTTTTTGTTATTTTTTATTTTAAATTCAATTGATAAGCTTTTTTAAGACTAAATCACTTGTGTATAAAGCTATTTGTGCCCCTATGGGTATGTCATACATATCTCACAGGCTCACAATAGTTACCAGCACTAATTAAAAAAAAAGGGAATAATATAGAATCAATTTATACTCCTCAAAATAGTCCAGTAGGGGAACAAACCACCCTTTCAATATCATTTAGGCAGAAAGGATTATCTTCACCCTATCCAAGAACCATTGTCACATCCACAGCTCTCAAATAGCAAAGAAAAATTACCTTACCAAGAAGATTGAATATCCCTGGTAAAATTAAAGTCCATTGCACTCAGAGGCTCCAATTAATAGCATCTCAAAAGTTAATATTGGGGCCAATGACTATAAGCTGTGTTCTGATGGGAGGTATGTTGAAATATTGATAAATAAAGCTGAAAATATTTCCGATATTGAAGAAGCTAGTTGAAGATATATTGCAAGACAAATGGAATTTTTGAGAAAAGATGAAGGAATCAGATACTATATTTAGGGAATGCTAGGATATGAGAAATCTGGGTGGGGAAAATTGAAAGTGCATATGGAAAGAGGATATGAGGAACAGTATCACCTTAAAGAAGATTGATATTATGCTCAATCACTGGATTACTTACAAAAAAATAAAAAGGTTGAATAAAAAACATAACACAGTAAAGAAACTTTATTGAGTAATATGAATCAATCATCACTTGCTTCAAAGATACTACTACATTCAAGGTGATAAAAATACTCATAAAGATATTTTGGCCCACCTCTCCACCAGTGTCCAAGAGGACATCTACAAAGAAATTATACAAGGGAGAGCCATGGTTAAAGCTTTGAATTGATTTTAAATCATCACCATATTGGACTTTTCAAGATAATAAACTGAACAGGACTTGGAGGCAAATTTACTAATTGAAAAAAATAATTTTATGAACCCAGACCTTCAGAGAATCAGAAACGTTTTTAGGATGAAAGAAGGGATTAAGTCTTAAAGCATGTGAAGAAACTGACCCACAAGATAAAGGCTTCACAACCACCAAATGAAGTGAATTAATCTGTTTAAGAGTTTTCATATTAAAGAAAAAAAACTCCTAGAGGCAGCTATCCCACAAAGAAGTAACTGGAACACTGAGTGAGAAAATATTTACCCAAAAGAATCAGTCATACAGGAAAAGGAATCCCTTACCACCATTTTCATCTAGTTACTGTCCATGGATACCAGATCAAATGACTTCAAGGGCACATTTACGGCTTTATTACTGCAAAGAGGAAGGATATATAGCAAATAGGCATGCATACCTTATACAAGGACTGTATTTAAAAATTTTCACGAAACAAGGAACCCCTTACCTTTTCCCAAAATTAAAAAGAGTCCCCACTGAAGGAAATGGAATATCTAAAGGTGTCAGCCTGTGACTCAAAACAGAGCACTAGCATGACATCCAACATACCATAAATAATGGTATGACAAGTATTGAACAAACATAGTCAATACAGGTAATAATTAAGAGAAAACAATCCTCTTACATTAAACACCAACCTTATCCAAACAGAATAAGGAAACCTAGAGGAGAATAAATAAGTCAAAACCCTTATTTTCACCTCTCATCTAACTTATGCATATTTAAGTTATCCTATACCAAAATGGTATTTTTCTTAAAGCTCACATAGAGAGCTACACAATGATATCATCCATGTTGTTGTAACACCACTACAACTGGAGATACCATATAACCTCATTTTCAAAACCAAGTCCCCCTGAAAGTCAAAGAGGGCTTGTACAAAACTGTACAAAAGTATAACCAAATTAAAGATCTCAACAAGAGCTTTAATTTGAGACACCTTAGACCTCTGTATCTCTTAAATTGACTGAGGGATCTTGGTTCAAAGGTTTAATAACCAAAATACAGATATTCTGAAAATAAGAAAATAAACAAACCCCTGTATCTTTGGCATACACTCATACAACTGTACAGTGTCATATACCAAACTGTAGGGCTAATCAAGCCCTACAAAACTGTATCATCAGAATACAGATATCTTCCAAACTGAAGAAGATATCTGGTATGGAAGTTTTTGAAGCCTCATACTGATGTACAAAAATACATCCAAAAAACTTAAAACCCTTATAACTTTTGCTATTTTAAAGAAGGGTAAACATGAAGCATACCAAATTGAAGAGCTCATTAAGCCCTTCAATTCTGTGCTCTTAGTTTCTTGATATCTCAAAAACTGACCAAGATATCTTGGTTGGAAGTATTTTGGCCAATACTGGCCTGTACCAAACCTGTACCAACCTGTACAGTCTTAATACTCAAAATAATGTTTGTTCAAAGCTTAAACCCGCCCAGAATGACTAGTATTGGTCATACAAACACCAGAACAACGTCATCCAAGTGCTGACGTGGCAGGTGAAAAGTTTTTTCATCCTGTATTGATCCAGAATGATCATTTGTGGTTCCAAAACCACAATTCTGCCTCTACTGACGTCAGAATTGAGGATCCAGAACCACAGACTGACCAATGGAGTGAAAATTTTCACTCCTCTGACGTGTGAAGAGTAAATAACTCTTGACAGTCTTGAAAGATATAAAAAGAAGGGTTTTTGCCTTCAAAAATCCTCATCTTATCTTATTTTATATATATTCTTACGTGACAAGACTGTTATCCATCAGTAGTGTCCTTAGAATACTTAAAGATATAATTAAATATAATTATTGTAGTGTCTCTTTACAGTCAAAGATATTAGAACATTGCAACCCAGGTCCTCAATAGACTCATCACCACTGTTACCACGTAGCAGTAGGACCTGAAGAATTATTTTATTACTTATTTGACGTGTCACAGTCATAGTACTAGCTTGTATTTACTATTTTTAAGCTACTACATAGACTCACCCTGACAATTTGGGGGCCTGGCCGTGGTTATTCAACCTTATTGGACGTATTTTGAACTGAATTAGGCGTGAAATTGAGCTACTTAAAAGGTATTTCACTACAAGTGAGTAAAATTTCTATTTTATTATCATTTTTTTTATATACAATTCTTTTTTTTTTACTCCAAAAATATATATCATAAAATATTTTTGTTGAGAATAAGAGTACATATCCTCTTTGTTTTATTATATTGCAATAAATTCCACGAAATTTCATAATAATACATCTGTATTATTTAAATTTCAATATAAATAATAATATACAAACAGTATATTATTTATTTTACTATTATTTTTCACCAAAGTGCGTGAAAATTAATATATAAACATTTATTAATTAATAATTAATAAATATTAAATAATAAAATAATTTTTTATTATTTTACAAGGAATATTTTAATTAAATATTTCCTTTAAAACAAGATATCACTCAAATTGACGTGAAAACTTGTAATTACTTGATATTTAACCAATATCAAAGTGTTATAATAAATATTATTTATAATATTTATAATAAAAAATCAAATTTATTATAATTTAATAAATTTGACGTGTTTATATAAAAACACAATAATATCCAAGTGAATCATTCACAAAACACTTGGATATTACAGTTTTTTCACTTATAAAACATAAGTGAAAAACTCAAAACTGTTATTTTTCAAACAAAAACATATAAAAACAATAAAAAACATAAAAACACTTAAAAATTTCGAAAAATAACAGTAGAATTGAATATAATCATTTTGTTTTATCATAAAATACTGATATACAATCTGAAATATCTTTTCTGAATAGTGGAAAAGGACTACATTCCATTAGAAACCCAGTCACAAGGAAACCCATCTGTGACAGCCTCAGAAGACAGAGAGGTGCTGCCAAAAACCAAGGGCAAGCAGAAAAGACACAGTGAAGTGACAATCAACTCAAAAGATTGGACACCAATAGCTGTGCCAAGGGCCAAAAAACCCAGAAAAGCTCCAACAAAACCAGTTGGATCACCAAAACAAGTTAAGAAACAGAAAATCACTGTTATCAACCCAGTTGTAAACTCCAAAGGCAAATTGCCAAAGAGTATAGATCATAAATTTGTACAAGGGCCTGCCAAAGGTAAATAAACCTTGAAACATACAACATTTTTTATTGTCTGTCATTTTTTAACATTGTTAACATGACACCTCCACTTCTTAGAGATCTTGGATTCCCAAGAAATCAACCAGAACACTGGCCAAGAAGACACAGAGGAAGAAGAACTGGAGCAGATGACCAGCAAAGGACTTACCATCAGGGAACTCCTACCCAAAGTCTTGTTCCAAATCAAATTCAACCCAGGAGTCCAACCAGGAGATTGGACAGATGCAGAACAGGTCCTCCAAATACACAAACTCCTGAGAGACCTCTTCACATGGAGCATGGACAACAAAATGTTCACCATGGCAGCATCATGGGAAGAAGTGGGGATAACAACCCAGAAGATCTGTCTCAAGCAAATGGCTTGGATGGAACTTATGACAGAAATGCAAGGTTGGAATCCCAACAAGAATTTCAAACTCTTAGAAGAAAGAGCAACCAGAATCAAAGAGAACCAGGCAGCCATACAAGCCATAGAGAGATATTGGCACAAGGAAGAGCCCAGTCAGATTCAGGCACCCCCAGAAATGGAAGAAGAAGCCCCATCTTCCCCACAACCATCCAGCAGTTCCAGGCCTTACAAGCCAAAGGAAACTTCATCCAAAGCTCCCCCACCATTCCAGGTAGTTTCCAACAGGAGAAAAGGAGCCCAAGGGAAAAACAAAACTTCTTTCAACCAGAGGAAGAAAGAAGCAGACCCATTGATGAAAAAGCTGATGGACTTAGTCCAAGAAGTACACAAAAACAAGAAATAGTTGTACCTACAAATAGTTTTTCTAGTTCTGACTCAATAGACCCAGAATTAATAACTGAAACTACAATGCACACTCATGAGTTTGAAAACAAATTCACATGGACCAAATTGGCCCAATTCATGGATTGGACACATGAAACCTCAGAAAAAATGAGGACAGAAGTGGAAACATTGAAAGAAGAAAATGCTTTCCAAGCAACAGTCATAAAAGACTTAAATTCAAATCTGGCCAAAATTTGGACAGAATTTGAAAAAACCAACAGACAGTTGAATTCAATTCTAGAAGAACAACAAACTGTGAGGAGGGATCTGAGGAGTATCCAGCAGCAACAGGATAGCTTTGACAAAGAAATTGATTACCTCTATGACAGAGAAGACAATCAATACCCCCCAACACAAGGTCAACCTACTACCTCTACAAAATTAAAAGAAGAGGACAAAGACTATGACCAGGAACCTGAATATCAGATTCCAAAGTTAAGATCAGAGTCAGTGTACCAAGATGGGGAAAATCTCAACTATTCAGAGAAACAGGCACTGAAACAGTTACCAGAAGTAACAAACTGGCCAAAGTTCTCAGGAATAGGGGAATATGACCATATGGAGATCATTGACTATATTGATGGACTCTTTGTTGATGTCCCAAAGATACCAGACTACTGGATCACAACAAGACTCAACACAGCATTCAGAGGCCATGCAAACATATGGTATACTGAGATGAAAGAAATACATGGCAGGAAAAGCTGGCCATGGTGGAGGAACCAGATTATACAAAAGTATAGCAATGGTAGTTGGATCTGGCAAAAAACCATGTCCTTTGAAAGTGATAGATACTCCACAGAAAAAGACCCTTATGAATGGTGCCTCAAACAAACAAAGAGGCTAAAAGCTATTGATCCCAATATGACAATAGAAATGAGAAACCATAAACTCCTGACAAAATTGCCAGGAGATCTAGAACATGCAGTCAAATGCAGATGCAACAACATCAGCAGCATTGATGACATAGCAAATGTCATACAAGATGTGAGAAAAAAGACCTCCATAGGAAGGTACACATCTTTCAAACCAAACTTCAAAGACAAGAGGTCTGAAGTTAAAGAGACAAACAAAGAAAAAGGGAAAGAAACCCCAAAAAAGAAATATGTGTGCCACAACTGTGGTTCACCAGACCATTATGCCAACAATTGCACAAAACCAAAAAACAAAATATATGCAATTGATGAAGAATCAGAAGAAGAACAAACAGGTGAAAAATCTGATTCTGACAGCATGGGAAATGGTATGAGAGCAGAATCACAAAGTGAACCTGATACCATAGAAGAATACATAGTGGAATGCAATGAAGAAAGTTCACTTGACATACAAGACATTGAATTGGATTCAGGAATACCACAAATAACAACAGACAAAGAGCTCTGTAAGCACACACAGAATGCACAAACATTCCTGGTAACCCCCAATAGAGGGATGGGATTCATTCATGGAACACCTACAAAATTGACAGTTTATATTGAGAACTGTAAACACCCAATGATCATTGACACAGGAGCAAGTTGCTCCATAGTGGCAAAAGAATACTTGGAACAACATTTCCCCAAATGGGAAGATGATATAATCCCAACAAAAGCCAGAAACTTCAAAAGTGCATCAGGCAAAATGCACTCACTAGGGACAATAATCAAAGAGATAATTATCCCACACCAAAAAGGAAATATCAGACTGGAACCTGAATTTGTAGTTCTAGAAAATGCACATGTACAAGGATTCTTACTAGGTACAGAGTACCAAAGAATGTATGGTATGGACATTTGCAATAGTAAAAACAGATATCTTACCATAGGTACAAACAAAGATAAAAAATTTTCCTTTGACATTAACCATATAACAAATGATAACACCCTGAAAGAACTAGTGGAAGAATTCAAAGAGGCCCAATATGGCACTCAACTCACCAGTAAAATGAAACTCAACTTACTGAAAGTATTGAGAAAGCATAGAGGAGCTTTTGCAATAGGAGATGAACCACTAGGAAAAATCAAAGGACATGATATAGAATTATATCTGGATGTAGAAAGACCATATCCACCTATGCTTAGGAGACCACCATACCCAGCCAGCATGGAAACTAGGAAAGAAATTGAGAAACACATCAATGAACTCCTAGAAATGGGGGTAATAAGAAAGATAGGACATGATGAGATAGTAGAGGTCACTACACCAGTCCTTATAACATGGCATGATGGTAAATCCAGACTATGTGGTGACTTCAGGGCTTTGAATAATTACACCAAAGCAGATAGGTACCCCATCCCAAGGATACCACATGCACTAGATAAACTAGCAAAAGCCAAGTTCATTACAAAAATGGACTGCATGAAAGGTTTTCACCAGAATGGGGTAAAACCAGATTCCATCAAATTGCTAAGAATTATATGTCATATGGGCATATATGAATATACCAGAATGCCATTTGGCATTAAGAATGCACCAGCCCATTTTCAGAGGATGATGGATACCATATTTCAAGATGAAATAATGGAAGGGTGGATGGTAGTGTACATTGATGATATCATAATATACTCAGAAACATGGGAAGACCATGTGAAGAAAATTGATAAAGTATTGGGAAAATGCACACCAATCAATATGAAGATATCTCTTAAGAAATGTAACTTTGGACAGCAAGAACTGCTAGCCCTAGGACACAAAGTTTCAGGTTTAAGTCTATCTATAGACCAAAATAAAGTTGCTGCAGTACTAAAGAAACCAGTACCAAAGAACATCAAAGAAATGCAATCTTTTTTGGGCTTTGCTAGCTACTACAGAAGCCACATAAAAAACTTTGCACACATCACTAGTAGCCTATACAAACTGTGCTCAAAAGATGTGGTCTTTGAAATTACCAAGGAAAGAAGGGATGCATTTGAAAAGATCAAACATGAACTGACCAATGCCCCTGTCCTAATGATGCCTGATTTTGAACTACCATTCAAACTATACATAGATGCAGCATGTAGCCAAGGGCTAGGAGCAGCACTACACCAGAGGCAACTAGTAGATGGAATACCCAAAGAAGGAGTAATTTGCTATATCTCAAGACAACTGAAAGACTCAGAAACCAGATATGGAGCTACTCAGACAGAATGTCTATGCTTGGTATGGGCATTGGAAAAACTCCATTACTACTTAGAAGGAGCAGTATTTGAAGTTTTTACTGACTGCACAGCCCTCAAGTCACTGTTGAACATGAAGACAACAAACAGACACATGCTTAGGTGGCAAATAGCCATACAAGAATACAGAGGGAATATGACTATCATCTATAAAGAAGGGAAAAGTCATACTAATGCAGATGGTCTCAGCAGGTGGCCACTGAAGAATGACCAAGAAAATCCAGCATATGACCCAGAAAATGGGGCCAAAATACCTATACAATGCATGGAGATAGACAGGAGAAAGAACTTCAAACTATCAAACTGGGCATTAGGGAATGATTCATCAAACCCAGCACAGAGCTATGGGGAGATTAAAGAGATACCCATACTGGGAATCAGCTCCTCTAATCTGAATACAGAATTCTTTAGCATAGTACAATCAGCATACAATAAACACAAACAGTGTAGTATATTGATACAACTACTAAAACAAAAGTACAGGAGTCCTGAACTAGAGAGTCAATTGGAAGAGCCATGGCTCAAAAACTTTAGAGAAAATAGATTTTTTCTGATAGATGACCTACTGTACCATAGGGAAAAACACACAAGTGCCCTGGTAATAATAAGTAGAGAACACATTTCCCTCATACTACAGGAATGCCATGACTGCCCATACATGGGACATATGAGTGAAGAAAGAACTAAAGAAAGAGTCTTTAGCACAGCTTGGTGGCCAAAGTGGGAACAAGACTTGAGTGAATACATCAACACTTGTACCAGATGCCAAAAAGCCAACAGAAGTCATGGCAAAAGATATGGATTACTCCAGAGTATAGAGGAGCCCAAACACCCTTGGGAAATAATAAACATGGATTGGGTAACAGGCCTGGTCCCTGGAGGGAAAGACAGCTTTAATGCATGCCTAGTAGTAGTAGACAGGTACAGCAAGAGTGTCAGATGTCTCCCCTGTCACAAAGAGGACACAGCAATGGACACAGCCATATTGTTCTGGAACAATGTGATAGCTAACTGTGGAGTCCCAAGAATTATAATTAGTGACAGAGACCCTAAATTCACATCAGAATTTTGGACTAATCTATATGAGATGCTGGGAACCAAACTAGCATTTTCCACAGCTTACCATCCACAAACAGATGGTCTAGCAGAAAGAATGATCCAAACATTGGAAGACATCATTAGAAGGTTTTGTGCATATGGCATGGAATATAAAGACAATGAGGGATATACCCATGACTGGGTAACCCTCCTACCAGCTGTACAATTGGCATACAACACAAGTATACACTCAGTGACAGGAAAAACCCCTGCCACATTAGAGAAAGGATGGAACCCACTACTTCCAGTAGACTACTTGAAGAAGAACCTCCTCTCAGTACACCCCACAGCTAAAGACTTCCACACAATGTGGAAAACTGCCTGTGAAAAAGCAGAACAATGTGTGGCTGAAGCCAAATTATATAACAAACAGAGATATGATAAAAGTCACCAAGAACCTGATTTCAAAGAAGGAGACCAAGTTCTAATCTCAACTCTTAACTTCAACAACCTAAAAGGACCCAAGAAGATGAGAGACTCATTCATAGGACCATTCACCATTATTAAATTGATAGCAAAGAATGCAGTAGAGGTCAACCTGACCAAAGAGTTCTCTAGGAAACACCCAGTTTTCCCTGTGAGCCTGGTCAAACCTTATCACCAGACAGATGAGGAGAAATTCCCTGACAGGAAGAAGACAGTCACCCATGAAAGATTGGTAGAGGGAGATGACTCACCTGGACCAGTGAAAAAGATCATTAAAGCCAGGAAGATAAGAATCAATGGGAAAGACAACAGGCAATACCTGGTTAGATTTAAGAATCAACCAGCAGATAAAGACAAATGGTTAACTGAGAAAGAAATCCCAGATGGACAAATACACCTCAGAAGATTCAGAGCCTCCAAGAGGGCTGAAGAGTCTCATCAATGATGAGCCTTCTTTTGAAGGAGGGTATGTCAGCCTGTGACTCAAAACAGAGCACTAGCATGACATCCAACATACCATAAATAATGGTATGACAAGTATTGAACAAACATAGTCAATACAGGTAATAATTAAGAGAAAACAATCCTCTTACATTAAACACCAACCTTATCCAAACAGAATAAGGAAGCCTAGAGGAGAATAAATAAGTCAAAACCCTTATTTTCACCTCTCATCTAACTTATGCATATTTAAGTTATCCTATACCAAAATGGTATTTTTCTTAAATCTCACATAGAGAGCTACACAATGATATCATCCATGTTGTTGTAACACCACTACAACTGGAGATACCATATAACCTCATTTTCAAAACCAAGTCCCCCTGAAAGTCAAAGAGGGCTTGTACAAAACTGTACAAAAGTATAACCAAATTAAAGATCTCAACAAGAGCTTTAATTTGAGACACCTTAGACCTCTGTATCTCTTAAATTGACTGAGGGATCTTGGTTCAAAGGTTTAATAACCAAAATACAGATATTCTGAAAATAAGAAAATAAACAAACCCCTGTATCTTTGGCATACACTCATACAACTGTACAGTGTCATATACCAAACTGTAGGGCTAATCAAGCCCTACAAAACTGTATCATCAGAATACAGATATCTTCCAAACTGAAGAAGATATCTGGTATGGAAGTTTTTGAAGCCTCATACTGATGTACAAAAATACATCCAAAAAACTTAAAACCCTTATAACTTTTGCTATTTTAAAGAAGGGTAAACATGAAGCATACCAAATTGAAGAGCTCATTAAGCCCTTCAATTCTGTGCTCTTAGTTTCTTGATATCTCAAAAACTGACCAAGATATCTTGGTTGGAAGTATTTTGGCCAATACTGGCCTGTACCAAACCTGTACCAACCTGTACAGTCTTAATACTCAAAATAATGTTTGTTCAAAGCTTAAACCCGCCCAGAATGACTAGTATTGGTCATACAAACACCAGAACAACGTCATCCAAGTGCTGACGTGGCAGGTGAAAAGTTTTTTCATCCTGTATTGATCCAGAATGATCATTTGTGGTTCCAAAACCACAATTCTGCCTCTACTGACGTCAGAATTGAGGATCCAGAACCACAGACTGACCAATGGAGTGAAAATTTTCACTCCTCTGACGTGTGAAGAGTAAATAACTCTTGACAGTCTTGAAAGATATAAAAAGAAGGGTTTTTGCCTTCAAAAATCCTCATCTTATCTTATTTTATATATATTCTTACGTGACAAGACTGTTATCCATCAGTAGTGTCCTTAGAATACTTAAAGATATAATTAAATATAATTATTGTAGTGTCTCTTTACAGTCAAAGATATTAGAACATTGCAACCCAGGTCCTCAATAGACTCATCACCACTGTTACCACGTAGCAGTAGGACCTGAAGAATTATTTTATTACTTATTTGACGTGTCACAGTCATAGTACTAGCTTGTATTTACTATTTTTAAGCTACTACATAGACTCACCCTGACAAAAGGAATAGTAAGGGATTTTCACAAAAATCAAGAAGGCCTTTCCAGGAAATATATGGAGAATCCTGTGGTAAAACAATATTTTTAAGAATATTCCACGATCATCAGAACAAAATTGGAAGATAAATCAGCCTCATTTTCACATTTATGAGATTGGTATGATTGGCAACTACCTTCCATTCCCTAAGACAATGATCCCTTTTAATAACATGTTGGCCTTAGGAAGAAATAAAAAATAATGGAGAGACGAATTCAAATTCAAGAGTTAAACAAAAAGGCAGGTATTTCAGGAACTTAAACTGAAGAATAAAAAATGAAGATAGGGTAGTAATACCTACCAAATTATAAAATTTATATTTCTCAAAACAGGAGCAAGATAAGGAGGAAGATTGAAGTATTTCCAAGAAAAATGGATATTAATTAATCCTCAATGAATAAATGAAAAAAAATCATAAGAAAAATTCCAGCTCAAATTGAAAATTGACATAATCATCAAGAAAATTATGAAACAAAAGATGAACCTCAACATTGAAAAAACTCTGAGGAGCTGAGCCATTGTATCTGATTAGTTTCAGGAAGGATCAGAAAGAAATAAGTAGAGTATAAAATTGCTTAATTGAATGGATCTTCAAGAAATATTATTATCATTTGGATTCAAATGAACGGGAAATCACAAGATACACTATGCTTGTTCTTTTGTATTAATGGATATCTCTGTTGGAAAAGAAGGCTCTCCTATCTGTACATTATTAGACACTGGGGATGGAGTGCAAATTGAACCGGAAAAAATAGAAATAAAAGATTCACTTATAATCAGGAAACTGAACATGAACTTGAGGGGAATTGGAATTCATACTATCTCATGTATTTATAGTTCACTACAGGTATTCTGGACTCAGGTGGAACAGCTGAAATGAGCTTCTTTATTGCATACAAATATGTCAATAAGGTAATTCAAATACCCTTCATGGAAGAAAAGAACATTAGATTTTGTTTTCCTCATGAAAAAGGAGCAATACTAAGTTATCAAGAGCAATATGAAACAGGATTATATATCCCAATTTCCAAACCTCAAGCAATTGTATGGAATACTGGTCCAGATAGAGGAATGAAATTATCAAATATGGACAGTTTTTGAGGAACACTTCAAAAGGGAAAACTAAAAATTCAAAAATAGAAAATACCATAGTTACCTTGGAAAAAAAGAACCATGAGCTATCCATATCTCCAAATATTGATGTATTTATGCAAGAGTCAAACAACAAAAAATGGCCAAAAAACCTAAAGACTCATTCTCCAAATATGAGTTACCTAAAATAATTCACAAGTTTACCAAAAATTAAATAGCCTGTCAATTTTTTGTGGATAGAAATCAGAAGATATGTGGAAATCTCATAAAGCTAAAGACAAAATAAAGGCAGATTTAGTGAACAAAATAAGCTTTCAGATTAACAAATCATACAAGGGCTTTAGGAAGAAATAGAAATAATGAAATAAAGAGACATGAATTCAAAATAAAAATACCCTTTGAACTTTTTAGAAGTAATACTTCCCTACCAAAAACCACCTTATTAATGTTAATTGGATATTTATAGATTTCCCCAGAAGCCTCACATTTAAGAAAATGAAAAAGAATTCATCTTGGGAAGCTAATGACACCATCTTTACCTGCCAGATATTACCTTTGAAGACATTTATGGGGATGGTCCTCAAGACATTTTATGTGAAGAATACCATTTATTCCAGCTTCCTGGATCAAGCTTAACCAATATCTAGTTATTAGTATTATTAACTGAAGAGGGAATCCAGGGAATCCTGAGAAAGATGTTTTGGGATAAAATATTCAAGATAAACAGATTACCAAGAAGAGAATTTTGCCTCAATCAAATTGTTTTCCAATGGTATCTTCTATTGAATGGGTAAACATTTCAAATTGGAGGAATAAAAAATTCATTGATGAAGATCCATTATGGTTAGAATTTCCATCAGAAACAGAGATTGAATAAAGATATACCTTCCAAGAAGCCCTTAATTACCTATTTCGAACATATTACTCAACAGACACTCAAACCTTATAGGTGGAGGAGTTAAAGTCTGAAAAATGACCAACATCAAGTTTCTTTTCTTTTGGAATGTACCATTATCCTCTATATAATTTACCACTGGCTTTATTCCAAAATATTGATCAAATTTCCCTTAGTTTAGTGACTTTCTGACTTATGAAGGAAGAAAATAATCAACAAAATATATTTGAAACTAACAACAATATCAATAACCTTTAACATGGCCAATTAGCCCCTTTTTTGGACTGAATGAGGATAAATTATTTAAACAAGGCCAAATTTGGGATAAGCAACTTCCTTGGTAACCAAAAGACAAATACTTCACTTAAGAGAAAGGTAGGCACTTTAAATATAACCTTGGAACATTTCATTCGGGAAATCAAACAGCTTTTGGATGTGATTGAGCTTTCCAACATAAATAATGCTGTAAATTTCAAGAATTAATGAACAACTTCAATCTCAAGTCACCTAAATACATAGTAAATTGATACGGTGATCTGAAAAATCCAAAATAAAATCAAATAGCTATATTAAAAATCAATTCATTACTAGGAAGTGACCTATCACCTCATATTAGCAGAATATTCCATTTTATCAACAGAAATCTCCAATTTCACTCATAAGAGCTGAATAATTACCAGGAAGTGACCCCCTGCCTTATAAAAGAGGAATATTAGATTTTTGTACAAGAATTATCCTTTAAAACCAACTCCACTCACCTTCAAAGTATCAAGCTCTTGGAAGTGACTTCCTGCTTCATTGAAAAATACTACCATCTCATAAAAGCTAGATAATCAAATGAAAACCATGATCAAATAAATGCATTTTCTTTATCATTATAGCCTATTCTCACTTAGAAATTTGGCAGAACAATCTGAAAATACTTCAAAATGAAATCATAGAGCTTACCTGCGAAAAATACCTGTCCAATGGATACAGAAATCAGATGGATAGCTGAAGGATTTTGAAACAAAACAAATAATTGACGAAGCTCAAATGCAGATTCTGAATTAAAAATACCTATAAAACTGGAGCATTGACCAAATGTCTCAACCATTACCTCTCAAGATATTGGGCTTGCATATTTATTTGGAAAAAATATACATATTTGGAAACTATATGATCACATTCACACAAATAATTACCTGTATTCAATCTTACAAAGTATGAATATTTTTGGAATCTTTAAGAGCATAGATGGTAGCCTTGGAAGGAACTAATGGAAAAAATATCCAGAATTGAGGAAAAATTCAGAATTCCACTCCTTGGGGGATCCTGGAAGTTTGAAAATGGGCTCAAACTTGATTATATGAAAATTAGAAAAGTAACCATCAGAAAACTACCAGGGGCCTATACTATAAAAGATTCCACATGGGATTGGAATTTAGAAGAAATACTTTTTCCAGAAACTCCCACAATCAAAGATGGTGCAACTCAAAGGGTAAAAAGGAGTGGAGTATTTTTGTATGCTGACTATATGATATAACTGGAAATAATTTATAAACCTGAGTGTGAAATGTAAGAAAGATTCAAATAAAAGAATAGAAAGCCTCTACTAACAAGTTATTTATGGTGAGTGATTTTGAGAGTCTGGGATTCAGTATTTATCAATTGACTATCTATAACAAGTACTAAGATAATTTACATTGTATTTATAACCATGTAAATTTTAAGATTGTAGCTATTTTTAGGAGTTATACCATATAATAACTTATCATAATAGGGTGGATACCTTTTCAGTTCAGAAAATTTCCCTTTTCATCTCTTATAGGGACTGATAAGCTACTCTACGATTTTTTCCAAAGTGGACCACTTTTTGATATGAAACCAATTACAGCCTGGGTTGTTCATTTTTTGTGGGTCTGGAACCACAAATATGTCAATAATGTCTAATGAAATGTGTAATAGCTAATAAATATCTTGCAAAAATATGTATGGATTAGAAATATTCCAAAATAGTAATCTATGACAAGGGCTGGATAAGATTCCCAATCATTTCTGCTTTACATAATCCCTTCTTTTCTTTTACCGAGGCTATAGGGGGTGCAAGGTTCTTTTATTTTTCAATGAATCTGTCTTGAAGTTAGAAAAAGCTCTAAACCCTATATCTTAGCCAATCTTGAAGGTATCAAGACCTCCCAGCCAAGATATCTCCGGAAATGATAGAGATAAATTTATGGTAAGTGGCTAAATCTGAAGTGCTAGTACATCTCTTTAAGATGGTATTACCTATTATGGGTCCCATACAGGCCCTCTATTATTTTTGAAGGGGGTTCTTCAAGATTAGAGTTTGTTAATGCTAGCTTTTAAGGGTGAGGGTTCCCAGGGAGTGAACCTCACCATTTTATAGCTCTCAATAAGAGATTGAAGAATCATAACCTTAGTATAGGGCTTGCATTTAATATGCATAAGCTAAATAGGAGTGAATTTTGGAAAAACTATGGATTGTTGAAATTTTGTCTGCTCTTATGTTATTCGGAGGAGGCCAGTTAATTCCTTGATGAAACTGTTCCTCTTTTTTATTTTAAGACCAGCATAGTATGGCTTTTAGTTATACTGGGGCTCATTGTTTATACAGATTTTTAATGTATTCCTGTTTCCATGCCTGTGCTCTGTTGAGAGTCACAGGCTGACATATTTTCTGTGAATAGTAAATCTTCATCAGTCAGGCTGACTCTATGATATATCTTTCAAATGATAATAACAAGCTATAACTGTGAGTGTGACACAATGGTGATAGTAAAAAGTAAGTGATAAGATGGGAAAAAGGGAAATACTAATTAAAATTAGTGTTGGCTAGTACTACATATAGCCTGGGTTCAGTGTTTACCTGTTTGTTTACAAAGATAAAACCTAAAATATACCTGTTATATTCTAAGGGTAAAGCCTATTAAGAGCTTATAGCATGTAAGCTTACTAAGAACAGGGTGATTTCTTCTTTTCCTTTGGTGAGGAAAATACTCCTTTTATGTTGTTCAGGGGTGTTTCAAGGTTTTTTACCTCTCCATGCAACCACAGAGTGAAACCCTTCACAACTGTTGGCTGAATTGTGGTCCCAAACACTCAATACAGACTGCTATTTTGTGGAAATGTGGTTTTAGAAATTTAAGTTGTTATTTTTACCCAATACAGGGGTAAATCATTCACCAATAGAGCTTACAGGTGTGTTCTCATAGATCCTACGTTCCAGAAACTGTACAGGATGCTTCTGTAGGATGCCTATTTGTCATACTATAGTCCATCAGAGAATAAACAGAATTAAATTAAATTGATCAGCTGTTAGTTCAGTTATATGGACAGCTGTCCCACAATAGGATCCTATATTGGCTGGTGTGGGATTAGGATCTTAAATCCTGAATACCTGGGCCATTTTTAAATATAGGGAGCTCAAAAGTGTCTCATTTTTATCTCTCAATGAGATCTACAAATTGACCACTCGTTTGGTATATTTAGCATGAATTATGGCAAAGCTATACCAATTTCAAATTCCATTGTCAACTTATGGATTTATTATGAATCCTGTATTGAACTGGTTTTCTCAAAAACTTTTGTTCTAGATTAGATATGGGGAAATGGAGAACACCATAGGAAAGCTCTGATATGCTCCCCCTAAATAAACCTCACACTGGGTATCTCACACTAAAACGGCAGAAGCTATAGGAGAGGTGAGTATTTTACTCACCCTTATTTGGATTTCATTTGGCAATATCTTCTGTAGTTTTTATGATAGATTCCTTTAGCTAGTACCATTGGATAGCCCTAACTGAAAAATTCAATGGCTTTATGTCTCTTTATCTAGATTTTGGATTAAGAGTTAAATTTAAGTTTTATGTTATGTTCTGGCTTTGAGCTGTAATAACTTGGTTGTAACTTATCCTATTGGGATAGGAATTATTTATTATTAAATGTGGGGGCTTCCTCTTTCAGATGGAAAATATTATGAGCCATTTGGAACCTTTTCCATCTTATGAGTATCCTGTTCTAATACCATTATTCATGGTGTTGACTTGTCAAGCATGTGCTTTAGGTTTAGGTCACAGGCTGACATCAAGACAGTGACAAAGGAATGAATTAGTATTTGAAATCTTATCAGACAAGAATTACTGTAGAGGATTTTTGGCTTAATTGTTTAAAACAGTCCTCAAATTCTAAGTACTAAATTCTTTCCACCATTAACCAGCACCTTTAATCCTTTATTCTGTTTAATTCAACTGTTTTTTCATAATCAATCTAAAAAAAGCAAATAGAATTAAATGAAAAATTAGTTTTCACACAAGCTATATCAGTAAGGTGATAGCTTTAAAGTGAAGAATTAAATAATTTTTACATAATTTATCTTTCAAAAAAGTAATTTATTGAGAAAGCAATTTCAAAAGCCTTAATCACTGATTAATACTTAGCTATAGAAGCTCTTACATGTAGCTAAATAGACTTACCTTTAGTATAGCTATACCTATTCATTCTATTGAAGTTTATTTTATTTTAATTTGAATTTCTTAATTTTTCATTTCTTTCCAAATCTAACTTAATTTCTTTTCAACCTAAATTTAATCTAGGTTTTCTGTTATTTTATTAAACCTGTATTTTTTAATTTTACCTTTTTTTAAAAATCAGCACAAAACAGAAAACATCAATATAGAAAGGTGGTATTTATAAAAAAACTGATCATAGCTTGATTGTGGCTTTTGGTTAAGCTTATATAAACTATAAACACTCTGGATCCACTCAGAAGGTAGCATTGTGCATCCCATAAATAGGCCACTGGCTTTCATACACGCAAGATACTGTAGCATTGATCCAAGAGACCATAAAAAAGAGCTTGAGCTCTCCACTCTGTTTAATTTCAGAGCAGGTGGTCCTGCACCACCATCAGGAATTGACCCTGGGCTGTTGTATTGGCACCATCATCACAAATGAGCTGAAAATGCTACAAGATCAAGTTTGTATTTCCTTGATCTTTTTTGGGTATTATAGGCCACAGTTCCACCTTCAATGACAGTACCCATAGTGTAGGGAGCACTGCATTCCAAAGTGCACTAACAAAGCTGGGGAAACCTATCCTTCCATCAGGGCCATCATGTGAGCCTTAGAGGTATTTTTATATACCCAAAAGACCACAAATCATAAAAAATGATACAATTATAAATAAAATAAACTTATTTATATTATAAAGTACAAAATTGAAATATAAAGACAAAATTTATATAAAACATTAAGATTACTTTGAAATTCAAAATTTTGAAAATACATTTTTACTTGAAAAAATTAAGTAAAAATGAATTTTCAACAAAAATATTAAAATTAAAAGATTTTTGGGACAAATTTAAATAAAAATTATTATAGCTTTTTATCCAATAGATACACATATGAAAATTATTCTAACATTGGGTTCCTCATAAAAAAAATAAGGTGGGGTCACCTCTGGGTAAAATTTCTGTAACTCAACTCTAAATAAGTTTAAATTAACTTTTTAGTATTTTCTGTAAAAAGGTTGAAACTCCTCAAAATCTTAATTTAACTCACATCACATGTGGTGTTGACCATTTATTTTGGTGTTAAAACTGAGCTGTTGTGTTTAGCTTAGAAGTTATGAAGAATTGAAGTATTTTCAATTTAAATGTCAAAATGTGTGCTTGTATGACATAAGTGAAGTTTAGCTTACCTATTAGGTATAACTCATTCCAGTTTTGTACCATAAAAACTCAATTTAATTACATATTTAAATTACCAGTATAATACATGATGAGGAATTAAAGAAAAAACAAATTGGCAAGATTGATTCTGGGAGGAAAACGGAATCTTGGCTCTTAGGGGGAGCAAGACCGCCAAATTCCTTGCTGACAGGCATGAGATATCAAAATCCATACAAACTTTCATCACAGGATCTTGGGCTAAATCAATGATGAGGCTTTGATACTAAAAAAACTGTTTTAACTAGTTTTGACGTCTCTTGCACACATTCTGAAATGTTTTGAAGGCTTAAAGCCAGGTATTACTATAGCAATGGCTGACTTAAGGGTCCAAAATGGCTAAACCCAGCCCTTTTTTGGTCCAAACCAGGGTTCAATCATTCTATAATTGGCTTTTCTGTTTTCAGAGTGTTCTCACGACTTACAAGAGTAAGTTTCACTTTTGGAGTAAGAAAACTTGTGGCTATAAAAGAATTTCTTCTTTGCCCCTCTTTTCTCTTCATGTTAGAATCTTTTCCTTTTATAACTAGCTCAAACACTGTTGAACAAATCAATAAAATATTTCAAACACCCTTTTAAATAATTATGAAAATTTTAACCACGTGAAAAAATCACTATAATCATTGTTTGTAACCTTTATGATTATTTCTACCCTTGAATCACCCCATAAGTTAATTAAAGCATCTTTCATCACTTTTAGCTTTGTCACTTTGTTTCAAAATTCACTCTGGTCACTTTTGGGTGTTTTTTCTGTTTAATGACCTTTTCGAAGACTTTGTTCTTATATTAATTTTTTGCAGTTCTTTGCTCAATTTATTCCAATTGAAAATGATCTTGAAGAAATTTCTTTTTAAGCATTAAATATCTTGTGTAGAGTATTTTTGGATAAATTTTTGTTTTTGGTAAAACAATAAGTCTTTATAGTATTATTTGTTTATACTTTGAAAGTTAAAAACAATAAATTTGGCATGTTTCCTCTTCAAAATCCTAATTATTAAAATTTTCAATCATAGTTTACCTTATAAAAAACTCGAGGGGCGGAAAAGTACTTGATTTTTCATCAAACCTTCATACCATACCTTACATGTGGGGGCCCAGCCATGATATCTGACCTGTGACATAATTTCTTTTTAATTTTTTAATCCTTTTTCTTATATTGAAAATTTTAAAAAAACCATAAAAAATACTTATAATCCAAACAATTCATAAAAAATAAAATATTTCCATATTATAAGTTGGGCTTTATTTTTTCTTTTTTAAAAGCCTTTTTTTACTAAATGCTTTTCTTTTTCCATTGATTTTAGTATCTGACAATTTGGCAAGCCAAGAAAATATTGAAACTTCATCAAAAGTAACTAGAATTATCCCTGAAAGTACTATCAATGATAAGCATAATAGTATTATTATTATAGCTCCAAATGACCAACCAGAGGAAATTTCTTCTGAATTAATCAACTTGGACATAAGTAATACCCTTCAGAAGGCAAATACTTTGGCCAATATTACGTTTTTGACATCAAATTACTATTTTTAAGCTTTTTAATAATAATTATGCCTTCAACCAGATCAATTACCAGCTATTACGGCTCAAGCAGCTCCCAAAAAGGTCATAGATGTGATTATGGCAGAAGCCAATCAGTTGCAGAAGGACAAGGGTCGGTAAATGAATCCCAAACTGACAGATTATGCCATTCTGAAGCTGATAATACTGTTTTACCTTCAAAGAGATCTGACACCGCCACAAGAAGCCTCTGTGCACATATAAAAAGCCATCCAGAAGGCTTAAAACAATGCATTTCAGCAAAAAGAGTACCATATCCTCGCAGATATATGGAAATATTACATGAATTCTTACCTGACTGTGAGAAAATTCCTGGGCCATCCAAACACTTGAAAGTTACTCAATGCATGGCATCCATTGATGAAAAATCAAAACATGATGCTTTTAATCACAAAATAGATGAAAACAAACCTCCTCCACCAAAGCAAGTTCCAAAAACAGCCCCATTAGCCCGAAGCAGCAATTTCAATGTGAAAAATAAGCCACAAGCTCAGAACAAGGGCAAAGGCAAGGCACCAGCCAGGGCTACAGAATCCCAAATATTCATCAGGATGCCATGGAAAGCTTATTCCAAATGGCCAGAACAATGATTGAATTACCAAAAAAGAAGGAAGCCAGATTAAATATCAGAAATGCTTTCCAACATTCTGGATGGTATTCGGAACTTGTACATAGCTATAAATGACATAAAAAGTCATATTTCTGATAAAAATGCATCAATTTGTAACAATCTTAAGACAAATAACTCAAGTCTGAGCCAAATAAATGAAATACTCATTTGTTTTGAAAAAGTTTTTTGAACAATTAAAACTTCCAATAATGACAATTCATTTGGTCATAGAATAAATGAACAATCTGCCATTATTAAATAATTAAGAGATAAATATTCCAAGTTCAATATTATTGACATAACTGAAACAAGAAGAAAACAAGCCATAAATATTATCAAAGAATATAATAAAAAAGTCCTTGATGAAGTTTCAAATTCATGTACAGAAGTAGAAACATATACAATTTCCTTGAAAAGTGTTTTGACACTCACAAGAGGAAGTATCAAAGTTAAAAATGAAATTGAATCAAGTCACTTCTGATATTACTAGACAGACAGAACTATGGAAAGAATTAGCACATAAGGAAGCTATGTATAAAACTGAAGTAATAGATTTAATACAGAGCTTTCAACATGAGTGCAGAAATTCCCAAAAGTGTAGCACCAGTAAAATGAATGGTATTCAACAATTACTGCACACCTTACTAAGAATGTCTACACCTCTAAATCAAAATGAGTGTACAAGAAATTCCAACCCACAAGTATTTTATTTAGAAAATTCACAATTAAAGAATGAATTTTTCACTTCTTTCCATAGCTTGGAGCCATCAATTGGCCACGCACTTATTAGAGAAGTACCAAAACTTAAATAATAGCCCACTTCAGTGGTGAAGGAGAGCATGACCATATGTAATTCATTAGAAGTATTGATATTATTAAAGAAGATTTTCAATTACCAGAAAGGTTGGTAACTGCAATATTTAACACCTTGTTTATTAGTTCAGCACATAGGTGGTATATAAAATTAAGACAAGCACATGGACACCAAAGTTGGACTTGGTGGAAAACCCAAATTAGTAGCAAATGGGCCAATGATTCTTGGATATACAAAGTGGAAAGAGCCTTTGAATCTGCCAAATTTAATTCTGATAAAGACAAAGCTTGACTGTGATTTTTCAAACAGAAGTACAGATTAACAGCAATATATACTTACATGTCAGAATTCTTGATTCATAGAAAGATTTGGAGACAATGTGGAGGTGTCTTAGAGCATGATTCCAAAAGCAGGACTACTGAACCATCTTCAGCAGGAGTTATTTTAAATATATTGGAAGAAGTAACCACCAGAAACATAATTGATTTTAGTAAGGTGAATCTTAAATCAAGGTTTAACACACCTTGCAAAGATTTTGTGGACAAAATTCCCAAGAAAATTCTAATAATACAAGGTGTAAATCTGAAGATGCAATCAGAAAGTACCATATTTGCCAGAGCACCACACACTTAGCTAATACATATCCCAAAAAGGAAAAATCAATGAGGTTGACATTGCAAAGGAACCTGATGCTGAAAAGTATGATTTGAATGAAGAAAATTTAGAAGATAAATTATCAATATTTTCTAAATATTCAAAAGATATAGAAAATATCAATTTCAAATTTGAAATCATGGAATTTTATTCCCACTTTCCACAATTAAGAAATGGTCAACTTGATTTTTCAAAATTCAAAGATTCAAAACTTATCAAAACCAAACCAAACAGAGGAAAAGGTTATACAGCTGGTAACTCCTGTATAACAGAAGCGGTAATGGATAACAAATTCACCAAGATTTTACTTGACCCAGGAGCCTTCTTCTCTTTTGTTGTAAAATCTTTTCTTGAGAATTGTGTACCAAATTTTGAAGATCAATTATTACCAATTGATGGCATAAAATCCAACAGTGCAAGTAATCCAATCAAAGCATTGGGTGTATTTGAGACTACTGTCATATTTCCACATATCAATGGAAATTTAAGAATAAATGTTGAGTTTTTTGTTATGAACAATTGCTCTAGTACCCATTTTATATTGGGAAATGATGGTTTCCTCATGTATGGCATAGATTTTCATAACAATGAAGACAGATACATTACTGTTAGGGAGAATAAGTGTCAAAAATTTTCCTTCTTACCTTTTAAGAGACAAAATATGGTAAATAAAGTATCACCAGTCCACTTCAAGTTAGAAAAATCCGATTCTGAACAGTTGAATGAAGCCAAAATAAGTCTCCATATAAAAAACAGGAGATTGAAATTTCTGCCCTTGTATATGGCCACAAAGAAGCCTTTTCATCAGATAAAGAACCACTAGGGAAAATGTTGGTCATGAAGTTGACATTATTTTTAATGTTGAAAGACCTTACCCACCACTCTTGAGAAGACCTGCACGTCCAGAAAGCCCAAAATCAAGAGAAGCACTGGAGCTCCATATTGAGAAACTTCTAAACGTGGTGGTAATAAGAAAGGTTGGCCACAATGAGGAAGTAGAAATAACTACACCAGTCATAGTTTCATGGCATAATGGAAAATCAAGAATGGTTGGGGACTTCAGAGCTCAGAAAACTTACACTTTCCAAGACAGGTACTCAATAACAAACATCCAACTATTGCCCTCACCCAAATATCTCAAGAAGTGTACATAAGTACTATGGATTCCCTTAAAGTATTTCATCAAGATTTAGTGAAACCAAGGCAAAGAAAATACTTGATAATTATTTTTCACTGTGGGGTGTATGAATATTTGAGAATAATTTTTGGTATCAAAAATGAACCTTCACACTTCCAAAGGATGATGAATGAAATATTCCCTGAAGACCTTTTAGAAAGATGGTTAATCATTTATATTTATGATATCATTTTCTGTTCCAAGACTTGGAAGGAACATATATACAAATTACTGAGAGTTTTGGGAAAGCTTTAATCTGTAAACATGAAAATTTCTTTAAAGAAATGTCATTTTTGGATCTAAGAAGCTCAAAGCTCTGGTGTATGTAGTATCTGGTATATCCCTTGGAATTGACAAAGCCAAGGCTGCAGCAGTAATACTGAGGCCTATGCCTCAGAACAAAAAAAGAAATTCAGTCATTTTTGGTGTTTGCAGGATATTACATGAAACACAATAAAGATTTTGCATCCATAGAAAGGCCTGTTTATGAATTGTGTGACAAAGAGGCAGTATTTGAGAGGACTGTTTACAGGGTCAAAAATTTGAGTCTTTGAGGCAAGCTTTAACCACTAATCCACTTTTACTGATGCCAGATCTTAGGCTTCCCTTTAAGCTTTATATTGAAGCATCAGAAGATGAGCTGGGTGCTGCACTTCATCAAGTCCAGATTATAAATCACAAACCTATGGAAGGACCCATATTTTTCATATCTAGGCAGATCAAACCAACTGAAGACAGACATGGGGAAAGTCAAATGGAGTGTTTATGCCTTTTCTGGGCCTTGAAAAAACTTAATTACTTTCTGGAAGGATGTCTTTTTGAAGTAATGACATATTGTACCACTGTTAAATCACTTTTAAATATGAAAACACCCAACAGGCACATGTTCAGATGGAACATAGCCATACAAGAATATAGAGGGAATATGACCATTGTGTATAAGGATGGTAATATTCACAAAATTGCAGATGTACTAATCAGATGGTCATTACCAAATAACATTGATAATCCTGCTTATGTACCAGAAGAAGCTTCCCCACATTTCTCAATAGAAGGAATTGGTGTTACGAACCTGAACACCACATTCTTTGAGGAAGTAAAGAACAGTTATACTAAAGATAAGAATTTTAAAATCCTGTTCCAATTTCTTAATGAACATTCCAAAGATAACTTCTTGATACATGCCTGAGATGAAAGATTGAAAAAATCATATGAAGAAGGAATATTTCATCTACTGGATAGCGTAATCTACCATAAAACTAAAAACACATCTTTAATGACAGTTGTGGACAGATCCTTAATCAGTCTTGTACTGAAAGAGTGTCATGACAGCCCCTTCTCAGGACACCTGTGTCAGCCTGTGACTCAAAACCAGAGCACAAGCATGACAGCCAAAATACCATAAACCAATGGTATAGCCAAAATACCACCAAAACATGGAGCTGAGCCAAATTAGCTCAAAAGGTATCAGAAGAAAGAGGAAACTCACCTCTTTCTGAAAATATAATTCCCATCACCATAGGACAAGAAATAACAAAGTTATTCCTGCCCAAAGTTATTGCTGAGCAGAAACCTTAATTTTCACCTCTCATCTAAAATCTAGAAGGAGAGGCTTAACCCCATCAAATGGGTATTCAAAATGAAGCTCTAAGCCAGGGCTATCCAATGGTACCAGCCAAACTGAGCTAGCACCAGTATTACTTGAGTTATGGTCAAATTCAGACCAAATAAGGGTGAACAAAACATTCACCTCTCATCTAACTTTTCCAGTTTTAGTGTGAGATACCTAAAGTGGGGCTTTTTGGAAAGAGCACAATCAGGGCTATCTGATGGTGCCATCCATCTCCTCATAACTTAACCACAACAGAAGTTATTGGCCAAACAAGCTTAATACAGCTTTTGACCAGACCACGCCAATGTACAAAAATACTTGTACATGGGATAACTTTGTCATATTTAATGATAACCATGTCAAGTTGGGTACCATTGTGTAGAGCTCATACAGAGCTATTCAATGAACCAATTGTGAGCTTGATATCTCAAAAACTGACAGATTTATGACCATTTTAAGGTCAAAATCCCACCTGCTGTCAGATACAGCCTTACCATGGGATAATATCCCATAACCATGAATATGAGGTGTCAAATAGACAAAGAAGCATGTTTTTACTTCAATACCTCATATTTCAGTCAATACTGGGGTCCCATACAGTTTCTGTACAGCATTCTACGCGTCATACACGTCAGAATCAGGCTGTGAGGTCCCCAGATGAAAATTTTCACCCTGTATTGGTGAAAACTGCCCAGATGTGGTTTCAAAACCACATCTGAGCCCAATACAGGGTATACAGGCTGTTTGCAAACCACAAGCCTGTCATAGAGGGTGAAAAATCTTCACTTCCTCTACGTGGAAAGGTCTAGCAGCCTTTCCACCTCAATTTTAGGATAAAAAGAGGGCTTTTCACAGCCAAAAGCCTTTCCTCATCCTGCTCTTGAATAACCTACGTAGTAAACTGTCAAAAACAGTTTTACTCTTGGTTAAATAATCAGGTATAATTATAATCTTTAATTATTGTAGACTTTATTATTGTAATCCAACAGATAAAGCCTGCACCCAGGGTTCTCAATAGCACTCAACACCACTATTTCTCAATAGTAGAACCCTTTTATCTCATTATAAACCTTTATAAACCTTTTTTAAATCATTTTCTGCCGTGTCACATACATAGTTAAAGCTGTAGTTATCCTAGTTATACCTTTATCATAGTATCATCCTGACATTTTGGGGGCCTGGCCGTGTTTTTGACTTTTTTTGGACCTTACAAGTAAGTCTTTTTCTCTGTTTTATGACTTATTAACCATTGTTTTATCCTTTTTAGGTGTAATTTCTATTTAAAAATATATATTTTATATATTCTTTACCTTTTTTTATACATACTCATATTATAAGAGTATTTTTTATGTGGTTAACACCCACAGTAACTTATTATTTTTGGCGTGTTTTGCATATAAAAACACATAAGCCACTAATAAAGTCCTGTATTCTTGACTGAATAAGGACACCTCTGACTGAAAAACCATCAGTTGAGGCGTGGTCAAGTGTATTGTTAATTCAATAACACTTGTATACAAACCACGTTTTACAGAATACACTTGCAAACCACAAGTTTATCTGAGGGATACTGACACACAAACAGTGTGACAGGACACCATAAGCTGTATTTTTGACGTGAAATTGTTAATTCAATTACACTGTCATTATACAAGGGCATACTGTAATAATATACAAGCTCAGAGGCCATTCTTAGACGTGCAAAACCAGCCTTTTAAGAAGTCTTAACTGACATAAGCCCTCTTTTTCCTGTTTTGATTCAGTGGAAGAAAACTACATCCCACTTGAAACCCAGTCACAGGCCAACACACCAGTGACACCCTCAGAACCAGAGGGCAGCAAGGGTAAAGGAAAAAGGCTTAGTGAAGGCCTCATTACAGCCAAGAAGTGGACACCAATAGCCACTCAGAGGAGTAGAAAACCACGAAACTCTGCTTCAATACAAGGTAAACCAACCTTAACCACTTGTACAGGGAAGATTACAATTATTAACCCAGTTGTAACCTCCAAAGGCAAACTGCCCAAATCAGCAGATAACAAATTTGTACAAGGCACAGTCAAAGGTAAATACCCTAAGAACATAAAGTTTTTGACTTCTTGCAAACACTGATATGTCCCCTGCATACCTCAGAGAGCTTGGCTTCCAAAGGAACCAGCCAGAGGATAGAGCAGGAATGTCTAGAACCAGAAGACCTGAAAGAAGACACATTGGACACAGTGGTGGATGGCAAAACAATGAGGGAGATAATATCAACCTTGCCATTCACACTCCAATTCAACAGAAACCTCAAACCAGAGGACTGGAAGGATATGGATCAAGTTCTTCAAATCCACCAACTCCTCAAAGATTTGTTTCAATGGAGCATGGACAACAAGAGGTTCAACCTAGCAACTCACTGGGCAGAACTGGGATCAAGTTGCCAGAAGATCTGTCTCAAAGAGATAGACTTCAAAGACCTTATGGTAATCACCAAGGGTTGGAACCCTACCAGGCAGCACAGACTCCTGGAGGCAAGGGCACAGAGGATCAGGGAGAACCAAGCCACTATCCAAGCTATAGAAGAACAGTTAACCCAGACAGGGCCTACTCAGATTCCTTCAGGTTCACAAGGAGCAAGCCAAATCAGCTCTCCAGTGGCTTCACACCATTCAGAAACCAGCAGATCAGTGGCCAAGAGTCACCATTCTTCACAATTCCAGGAAGTTTCCAGGAGAAGACAGGGCAACAAGGGCAAGAACAAAGCCTCCTTCAACCAGAGGAGGAAAGAGTCAGACCCCATGATCCAGAAGCTGTTAGATCTGGTAAAAGAAGTACACAAGAACCAGAAGTAGTTGTAAACCACTCTAGAATCAGTAGTCCTAGTAATAGAAACATTACCCCCACTCAGACTGAAAATAACATTATCACATCTGAGAGCAACATCAACAGTGACACACTGTGGTTGCAAATGTCCCAATATGCTGAGCAATCTGCAAAGCAGGCTTCAGAATTTGCAGCTGCCCAAGAGAGGATGAGAAAAACTCAAGCCTCATTGGAGCAGATAGTTAAAAACCTTCAGGAAGGATATGCACAACTGAGCAAAGCCTCTGAGGAAACCAACAAGAGACTGAATCAAGTCTCTGAAGAACAACACCATAGCAGCAGGGACAGGGAGTGTCTGAACCAAGACATCAACAAATTGTTTGATGCCTACCATAGCTTAAAGCCCCAACCACAAGGCCAAGCTATGGAGAATCCATATCAACCAGATGACATCAAACCAGATGCCATGTTGTTGAATAAGGCAAGATCTCCATCACAATACCAGGATGGAGATGGCATGTCTTATTCAGAGAAGGAAGCCTTGAAACAGCTTCCTGAGGCCTCAAACTGGCCCAAATTCCCTGGATCCGGAGAATATGATCATATGGAACCCATAGATTATATTGATGGACTCTTCATTGATGTACCAAGCATACCAGATTACTGGATTACTGCTAGACTGAATACTGCATTTAAAGGTCATGCAAGTATATGGTACACTGAAATGAAAGAAATCCATGGCAGAAGAAATTGGCCATGGTGGAAGAGTCAAATAATCCAAAAGTACAGTAATGGAACTTGGATATGGCAAAAGACCATGTAATTTGAAAATGACAAATACTCTGTGGACAAAGATCCATATGAGTGGTGTCTTAGACAGTCTAAAAGACTTAAAGCCATTGATCCTCAAATGAACATTCAAATGAGGAATCATAAACTTCTGACACAACTGCCAGGAGAACTAGAGCATGCAGTAAAGTGCAGATGCAACCAAAATTGCACTCTAAATGATATAGCCAATACCTTACAAGACATAAGGAAAAGTACTAATATAGGGAAATTCACCCCATATAGAAGCAATAGTTTCAAAGAGAAACAACCTTTCAGGGTAGAGTTTAAAGACAAACCCAGAGAAAGAGTGACAGAAGTGGCAAAGAAGAAGAATTATTGTCACAATTGTGGTTCAACAGACCACTATGCCAACAACTGTCCAAAAGCAAAGAAGAAAGTCTATGCTATAGAAAAAGTCCCTGAAGAAGAACCTCCAACAGAGGATTCTGAATCAGACTCTATGGGAGATGCCAGCAGAGAACTATCTGATGATGATCAAGACCCAAGAGAGGAACTTCTAGTGGAATACCAAGAGGAAACCCCATTGGAAATCCAGGATATACAGTTGGAAGCAGGCATGCCACAAGACACTGCCAACAAGAACTTGTGTAAACATACACAAGATGCACAAACATTCCTGGTTACACCAACCAAAGGAATGGCATATATACATGGAGCAGCCACAAAAATGACTGTATGTATTGACAATGCTCAGCACCCACTGATCATTGAAAGTGGAGCACACTGCTCCATAGTGGCCAGAAATTATCTGGACAACCACTTCCCAAACTGGGAAAAAGAACTCTTTCCCACCAGGGCAAAGAACTTTAAGAGTGCATCTGGAAAGATGACCTCTATTGGGACAATTATCAAAGAGATAATTATACCCCACAGGAAAGGTAATATCAGACTCAACCCAGAGTTTGTAGTGCTTGAAGATGCCCACATCCAAGGGTTTTTACTGGGAACAGATTACCAGAGGATGTATGGCATAGATATTTACAACAGTAAAAATAGGCATATTACCATTGGTACTAACAAGGAAAAGAAATTTTCTCTTGATATATACCAGATATCTTCTCAGGACCCACTGGAAGAACTTCTGAAAGAATTCAAAGAGGGACAGTTTAGCACTACCCTCACCAGTAAACAAAAGCTAAGTTTACTGAAGATGCTGAGGAAGAATAGACCAGCATTTGCCATTGGTGAAGAACCATTAGGCAAGATCAAAGGCCATGATATAGAACTGTATCTGGATGTAGAAAGGCCTTATCCACCCATGCTAAGGAGACCTCCTTACCCAGCAAGTCTGGAGACCAGGAAAGAGATTGAGAAACATATCAATGAACTCCTGGACATGGATGTCATTAGGAAGATTGGACATAATGAAATAGTGGAAATCACCACTCCTGTCCTAATCACCTGGCATGATGGCAAGTCTAGATTGTGTGGAGATTTCAGAGCCCTGAATAACTACACAAAAGCAGACAGGTACCCTATACCAAGGATATCTCATGCCTTGGATAAGCTAGTCAAAGCCAAATACATAACCAAGATGGATTGTATGAAAGGCTTCCACCAAAATGGAATTAAACCAAACTCCATGAAATTACTCAGAATAATATGCCATATGGGCATATATGAGTACACCAGGATGCCATTTGGCATCAAGAATGCACCAGCCCACTTTCAAAGGATGATGGACACCATATTTCAAGAAGAAATAATGGAAGGCTGGATGGTAGTGTATATTGATGATATCATTATATACTCAGAGACATGGGAAGACCATGTACAATACATAGACAGAGTGCTAAGTAAATGTACACCCATCAATCTGAAAATTTCACTTAAAAAGTGTAATTTTGGCCAACAAGAGCTACTAGCTCTAGGACACAAAGTCTCAGGCCTTAGTCTGGCAATTGACCAGAAAAAAGTAGCAGCAGTACTGCAAAAACCAGTACCAAAGAACATCAAAGAGATGCAATCTTTCCTTGGATTTGCTAGCTACTATAGAAACCACATCAAAAACTTTGCCCACATAACTAGTAGTTTATACAAGTTATGCTCAAAGGATGTAGTTTTTGAAATAATCAAGGAAAGGAGGGATGCATATGAGAGGATCAAATATGAACTCACAAATGCACCTGTGCTCATCTTGCCTGACTTTGAACTACCATTCAAGTTATATATAGATGCAGCATGCAGCCAAGGCTTGGGAGAAGCCCTTCACCAAAGACAAATTGTGGATGGTGAACCAAGAGAAGGTGTAATATGTTACATCTCCAGGCAGCTGAAAGATTCAGAAGCTAGGTATGGGGCCACCCAGACAGAATGTCTATGTCTAGTCTGGGCTCTAGAAAAACTCCATTATTATTTGGAGGGTGCAGTCTTTGAAGTCTACATAGACTGCACAGCCTTGAAGTCTTTACTAAACATGAAGACTACTAATAGACACATGCTGAGATCGCAAATAGCCATCCAGGAGTATAGAGGGAACATGACCATCATATACAAAGAAGGTAAAAGCCATACCAATGCAGATGGCCTTAGCAGATGGCCACTGGACAATGTCAAAAGCAATCCAGCTTATGACCCTGAAGTTGCTGCAAAAATTCCTATCCATTTTATGGAAATAAATAGGAAGAAGAACTTCAGATTCTCTGAATGGGTACCAGGGAGTGGTACCCTTGACAGTGGAAACACTGATTCAGAAGGGACAGAAACCCCCATACTGGGAATAGGTTCCTCAGCACTGCACAATGAATTTTTCAACGCAGTGCTGAAATCATATGCTAAACACAAACAGTGTAGCATACTACTCCAACTCCTTCAACAAAAATACAGGAGCCCAGAACTGGAAATCCAGCTGGAGGAACCCTGGTTGAGGGCCTATAAGGACAATAAATTCTTCCTTATAGATGGCCTGATTTATCACAGAGATAAGCAAACCAGTGCACTCACAGTAATAGACAGAGACCACATCTCTTTAATCCTGCAGGAATGCCATGACTGCCCCTACATGGGACACATGAGTGAGGACAGGACTAAAGAGAGGGTAGCAAGCACAGCTTGGTGGCTCAAGTGGGAGCAAGAGTTGAGTGAATACATCAGCACTTGTGAAAGATGCCAAAAGGCAAATAGAAAGCATGGGAAGAAATATGGGTTGCTTCAACACATAGAAGAACCCAAACACCCATGGGAAACCATCAACATGGACTGGGTCACAGGACTTGTCCCAGGAGGCAAAGAAAACTACAATGCCTGCTTAATCATAGTTGATAGGTTCAGCAAGAGCATGAGATGTCTACCATGCCATAAAGAGGACACAACCACGGACACTGCTCTGTTATTTTGGAATAACATCATATCCACCTGTGGAGTCCCTAAGATCATAATTAGTGACAGGGACCCAAAATTCACATCTGAATTTTGGACCAATTTATATGACATGCTTGGCACCAAGCTTTCTTTTTCCACAGCTTACCATCCACAAACAGATGGCCTAGCTGAGAGGATGATCCGAACAATGGAGGACATCCTCAGGAGGTTCTGTGCCTATGGCATGGAATACAAGGACCATGAGGGATATACCCATGATTGGGTCACCCTCTTACCAGCAGTCCAACTGGCTTATAATACAAGCCAGCACTCTACCACAGGAAAAACACCTGCACTGGTAGAGAAAGGGTGGAATCCCCTTTTACCTGTGGATCACTTGAAGAAAAATCTTCTGACCATCCACCCCACAGCCAAAGACTTCCATGATATGTGGAAGAAAGCCTGTGATACTGCTGCCAAATGCATAGCTGAGGCCAAAGAGTATAATAAGCAGAGGTGGGACAAATCACATATGGAACCTGACTTCAAGGAAGGGGACCAGGTGTTAGTGTCTACACTAAACTTTAACAATCTCAAAGGACCCAAGAAAATGAGAGACTCATTTGTAGGGCCCTTCACTATCATTAAGTTGATAGGGAAGAATGCAGTAGAGGTCAAGCTCACTGAGGAGTTTTCTAGGAAACACCCAGTCTTTCCAGTTAGCCTGGTCAAACCATACTTCCAAACAGAAGAGGATAAATTCCCCTCCAGGAAGGAAAACATCACTCCACCAGAAATAGTGGAAGTAGAAGACTCTCCTGGACCTGTGAGTAAAATCATCAGGGCCAGAAAAATCAGACTCAATGGGAAGGATCAGAGACAATATCTAGTCAGATTCAAGAACCAGACAGCTGACAAAGACAAATGGTTGGCAGAAGATGCCATACCAGATGGGAACCTTCATCTAAGGAGATTCAGAGCCTCTAGGAGGACTGAACAGTCTCATCAATGATGAGCCTTTTTTAGAGGGAGGGTATGTCAGCCTGTGACTCAAAACCAGAGCACAAGCATGACAGCCAAAATACCATAAACCAATGGTATAGCCAAAATACCACCAAAACATGGAGCTGAGCCAAATTAGCTTAAAAGGTATCAGAAGAAAGAGGAAACTCACCTCTTTCTGAAAATATAAGTCCCATCACCATAGGACAAGAAATAACAAAGTTATTCCTGCCCAAAGTTATTGCTGAGCATAAACCTTAATTTTCACCTCTCATCTAAAATCTAGAAGGAGAGGCTTAACCCCATCAAATGGGTATTCAAAATGAAGCTCTAAGCCAGGGCTATTCAATGGTACCAGCCAAACTGAGCTAGCACCAGTATTACTTGAGTTATGGTCAAATTCAGACCAAATAAGGGTGAACAAAACATTCACCTCTCATCTAACTTTTCCAGTTTTAGTGTGAGATACCTAAAGTGGGGTCTTTTTGGAAAGAGCACAATCAGGGCTATCTGATGGTGCCATCCATTTCCTCATAACTCAACTACAACAGAAGTTATTGGCCAAACAAGCTTAATACAGCTTTTGACCAGACCACGCCAATGTACAAAAATACTTGTACATGGGATAACTTTGTCATATTTAATGATAACCATGTCAAGTTGGGTACCATTGTGTAGAGCTCATACAGAGCTATTCAATGAACCAATTGTGAGCTTGATATCTCAAAAACTGACAGAGTTATGACCATTTTAAGGTCAAAATCCCACCTGCTGTCAGATACAGCCTTACCATGGGATAATATCCCATAACCATGAATATGAGGTGTCAAATAGACGAAGAAGCATGTTTTTACTTCAATACCTCATATGTCAGTCAATACTGGGGTCCCATACAGTTTCTGTACAGCATTCTACGCGTCATACACGTCAGAATCAGGCTGTGAGGTCCCCAGATGAAAATTTTCACCCTGTATTGGTGAAAACTGCCCAGATGTGGTTTCAAAACCACATCTGAGCCCAATACAGGGTATACAGGCTGTTTGCAAACCACAAGCCTGTCATAGAGGGTGAAAAATCTTCACTTCCTCTACGTGGGAAGGTCTAGCAGCCTTTCCACCTCAATTTTAGGATAAAAAGAGGGCTTTTCACAGCCAAAAGCCTTTCCTCATCCTGCTCTTGAATAACCTACGTAGTAAACTGTCAAAAACAGTTTTACTCTTGGTTAAATAATCAGGTATAATTATAATCTTTAATTATTGTAGACTTTATTATTGTAATCCAACAGATAAAGCCTGCACCCAGGGTTCTCAATAGCGCTCACCACCACTATTTCTCAATAGTAGAACCCTTTTATCTCATTATAAACCTTTATAAACCTTTTTTAAATCATTTTCTGCTGTGTCACATACATAGTTAAAGTTGTAGTTAGCCTAGTTATACCTTTATCATAGTATCATCCTGACAACCTGTCTGAGGACAGAACAAGGGAGCAATTCAAGAACTGTATATTGTGGGCAATGTGGGAAAAATATGTAGCAGAGTATTTCAAAACCTGTGACAGATGTCAAAAGGCAAATTGATCCACTGGAAAAAGAATTAGAAATTTAATAAAAATCAAAGAGCCCAGCAGACCTTGGGAAATTGTCCATATGGATTGGGCAACTGGCCCACCACCAGAAGTTGATAGAAGCTATAATGCATGTCTGGTGATTTTTGACAGCTTCAGTAAGACTCAAATATTTTTACCATATCACAAATATGATACAGCCATGGAAACAGCTATTCTGATATGGAATAAAGTAGTATCACGGACTTGCATATTCAAAAACATCATTAGTGACAGGGATCCCAAATTTACCTCATCACTGTGGACAAACCTTCACCAATTGATTGGAACAAAGTTATCTTTTTCTACATCTTAACACCCACAAACTGATGGTCTAGCTGAAAGAATGATCCAAGCTTTGGAAGACATGGTCAGAAGATTTTGTGCATATGTCCTAGAATTTAAAGCTTGTGATGGATTCACCCCTCATTGGTGTACCCTTTCACCTGTACTGGAATTGACATATTAAACATCCATATGTACCAGTACCAATCAAACTCCTGCTATTGTAGAAAAAGGACGGAATCCCATATCACCCCCAGATTTGGTTGAAATACATCCCACAGCTAGTAGCTTTAAGGGAATGCTAGACAAAGCTCAAAAGAATGCATTAAGGTGTATGGAAGACTCATTTGCATATTCCAAAGACAAATGGAACAAATCACATGCCACTCCAGACTTCAGAGTGGGAGATTGAGTACTTCTATCTACCACTAACTTCAATAACATCAAAGGATTTGAAAATATCAAAGACTCCTTTGTAGGAACGTTTTCTATTAAAGCCCTGCATGGAGGAAAGGCTGTCAAAGTAGAATTATCTGAGGAACTTACTAATAAGGATCCTACTTTTCCAGTAAGCTTTATAAAGCCATATAAATCTAGTGATTCTGAAATGTTTCCCTTGGGAAATGAAGTTCCCCAAAATATACCTCCTGTTGAATCATCTGGCACAAAGAGAATTACCAAACTTCCCAAATCAAGAAAATTGAGAAGGAATTAAGGGAATACCTTGTCAGGTACAGTGACCCAACTTGTGAAGATGAATGGTTAGCAGAAAAAGACATACCTGAAGCTACCAAAATTATCAGAAGGTTCAGACACACTAGAAATAACAATATTACAAATTAATATTATTTTTTAGGGGGAGGAAATGTGGGCCTTAGAGATATTTTTATATACCCAAAAGACTACAAATAATGAAAAATGATACAATTATACACAAAATAGATTTAATTATATTATAAATTACAAAGCTGAAATATAAATAGAAAGCTTATATACAAGATTGAAATTTTAATTATAATTCAAAAGTAAAATTACTTTGAAATTAAAATTTTTTAAAATACATTTTTACTTGAAAAAATTAAGTAAAAATGAATTTTTAACAAAAATGTTAAAATTGAAATAATTTCAGGAAAAAGTTGAATGAAAATTATTATAGCTTTTTATCCAATGAATTAAAATATCAAAATCATTTCATCATTGGATTCCACATTAAAAATAAGGTGGGGTCACTTCTGGGTAAAATTTCTGGATCTCAACTCTAAATAAGCTTGAATTAAGTTTTTGGTATTTTCTGTACAAAATTTGAAATGCCTCTAAACCTTGATTTAATTCACATCACATGTGTTGTTAACCATTTATTTTTGTGATAAGATTGAGGTGTTCTATGTAGTTTAGAATTTATGAGGAATTGAAGTGTTTTCAATTAGAATGTCAAGATGTGCATGTATGTTACATAAGTGGGCTTTAATTTAAATATGAGTTATCAATTATTAAATTTGTGTAATGTAAAATCTTAATTTAATCACATATTTTAATTTCAAGTAAAATACATGATGAAGTATTAAAGAAAAAAATGAATTGGAAATATTGATTCTGGGGGGAAAAAGGAATCTTGGCGCTAAGGGAGAGTCAGACCCCCAAATTCCTTGCTGACAGGTGTGAGATGTCAATATCCACACAAACGTTTATCACTTTTTTCCTGGAATTGAGTCACAGGGTCTGTGTCTCAATTTACAATGAGGCTTTGATACCAACCAGGGAAGTTTGAGCTGTTGCCAAGAGGGTAAAACTACCCTTAAGCTAAAACAATCATAGTAAAAAGGATTTAAGCAATTTTCATGTCTATTAAACACATTCTTATGTCTTTTGAAGGCTGGAAAACAGGTATTACTATAGCAATGGCTGACTTAAAGGTCCAAAATGGTTAAAAATAGCAAAAAATGGCTGAAACCAGCCCTTTTTTGGTCTAAACCGGGCTCATTGATGACATAATAGGCTTTTCTGTTGTCAGAGTTTTTTTCACGACTGAAAAGAGTAAATTTTACTTTTGGAGTAAGACAATTGGTGGCTATAAAAGGATGTCTTTGCCCCACTTTTCTTTTCATGTTAGAATCTTTCCTTCTATAATCAGTTTAAACACTGTTAAACAAATCAATGAAATTTTCAACCACCATTTTCTTATTATTTGAAACATTTTAACCACATGAAAAAAATTATTATAATCATTTTTTGTAACCTTTATAATCATTTTTACCCTTGAACCACCCCATAAGTGAATTAAAGCATCTTTCATCACTGTTGACTTTGTCACTTTGTTTCCAAGTTCACTCTGGTAACTTTTGGGAATTTCTTCTCTTTAAAAATCTTTTTGAACATTTTGTTCTTATATTAATTTGTTGCAGCTCTTTTCTCAATTTCTTCCAATTGTAATTGCTCTTGAAGAAATTTCTTTTGTAGCCTTAAATATCTCTTGTAGAATATTTTTGGTTGAATTTCTATTGTTTTTAAAGCAATAAATATTTATAATATTATTTTTCTAAGCTTATGAAGTTAAATAAAATGAATTTGGCCTGTTTTCTCTTAAAAATTTTACTTCTTAACACTTTTAACCATATTGTACCTTATACAAATTTTGAGGACAGGAAAAGTACTTGATTTTAAATCAAATTTTCATATCCAAACTTTACACATCAGCTACACAAAGGACCATTATAAGAATCCATAAGGTCTTTAGGTCCTCACTCCTAAACCCTTTCTTCCAATGATCTTCTTTTGAAATCCCTAAATGTTTCAATTTGTCACTTCTCCAAAATTGTGGAATCTACCAACTATGGTAAAACTCCAGCTTTGGTCACATTGGGCTAAGAAACTATCAACAAGAACTGGACCTCTCCACTCAGAGTCATGTTGAAACAGGTGGTTCCCCACCACCACCATGACTTGACCCTAGGCTCTTTGATTGCCACAATCATTGCAAACAAGAAGAAAAGGTTACAAGATCAAGTCTGGATTTCCTTGTTCTTATTCTTGTATGATAGGTCACATCTCTGCCTTATTTTAAAGATACTAACTCAAGAAGAAAATCTGAATCAAATAAGACACAATGAAAAAAGTCAGAAGCTGGGGAATGTGCAGCAGGTAAAACATGGGGTTAAACCGGAAAAACTTTGAATGCGAAATGACACCCAACAAGTATTTGTTGATCCATATCCATGTTTGGATTACTTTGAATTGTTGTATAATTTATTGAGCTGGAATTTAAGCTCTTTAAATATGGGTGATATTTATTAATACCAATTTCTGATTACACAGTGTAGATCAAAAACATTTCAATATTACACAGAATTTGATACAAGTCTCAAATATTATAGACCTTTCAGTTTCCCAGCTCAAGTTTAATGAAGAAATCATTTTCATTTTCGATAGTTCACTCCCATCATTCAATCTCTATTCTCAAAATCTCAAATTTATTCTATGATGAAAAATTCAACTACAAGGCTACTTCATTAATATTAGTCAAATAAGCCCTTTTGAGATATTCAACCTTTTCTTAATCCGATGAAATGCAATGCTTGAGGGATATAAATTCTTCAAGCCATATTTTGGGGGTTTTAATGCTGAGTAATATAGTGCACAGAATTAATACTTGGGCTGGAAAGTGGCTTCAAATCATTTAAAAGTATCAACTATGCCAAATAAATCTTATTAAAACTCGCTTTTGAGCCATCTTCAGAAATCTGGGTCACCATATCTATAATTATACCCAACACTCAGAAATTCAGAATTTTCACTTTTGTCTAAAAATGAGGAGGTTATAATTAGAAAAGGAGATGAAGCTAATTGTATTGTAATCATTAAGTAAATTTGGCTTTTCTCATGTTTGATGATGATGTTTCATAATTTAAGATATTTTATTTTTAAATACATTTGGATTAATATTTCAAGAAAGATTTACTTTCAGTGTTTGCAAGAGATAAGAGCACTTTGGAAATTACTCAAAGAATAATCAATACTTCAATTATTTTCCTAAGCTTCACCTATGCTAGGAAGACTTAGAAATAGTACCTGTAAAAACTATACTTTTGCTTCATTAAGGTATCTCAAAATACAGATATCTCTGAATTAGTTCTCTTTGCTTGATATTATCTTATTAAATCAGCCCAAAAAAGACTTTTGAGTATTAATTTTCTGATGGAGTCCTTAAATTCAAATTATGTAGTTCTTCCTCTCAAGGAATACCACTGGGGAGGCCATCAAGAATTTCTTTCTACTCAATGAGAAACATGGAAAGTATATTTTCTATAAAAGATTTGAGTTATTTTATAAAGAATACTTCTGCTTTAAGATTTATAGCCCAATCTTCATAAAATATCAAAAATATTCCCAAAGAAAATTACGATGACATGAGCCTAGCTTCTAAACTGTTTATCTTGAAAGTTATATTACATATTGGCCTTGGAAATACTTGAAGTCTAAATATTATTTTGTATGAATTTGATTAATTCACTCATTAGTGCTTCTTAATATACAAAAATATTTTCAATTCAAGAGGACTTTAAAGATCTTAGTTTTTACCATATATCTTTGGCTACTTATGAAAAATATATGATATTAACCAGGTATTTTGAGTGACTTACAAGAAATAATAATATATCTTGGTGTATAAAGGTGTGTTTTCCTATGAAGAATCACTAAATTCTATTTTATAATGCATTTCTTTGTTAAAATTCCCAATTCAATATTAATTTTCTGATTTTCTAACTTATTGATAAAATTTTTACATTTCAAAGATTTTTTGTGCCAAAGAAATCTTAAGTGCTTTATATAGTAATAGTAGCTTTGGAGGGCCATTAGTATTTGATATCCTCAACACATGTATTACATTAATAAAAATTGAGTATTTTGATATTTATTAGACCAGAGGTGAATTGAATCTTAATTTTGAAAAATTGGGAATTTTACAATCAGTTATATCTTTGAATTAGTACTTCTTCCAATTATTTTTTCATAGTTGTTAAAATAAATATTTATCTGAATTGAAAGTTTATTAATTTATTTTGGGTGTCCATAATTATTCCAAGTGACAATATTCATTCCAACATTTTTTTTAGTAAAGGAATTTTTCAAAAATTCCCTAGAAATATTATGCATTGTTTAGAAATTGTGGAATAACACTTCAACCCTAAACCTCTTCACAACAAAGTGACATAATATATTTTCGTAAGAAATTAATGAAAGCTTAACCTACATGATAAATGAAACTATTTCAAAAGCAAAGATATTAAGAAAGTTAAAAACCCTTATTTAATTAAAAAACATTTTGGCTTAAACCATTGTGAATTTAATCACTTGGATTTGGGAAAAACTTTGTATTCCTTACAAGAATTATATATTAGCTGTAACTCACTTAAAGCTGAAGCAATTTGAATAAATTTACTCCTCACGGAAATAAAGCTGGATTCACATTTTGGGAATTTTCAACCCAATTTCATTGCGAAACAGAAATATTACATTTCAATATCAGAAATATCATACAAAATAATAGTTATTTTGCCTTAATAAGCGAAACTCTTCCTTTTATCTAATTTCAAAGAGGTAAAAACTTTATGGAAGAATTAATTAACTATGATATTTTCAGGAACACTGAAAAGAAGCTATTAATGGTGGAGTCATTGTATAATCTTAAGTTATATTGAGATATTATATCCCAGAGTTCAGAAATTCATGTGTGGACCGTATAAGAAAATTTCTAATGAGTCATAATAATTTGAAAATGGCTCTTCGTAATAGATACAGTTTCATATTGAATCTATCAGAGAATATTACTCAAGACTCATAATACATATGCTCACTAAACTGTGCATGAAATGTATAGTTCATAGCTTTATGTCTGAAGTATTTAAGAAATTAAGAAGCATAGTAGGTTATTTTAAGCACTGGCATTAGCTCATAATATGAGATTCGAAGCTCACATGGGAATTGTTTTTGAAACATTATAATCTGTCTTTAGGCCTATACGTGTTTTTGATAAGCCTAATTTCCTTCATCAATTTGTGTCGTTTATTTCTCACGTACACCATTATTCAAGGAAAATCTGAGCAAATTTAGTGCAAGATCAGATGGAAACTGAGACTCCACTTGTACAAATTATTAAGTATGGCTATTTTCATTGTGCTTAAATGTTCTTCTTAATTTAAGAAATTATTTATCTCTATAATTAAAATGCGCTTACAAAATATAAATGAAGCAAAAAATATTTCTTCCAAAAATGCACTGTCTTTATTATTTCAAAGACATATAATAACATCTCTAGAGTTACTTATGACATGGATAATATAAAGATTGAAAATTAAAGGCTACAAAGTGGGATTTAACACTAATCATGGAGTGAAATGTTTATCAATAGCCTTATCAATTATTTCAATATACCATAAGCTTATTCATTAACTCAAACTAAACACAGAAAGGCTAAAGTGGAATGTAAAGTCTGGTGTGAAGTTGTCAGCCTGTGACTCAAAACCAGAGCACAAGCATGACAGCCAAAATACCATAAACCAATGGTATAGCCAAGATACCACCAAAACATGGAGCTGAGCCAAATAAGCTCAAAAGGTATCAAAAGAAAGAGGAAACTCACCTCTTTCTGAAAATACAAGTCCCATCACCATAGGACAAGAAATAACAAAGTTATTCCTGCTCAAAGTTAGTGCTGAGCATAAACCTTAATTTTCACCTCCCATCTAAAGTCTAGGAGAGGCTTAACCCCATCAAATGGGTATTCAAAATGAAGCTCTAAGCCAGGGCTATCCAATGGTACCAGCCAAACTGAGCTAACACCAATATTACTGGAGTTATGGTCGATTTCAGGCCAAATAAGGGTGAACAAAACATTCACCTCTCATCTAACTTCTACAGTTTTAGTGTGGGATACCTGAAGTGGGGTCTTTTTGGAAAGAGCACAATCAGGGCTATCTGATGGTGCCATCCATTTCCCCATAGCTCAACTAGAACACAAGTTATGGGGCAAACAAGCTCAATACAGCTTTTTGCCTAAAACACGCAAATGTACAAAAATCTTGTACATGGGATACCTTTTCCATATTTAATGATACCCATATCAAATGAGGTACCATTGTGTAGAGCACATACAGGGCTACACACTGAACCAATTTTGAGGTTGATATCTCAATAATTGACAAAGTTATGGCTGTTTTAAGGTCAAAATCCCACCTGCTGTCATATACAGCTTTATCATGGGATAATATCCCATAAACATGAATATGAGGTGTCAAATAGACAAAGAGGAATGTTTTTACTTCAATACCTCATATGTCAGTCAATACTGGGGTCCCATACAGTTTCTGTACAGCATTCTATGCGTCATACACGTCAGAATCAGGCTGTGAGGTCCCCAAATGAAAATTTTCACCCTGTATTGGTGAAAACCGCCCAGATGTGGTTTCAAAACCACATCTGAGCCCAATACAGGGCATACAGGCTGTTTTTAAACCACAAGTCAGTCCTAGAGAGTGAAAAATCTTCACTTCCTCTACGTGGAAAGGTCTAGCACCCTTTCCACCCCATTTCAGGATAAAAAGGAGGCTTTTCACAGCCAGAATTGTCTCCTCATCCTGCTCTTGAATACCCTACGTAGTAAACTGTCAAAAACAGTTTTACTCTTGGGTAATAAACAGGTATAATTATATATTTAATTATTGTAACTCTTATTATAGTAACCCAACTGGTAAGATTGCACCCTGGGTTCTCAATAGCGCTCACCACCACTATTATTCAATAGTAGAGCCCCTTAATTATATTATAAATCATCTTTAAAAAACCCAATACTCTTATTTTAAATTAATTTTCTACGTGTCACAGTCATAATTCTAGTTGTAAATACTCTTATTACCACTTTAATATAGACTCAGCCTGACAGAAGTAATGTTTTTGTAAGCTTTGGTTTATTAAATATAAAGCTATTATACAAAGAGTCTATAAAAAAAACATTTTACCTACATATATTCTGCAACAATTGAAAGAGATTGAGTAAATTATTGGGCTCAAATAATCTTCAAATCCAAGGCAAAGGGTTTAATTGGAAATACCACATATTGAGAAGACAGAGCTGAAAGTATCACAAAGTATAATTTTGCAAAAGGTAAGAAAAGAGAACAAAAATGCAAAAACCTGCAAAGAAATTAATTACGGAGCCATAATATCTCACTCAAAAATATATTTGTGTTTTTGATTTGATGTATTAGTTTTCTATATTTTATAATGGAAATTGCACCAAATTCAAAATTCTCATTAATATTTAGTGAGTCAAAACCCCCCTCTTCTTTTTATTTAAGAAAAACCTCTTTCTGGAAAGAACACAAAAGCGTTTCAAGAAATTCAAATTATCTTGCTTTAAAAATCCTGTGTTTCTTGTAAAATTTGATATGTGAGGAATGGGAAAATATCCTGAAAGATATTTCTTTGGAACTTCTTATTTACTTAAATAAATGCTGGATTTAGATTTCTACTTTTAATAAGGGTTTAATGTTGGAAAACAAAAAAGTCCTTCTGAAATTTCAGTTTTGGTGTTTGGAAAATGAATTTTTTTTCTTCAAAAAATATATTTCAATTTTTTTTGACATTTTATATGTCACATTTCCCCATTTGAAAAGGTATTTAAGCTTCTAAGAATTGGTGGAAGATTCTTTCCAAAAACATATTTTGGTTGGAAAACTCATTTTCAAGCCAGGGAAATTTTATTACCATTCTAGAAATGGTGTTTTTGACCAAGGTTTCTTGGTTTTTCCTCATTTAATAAAGATAAAAAAGTGTAGTCTTTCATATACCAGCATGCCTCATTTTTGTTGTGATTATAGTGGTTCACACAATATTATATATTATTATCTTGACTTATCCTTGGTATGTGTCATTTTGGTGTTTGGAATCGGCTTATTTAAAATGGTCTTTTTTTGTTTCAAGTCCCAAAATGAATTAAGGCTCTATTTTATTATGAGCAGAATTTGAATAATAGGCTCAGAGATCTTTCAATTTATCTTACCCATATTTGATAAAATAAATGACTTTCCTTTTTGACTTTAATTTTTTTGACATCTTTAAAAATGAAGAATCATTTTACCGAAGCTCATTTTCACTCTTATATTAGGTCGGGATTGACATATCTAGCCATCATGCTATTCAATTATTTATTAAAAAGCTTAAGGAACCTATTATTCAGTCACTTCATTCATTATTTCTTTGTGTATTTAGTCAGTCATGCTCTTTATGGAAAGAGTGTAAACTATTTGTCACATAAACTCCCTGTTTACTATCTCATTATATCCACACATTTCAGATATTTGCGTATACGTTATTCCCATGGTTTATTTCAAATATACACATACTCAAAAGGTAAAATCATGTTTTTGTTATTTCCAATTCTCTTTTTGAATTATTGGATTGAAAATCTATTCCTTTTAATTATTATGCCCATTTCTTGGTGTATAATTGTGTTTTTTTGAGATTTGAAAAAGCTTATTTTTGATAAATATAGTCACATTGATTTAAGAGTGCAATTGATGTGGTGCGACATTTTTTGAAGGAATTAAAGTTAATATCCCTTTTAGAAATTAGATAAAATATATTTTATTTCAAGCCATAATATGGATCAAATCTTAATTCATAGAGTTATTTGTTTTGTGTCTTCAAATGCTTTGCTTTATTTTTGACAATTTTCCAAATGGTTTGGAAAAAATTAATGAGCTGAAATATTTATTCTTTAATTTTATGTTAATTTGTATATTTTTCATATAACTTCAAATTAAGTTTCATTTTTTTTAGTTTTGTTAGACTTATGTCAAGTTTTCTGTATTTTCTTCAATTTTGAATTCAACCATGAGAACATTGCTGGAAAAATATTATATCACAAATTTTTGTATTTATTCTCATGTACATTTTTCAATTCTTTAGGCGTATTTTTGAAGAAGGGATTGAATTCAATTGAAATAACGTTTTGTTTTTTCATTTATAAAATCAAAAATCATAAAAAATAAAATCAGACTTTTGATTCATTTTCATTTTAAATTATGGGTTTTGTTCTCTTAAACAAAATATTTTTTTTATTAAAAGTTATTTTATAAAATCAATTAGTTTTTTTAAAATTGTGTAAATTTATTTTTTTTATTTCGCTGTTTTTGTTATAATTTATTAATATTTCTTATTTCTCAAGAAATATACTTACAAACCACATTGATAACAACCAGAAGGTTTCAAGAATGTTCTCTGGCCGTCATCAATGTCTTTTTTAAGTTTTTTTTTTGCAAAAACAAAATAATTATGAAGAAATAATAAAAAAACATTTTTGGGGGGTTTTCTGAATAAACCCCCCCCAAAAAAAAAAAGAAAGTATACATAGAGGTGTGGCCTTTTCATGAAGCATTTGTATTTTTTTCAAAGGCAATACAGCCAAACACCAAAAAAGGCGAAAAACACCAATAACGTTGTGCAGGGGGTGTATAAAGGCCATACAGGCTAATTTTGAGGCCTGCGAAAAGCCATACTGTGGTATATTATTTTTCATACCAAACCCTTTGATAAATGCCCAATTGGGCATGCTGCTAAGGCTTTCAGTGGGCTTCACCGTGAGATTTGTCCATGGAATAGCTAGAAAAGCCCAATGGGTTTTTTTGAAACATATTTTCACCATGAAAAAACATAGTTTGGGTAATTCTTGCCAAATTTGGTTTCACAGCTCCAATGTTTTGTAAGATACACATAAATTCCAAATAATTGAGGTCACATTTTTTGGGGTATAGTGCGTGTGTTCAAATGCGGTTATGCATATGACTAAATTTTTACACTTTCAGTATTTTAGAATGAAAAAATTTCTTTTCACCTATAAGATAATTTACTGTGTTAATTCATGTCATGTTTTTTTGAGATATGTTGAAATAAATACAGTGCTATTGTCCATAAAGCCCTTTTACTGGCGCTTTTACATTCTCCCAAATGCAAATGTGTATTTTATTTGGCCCCACCACACACGATCACAATCAATGACATAATTATTCCATTCTTTGATAATTTTAGGTTAAAAAAAATGTTGTTCTGCATAAATAATTCCATGTTGAGTGGCTCAATTATTGCGCCAATTTGATGTCATTTGGTGTTATAATTCAAATGGAAAATTCTTTTCTTAGTAAGAATTTTCCATGAGATTATTTGATTCTTTTCAGTGAGGCAATCAACCCAGAGGCTAATTGGCTTTAGACTCTTTGAATTATAAATCAAATGAGTATGATGGTGGGGCCTCTGGGAAGAATGATGGATTTGAGCTTGGCCCTTGTGTTCCAAGTTATTATTTCAGGAAGTCATTGGAGGGTTGTGCACTTTTCCTATGTGGTTGATGCGTATCAGGTTTTACAAGAGGTCCGAGACTGTAAGCAAAGATTCAAAATTTGACTTAAAAAGGGGCCTCTTATTTCTTCTGAGTTCTAACCACCACCCACTCTCAGCTTCTCATTTAAAAACATCCTCCATTTAATAATTTTGGAATTTTTCTTTGAAAATAAATCTTCAATTGATTGAAAATTCCTCCTTCTGCTGTTAGTAAGCCATTTGCATTGGTTTAATGTCTTCCTTTCACAGTATAACTTTGATTTATTTTGCCATAACTTATTGTAGCTGCTATTTTCAAGAAGGCTTTCAATGACCCTGAGATACTTCCTGTTAACAAGAAAGTCTTCCTCACTCTTATTTCTCAATATGAGGGAATGGCAAAGTACCTGGGTACTTACCAGTCAAACCAATCAGAATCTCACATATATTAAAACTCTCTTTTGAGTACAATAGGTGAGAATCATGGGAAAGTAATGGAGGTGGACGCTTCAGTCTCTATTCAAAATCCTGGTAGCTCTTTCAAAGTCCTTAGATATACCCGAAAATTCACAAAACAATTAGAAGATTTTAGAGTGTACATTATCCATTAATAATATATTCATTATAAATAAAATTAACACGGAATCATTATTAGCCAAAAAAGATAAAAAAGAGAAGATTTATACATTATCATTATTTGTATGAAACTTCCTTGAAAATATATATTTCATAAAAATAGGAAAATCTCATAACGTTTGGAGAAAATGCTATAGGATTGATTATTAATTTTTACTTTTTGATGTAAATTTCATCTTAATTCCAACATTGGTTTCTCCATTAAATTTTAACTTGGGTCATTTCTGGTTCAAATTCTTCTCCCTCAGATCCAAATACGCTTCAATGGAGCTCTTAGAATTTCTAGTATAAAATGCTTAATCTCAGAAACATTTAGCTTAATCCACACCACATGTTCTGTAAACCATCATTTTCTGTGTTGAAAATGAGGAGTGTTGTTTATTTCAAGATTCTTTGAAATCTAAGTCCTATCAGTTTAATTGTGTGGATGTGTAACACAAATTAAGTTAAAGTTATATATGATGTATGAAGTTTGATATTTTTATGATTTCAAAATTTAATTCTATTTTATTTGTGGTATAAATTTCTTATTAAAACTCAATTAATTAAACAAGAATCACATTTGAATGTGGAAAGGAGTTTTTCCTCACAGGGTTCCAGACTCCCCCAAAATTCTTGACTCTAGGCTTCTGGTGTCAGAATTCATGAAAAAAATCATAAAAATTGACTTGTAATTCAATCATAAGGTCTATTGCCAAATTCATTGGATATTCTTATTACCAACTAGATTATTTATTACCAATTAAAACCAGATTAAACTAACCTTAGGTTGAAGTAATCATTGGCAAACAGTTTTTAACTGTTTTAAAGAGTCCTTCCACACTTTATAGGGCTTGAAACGCCCTTAATACGCATAATCACCATATTAATGGTGTTTAATGGTCAAAATGGTTAAAAATAGCAAAAATGGCTAACATCACTTTTTTTTGTTTAAAGCAGGTCTCAATCATGTAATGATTGACTTTTGTGATTCCAAATTTTCTCTAAAGGTGATGAAATTAGTTTTCAATATTTTGACTAAATTTTGAGGCTAAAAAGAAAATCAGAAGTTTCTCTAGCTTTTAATGTTAGAATCCTTCTACTTTAATATTTAGCTCAATCACCATTAAGAAATGAAGAAATTAATTACAGAATCCATTTTCAAATCATTATAAAACTCTCAAAAATCTTTAAAGCTTATGATAATAACGTTTTTACCTTCAACTACCCCAAAATTATATTTAAACATTTTTAATCAATATGAGCCTTTCAAGCAGCTTGTATATTCACTCTGGTCATGCATGAAATGATTTCTCTTTGAATTAATGTTGAATATTCTGTTATGAGCCCAATTTATTGCATTCCTTTTCTAAATTTATCAATAAAGATTATTTTTTTCTGAATTTTTTTTTACCTTAAATCAAAAACATCTGGTTTTTTCTTATCTCAAAAATTATCAACACACTATTTTCAATCAATTTTACCTTTAAAAAAGTTTTGGGACTAGAAAATTACATGTTTTTGAATTTAAAGCCTCATATCAACACCTTATAAGACTTCTATATTCAAAACTGAGATTCTTTTGATAACTTCCTAAGATTTTCCATTAACAAGTTTCAGTGAAGCTTTAATAATTCAGCTTTAAATCTGATTTTATTGGGTTTTGATAATTTGTCCATTATATCATGTATTCCTCTCAGGGGTAAGAAATGTGCAATATCATATGCATAAGAGCTCTTGAATGCATTTATATTCCTCATTTTTTCCTATTTCAATAAAGAATTACCATTGTTTCTATTTATACTCTCTCAATATATCCCATATTCCTTGACTAATATATATCAATTTCTGATTTTATACTCTTTCCAATCTATCTTCTGACCATAGGATATATTTTAATTCAAAATATTCAATAAATATTTTTTTCTTCATTAAATTGATTATATTTAAATCAAATCTTCCTACAATTCTTTTCCTGAAAGAAACAATCCAAATCCCACTCATAGTCATGGGATTCTTCCTTTTTCATTTCTTGCGCTAGAAGTTTGGTTTTGGGTGGGACACCCAGGATTATGAAATTCACCCAGTCAACTCCCCATAACCCATTTCTTGGCCTTTTTTTAATCCACCTCTCCTTTAATCACTATTTCTGTCCCATATTTCTTTTTAAAAACATTTCTTTTTGTTTTGTTTCCTCCACCTAGAGATTTCATCAATCCAATCCTTTCTAACCTAAATTTTGTAATTATTCCTTATTCTTTGTCTAACTATTGATAGAAAACATTCTTCTCTTTCTATTAATATTTCTAAACTGATCATTTATCCATCTTCTAATAGCCTCCATCGTGGTTATCCACCCCTAGTGAAGCTGAAAAGGCTCTTTAGACCTTAAATGGTGAATGCCATAGCCCGAACAAGTTCTCATGAGAATTGCTTGACTTGTAATTTTATTACAATCTGGCTTAATAAAGCTTCATGAATGTCAGTGGATACGGCTAGAAAAATGGAATTGAATCATGACTTGACTAATTTTATGAATGGAATGACTCATAAACTCAAAGAATTCTTTGAATCAACGATCTGAACACAAATTTTCAACATCAAAATTCTATCATTGACCAGTTTGTGCAGTTATCAACTGCTAAGAAGGTATGTTTTGCAAGAAATATGATTTAATAATGACTCATTCCATTTCCAGTTGGAAATTTTTCCTTGGGATAACTCAGGGGCAGAAAATGATATATTGCATTTCCAACCAGAACCGGCCGTTGTAAATAAAAAAGATGGAATCCTTTCAACACCTTCTTGAGCCCTGAAATTCTTCAGTGCCAGAAATCCTTGTGTGGAAGACTGAACTTAGCAGAAGATTATCAAAGGTATTCTTCTTCAAACAGAAACCTATTTACAAAAATACTCACACAGAATGAAAAATTTGGTTCTTTTATTACTGATTCTTGGAAAGGTGCCAATGTGAAAGCTTTCATTTCTTTCACTTGTCATTTTTTGGACTGAAAAATTATTACTTAATGCTCTTTCATGGATGTCCCTTGTCAGTTTTTGGACTGAAAACTCAAAGTTAATTGTAACCTATGACGATTTGATTAAATAAAAGGTTTTCTTTTCTCTGTTCCAGTTCATGCTAGCTTCTTTATGTGTTTTCACATTACCACATCAAAATATCATTCTATAGACAACTGATGATTATCCTCTTATTATATGAGGTAGAAATACAGGTTATCTAAATGCCAACTGAAGATTTTTCAGTGAGAAAAAGGATGGAAAAAGAAGCTTAATTTATATCTCAAGAAGATCAACTAACTCCATTGGTTTTATTGAACACATGTTTCACCTAGCCACCAGAGATTGATTTAATTTCCTCTACCAAGAGGCACTCATGCATCTAAATGAACAGATAGCTTGAATAATTTAAAGAATTCAGGTTTCGTATATAATTGATCCTCCTTATGTACTCAGAACAAGGTCCAACTCAATCTTCTCATTAGCTGACAGGCTCGCATCTAATTTATGGCAAATAGTTCAGAGCTAAGACAAAGATATTGTAAAAGCTGATTTCATTTACAGTGGTGCAAAAATACAAAATTAAACCACTCTTATGTCTAATTTCAGCACCCAATGGAGCTAAACTCATGATATATTGAAGCGGTAACTATTCCTTTAGGAGGCATAAAAAAGTTATTGTTCCCCAAGAAATGTCATCTTATTTACTCAGAAATCTATAATGGGAAAATACCTCCTTAATGGTGAAAATCCTCCAATTTCTTTTTGTGAGCCTTAGGGGTAATTTCATATACCCAAAAGACCACAAATATAAAAAATAACATATTAAAATAAATTTATTTATATTATTAAAATAAAAATCAAAATATAAATATAAAATTATATTAAAAATAAAAAAGTAATTACAATTTAAAAATAAAAATAAATTAAATTTTGTAAGTATAAAATTACATTTATACTTGAAAAAATTAAGTAAAAATGAAATTTTAACAAAATTGTGAAAAAATAAATAAATTTGGAAAAAAGTTAAATAAAAATTATCATAACTTTTTATCCAATAAATAAATACTTAAAAATTATTTCACCATTGGATTCCTCATAAAAAATCAGGTGGGGTCACCTCTGAGTGAAATTCTTGTAACTCAACTCTAAATAAGCTTAAATTAAGTTTTTAGTATTTTCAATACAAAAGTTGAAAATCCTCAAAACCTTAATTTAATTCACACCACATGTGGTGTTAACCATCAATTTTTGTGTTAAAATTGAGGTGTTGTGTTTAGTTTAGAAGTTATGAGGAATTGAAGTATTTTCAATTGAATTCAATTGAAATGTCAAAATGTGCGCGTGTATTACATAAGTGAACTTTGATTTACATATGAGGTGTCAATTATTACTGTATTTTACTGTACAATTGAATTGAATTACATATGTAAATTATAAGTATAATACATGATGAGGAATTAAAGGAAAAATAAATTGGAAAGATTGAATTTGGGGGGGAAAGGAACTCCAGCTCTAAGGGGGAGCTAGACCCCCAAAATTCTGGCTGACAGGCGTGGGATGTCAAAATTCACGCAAAAGTTCATCACTTTTGGCCTGGAATTGAGTTACAGGGTCTGTGTACTCAATTGATGATGAGGTTTTGATACCAACTGGGGTAGTTTTAGCTGTTGCCAAGAGGGTAAAACTACCCTTAAGATAAAACAACCATAGTAAAAACTGTTTTAACTGGTTTCTATTTCTATCACACACATTATGACGTGTTTTGAAGGCTCTAGGCCTGGTATTGCTATAGTAATGGCTGATTGAAGGGTCTAAAATGGCTAAAAATGGCTAAAAATGGCTTAAACCAGCCCTTTTTGGTCTAAACCAGGGTTCAATGATGCCATAATTGGCTTTTCTGTTGTCAGACTGTTTTTCACGACTGACAAGATTAAATTTTACTTTTAGAGTAAGAGAATTGATGGCTATAAAAGAATGTCTTCTTTGCCCCACTTTGCTCTTCATGTTAGAATCTTTTCCTTTTATTAATTAGTTTAAACACTGTTAAACCAATCAATCAAAGATTCCAACCACCATTTTTAAATCATTTTAATCCTTTTAACCACTTGAAAAAATCATTATAATCATTGTTTGTAACTCTCATAATCATTTTTACCCCTGAACCACCCCAAAAGTGAATTAAAGCATCTTTCATCACTGTAAACTGTGTCACTTTGTTTCCAAATTCACTCTGGTCACTTTTGGGCGTGTTTTCTCTTTAATATTCTTTTTAAATACTTTATTCTTTAATTAATTGCTTGCAGTTCTTTGCTCAATTAATTCCAATTGAAATTGCTCTTGAAGAAATTTCTTTTGTAGCCTTAAAATATCTCTTGTAGAGTATTTTTTGGATAAATTTTTATTGTTGGTAAAACAATAAATTTTTATAATATTATTGTTTTATACTAATAAATTTATGAACAATAGAATTGGCGTGTTTTCTCTTAAAAATAATATTCTTTAATATTTTTAATTGATTTTTACCTTATACAAATTTTGAGGACAGGAAAAGTACTTGATTTTTAATCAAAGTTTCATATCCACACCTTACATTTGGGGGCCCAGCCGTGATATTTTACCTGTGACATACTTTTTTACTCTTTTTAAATCTTTTTTCTTATATTGAAAAATTTAAAAACATATAAAAATACTTATAATCCAAAAAATCCATAAAAAATAATTTTTTTAATATTATCAGTGAGGCTTAAATTTTATTTCTTTTTTTTGAAATAACCTTTTTTTACTTAATTAATTGGCTTTTTCATTAATTTTAGTGTCTGACAATGTGGTAAGACAAGAAAATATTGAAACAGCCTCAACAGTAACCAGCATTATCCCTGCCAGTACTGTTATTGTGACTAAAAATAACCAACCTGAACCAATATCTTCTGAATTGATTAACTTGGACATAAGTAATACCCTTCAGAAAGCTAAAAATTTGGACAATAGTAAGTTTTTGATGTAAAAATACTATTTCAAGCCTTTTTAACCATAATTATGCCTTCAACCAGGTCAGCAGCCAGCTACAACCCCTCAAGCAGCTCCCAAAAAGGTAATAGGCGTGATTATGGCAGAGGCCAATCAGGTACAGAAGGAAAAGGGTCAGTTGATGACTTCCAAACAACTAAATTAGGTCATTCTGAAGCTGATAATACTATTTTACCTTCAAAAAGAGCTTACACCGCCACAACAAGCCTCTGTGGACATATACAAAGCCAGCCACAGTGCATACAACAATGCACTTCAATTCAAGGAGTACCAGATCCTTGCAGACCTGTGGAAGAATTGCATGAATTATTACCTGACAGTAAGAAAATTCTTGGGCCATCCCAACACTTGCAAATTGCTCAATGGATGGCATCCATTGATGGAGAAGAAAAACATGATGCTTTTGACACTAGAATGGAGGAAAAACAACCCTCCACCACCCAAACCAGTGCCAAAAACAGCCCCAGTGGCCAGCAGCAGAAATTCCAATGTGAAAAAGCAGCCACAAGCTCCAAACAAGGGGAAAGGGAAGGCACCAGCCCCAAAACCTTACAGCCAAGGCTACAGGATTCCAAAGATCCAGCAGGATGCCATGGAAAATGTATTCCAGATGGCCAGAACCATGATGGAATTACAGAAGAAGGAGGAAGCCAGATTAAGATTCCAGAAATGATTTCTGATATATTTGATTCCATCCCAGAGTTGTATGATGCTATAAATGATGTGAAAAAACATCTTTCTGATAAAAATGAAACCATTTGTAACAACATTAAAACAAACAACCTGAGTCTGTGCCAAATTAATGAAACACTTATGTGTTTTGAAAAAGTTTTAAGAACAATTAAAAATTCCAATAATGATAATTCTTCTAATAAAATAAATGAACAATCTGCCATTATTAAAGAATTAACAGATAAATATTCTAAATTCAATATTGATGACATAATTGAAACAAGAATTAAACAAGCCATAAATATTATCAAGACAGATAACAAAAAAGTCCTTGATGACATTTCAAATTCATTTACTGAAGTAAAGACATATACCATTGCCTTGAAAAAGTGTTTTGATGCTTCACAAGAAGAAATATCAAAATTATCAATGAAATTAAATTAATTCACTGCTGATAATACAAGACAGACAGAGTTATGGCAAGAGCTGACACATAAGGAAGACATGTATAAAATTGAAGTAATAAATTTAATACAAAGCTTCCAACATGAATACAGAAATTCCCAAAGGTGTAGCAACAGTAAAATGAATGACATTGAACAAATACTGAACACCTTACCAAGAATGTCTACACCTCTAAATTAAAATGAGGGCACAATAATTCCAAATCCACAAGTATTGGATCCTGATAATTCACAATTAAAAAATGAATTATCCACTTCTTTTCATAACTTGGAACCATCAATGGGCCAAGCACTCTTGAAAGAAGTTCCAAAACTGAAATAATGGCCTCACTTCAGTGGTGAAGGAGAGTATGACCATATGGAATTCATTAGAGGTATTGACATGATCAAAGAGGATTTTGAATTACCAGACAGATTGGTAACAGCCAGGTTTAACACCTTGTTTACCAGATCAGCTCACAGATGGTACATCAAAATAAGACAAGCACATGGACACCAGAGTTGGACTTGGTGGAAAACCCAAATCATCAACAAATGGGCAAATGATTCTTGGAGGTTTAAAGTTGAAACAGCCTTTGAATCTGCCAAATTTAATGCTGATAAAGACAAAGCTTTACCATGGTTTTGCCAACAAAAGGACAGACTAACAGCATTATATCCTGACATGTCATAATGCATGATCCATAGGAAAATTCTGAGACAATGTGGAGGTGACTTAGAGCATGCTGTCAAAAGCAGGACTACTGAAAAATCTTCAGCAGGAGATATTATCAATATACTAGAAGAAGTAACCACCAGAACCAAAATTGGTTCTAGTAGGGTGAATCTCAAAACAGGGTTTAATACACCTTGGAAAGATTCTGTGGACAAAACCCTCAAAGAAAATTCTAGTAATATTAAGTATAAATCTGCAGATACAGTCAGAAAGTGCCATATTTGCCAAAGCACCACCCATTTAGCCAATACATGTCCAAAAAGGGGGAAAATCAATGAAATTGACATTGAAAAGGAACCAGATGTTGAAAAAGAAGACATAACTGAAGACAATTCAGATGATAAGTCATCCATATTTTCTGAATCTTCAAAAGATATAGAAAATATCAATGCCACTTTTGACATCATGGAATCTTATTCCCACTTGCCACAATTGAGCAATGGTCAAGTTGATTTATCAAAAGTTCAAGATGCACAGCTTATGAAGACAAAACCAAATAGAGGGAAAGGTTATACAGCTGGTAACTCCTGTATAACAGAAGTGGTGATTGACAACAAGCCCACCAAACGTTTGCTTGACCCAGGAGCCTTCTGCTCTTGTGTTGGAAAATCTTTTCTTAAAACTTGTGTACCCAATTTTGAAGACCAATTGTTACCAATTGATGGTATAAAATTCAACAGTGCAAGTAACCCAATGAAAGCATTAGGAATCTTTGAGACCAATGTCATATTCCCACACATAAATGGGAACTTAAGGATCACAGTTGAATTGGTTGTTATGGAAAATTGCTCTAGTACCCATTTTATATTGGGAAATGACTATTTAATCATGTATGGGATAGATTTACATAATAACAAAGACAGATACTTTAAAATTGGGGACAATAAGCGCCAGAAATTTGCCTTTTTACCATTTAAAAGACAAATTACAGTAATCAAAGTATCACCAGTCAACTTAGAGTTAGAGAAATTCAAGTCTGAACAGTTAAATGAGGCTTAGATAAGCCTTCATCTGACTGATAAACAAGAAAATTTCTTTCTTCCCTTTTGTATAACCACAGAGGAGCATCTGCTACAGACAAAGAACCTCTGGGAGCAATTATTGGTCATGAAGTTGACATCATTCTTAACATTGAGAGACCTTATCCACCACTCTTAAGAAGACCTGCTTATCCAGCAAGTCCAAAATCAAGAGAAGCTCTAGAAATTCATATCAAAGAACCTCTGGACCTTGGTGTAATAAGAAAAGTAGGCCACAATGAGGAAGTAGAAATAACCACACCAGTCATAGTGGCGTGGCATAATGGAAAATCCAGAATGGTTGGGGACTTTAGAGCTCTGAACACTCACACTGTCCCAGACAGATACCCAATACCAAAAATCCAAATTTCCCTTACTCAAATATCTCAAGCAGTGTATATAACCACTATGGATGCCCTTAAAGGATTCCATCAAAATGTGGTAACACCAAGAGAAAGAAAATACTTGAGAATTATTGTTCATTGTGGAGTGTATGAATACTTAAGGATTCCCTTTGGTATCAAAAATGCCCCTTCACACTTCCAAAAAATGATGAATGAAATCTTCCCTGAAGAACTCTCAGAGGGATGGTTAATCATTTACATTGATGACATTATTATCTGTTCAAAGACTTGGGAGGAGCACATGTACAGATTATCAAGAGTTTTGACAAAAATACAATTAGTAAACATGAAAATCTCCTTGAAGAAATGTCATTTTGGCTTTAAAGAACTTAAAGCACTAGGACATGTTGTATCTGGTTTGTCCCTTGGAATTGACAAAAACAAAGTTGCAGCAGTATTGTTAGAGCCCATGCCTCAGAATAAGAAGGAAATTCAGTCATTCTTAGGTTTTGCAGGATATTACAGGCAACACATTAAAGATTTTGCATCCATAGCAAGACCACTTTATAAGTTGTGTGACAAAGACACAGTATTTGAAATGACTGTTGACAGAGTCAAAGCTTTTGAGTCTCTAAGAGAAGCATTGACCACTGCTCCACTCTTACTGATGCCAGACTTTAAACTGCCTTTCAAACTGTATATTGATGCATCAGGGGATGGACTAGGTGCTGCATTTCACCAAGTTCAGATCATACATGATAAACCTGTAGAACGACCCATATGTTTCATATCCAGGCAAATCAAACCAACTGAAGTTAGATATGGAGCAAGTCAGATGGAATGTCTGGGCCTTGGAGAAATTGAACTACTTCTTAGAGGGATGTGTTTTTGAAGTGATAACAGATTGTACAGCTGTCAAATCACTTTTGAACATGAAAACACCCAACATACACATGCTCAGATGGCAAATAGCCATACAAGAATACAGAGGCAATATGACTATTGTTCATAAGGATGGGAATATTCATAAGAATGCAGATGGACTAATCAGATGGCCATTACCAAATAATATTGATAATCCTGCTTATGTTCCAGAAGAAGCTTCACCACAAATTCCAATAGAAGGAATAAGTGTTACAGACTTGAACACTACCTTCTTTGAAGAAGTCAGAAGTAGTTAAACTCAAGATAAGAATTGTAGCACCTTATGCCAATTACTTAACAAAGACTGTAAAGACAACTCTGTAATACATGCCTTGGATGAAGTATGGAGAAAATCTTATGATGAAGGAAGATTTCACCTACTGGATGGTATAACTTACCACAGAACCAAGCACACATGTGTCATGACAGTTGTAGACAGGTCATTAATCAATCTTGTACTGAAAGAATGCCATGATAGTCACTTTTCAGGACATCTTTCTGAAGACAGAACAAGAGAGAAAGTAAAGACCTGCATATGGTGGCCAATGTGGCAGAAAGATGTTGCAGAGTATTGCAAAACCTGTGACAGATGCCAAAAAGCAAATAAATCCACTGGCAAAAGACTTGGAAATATGATAAAAATTCAAGAACCAAACAGACCTTGGGAAATTGTCCATATGGACTGGGTAACTGGCCTACCACCAGGAGGTGACAGGAGCTATAATGCTTGCCTAGTAATTGTGGAAAGATTCAGTAAAACTCCAATCTTTTTACCATGTCACAAAGATGATACAGCCATGAATACACCTCTTCTGATATGGAATAGAGTAGTGTCATGGACTGGGATATTTGCAAATATCATCAGTGATAGAGATCCCAAATTCACTTCAGCACTATGGACAAATCTTCACCAATTATTTGGCACTAAACTGTCTTTCTCTACAGCCTACCACCCACAAACTGATGGCCTGGCTGAAAGAATGATCCAAACCTTAGAGGACATGGTGAGAAGATTTTGTGCATATGGCCTTCAATTCAAAGATTGTGATGGATTTACCCATTATTGGTGTACTCTGTTGCCAGCACTGGAATTAGCATATAAAACATCAATCCATGCCAGTACCAATCAGACTCCTGCTATTCTAGAAAAAGGATGGAACCCCAAGTTACCCCAAGATTCCTTGAGGAAAGACTTAATTGAAATACATCCCACAGCTGCTAGCTTCAAAGGAATGCTAGACAAAGCTAGAAAGCATGCAGTAAGATGCATGGAGGACTCTTTTGCATATGCTAAAGACAAATGGGATAAATCACATGCAACTCCATATTTTAAAGTGGGGGACCTAGTTCTTGTATCCACCACTAACTTCAATAACATCAAAGGATGTAAAAAGTTGAAAGACTCCTTTGCAGGACCTTTTGTGATTAAGGCCCTCCATGGAGAAAATGCTGTTGAAGTAGAGTTATCTGAAGAACTTAGCAATAAGCACCCTACATTTCCAGTAAGCTTGATAAAGCCATATAAGTCTAGTGATGCTGAGAAATTTCCCTTGAGGAATAAGATTCCCCAAGTCATACCTCCTATTGAGACATCTGGTACTAAGAAAATTACCAAAGTTCTTAAAGAAAGGAAATTAAGAACCAAGAAAGTAAGGGAATACCTTGTTAGGTACAGTGACCCAACTTGTGAAGATGAATGGCAAGAATAAAAGGATATACCAGAAGCTACCAAACTCCTCAGAAGATTCAGACACACTAGAAACACCAATATTACAAAGTAATATTCTTTTTTAGGGGGAGGGAATGTGAGCCTTAGAGGTAATTTCATATACCCAAAAGACCACAAATATAAAAAATAACATATTAAAATAAATTTATTTATATTATTGAAATAAAAATCAAAATATAAATATAAAATTATATTAAAAATAAAAAATTAATTCCAATTTAAAAATAAAAATAAATTAAATTTTGTAAGTATAAAATTACATTTATACTTGAAAAAATTAAGTAAAAATGAAATTTTAACAAAATTGTGAAAAAATAAATAAATTTGGAAAAAAGTTAAATAAAAATTATTAAAACTTTTTATCCAATAAATAAATACTTAAAAATTATTTCACCATTGGATTCCTCATAAAAAATCAGGTGGGGTCACCTCTGAGTGAAATTCTTGTAACTCAACTCTAAATAAGCTTGAATTAAGTTTTTAGTATTTTCAATACAAAAGTTGAAAATCCTCAAAACCTTAATTTAATTCACACCACATGTGGTGTTAACCATCAATTTTTGTGTTAAAATTGAGGTGTTGTGTTTAGTTTAGAAGTTATGAGGAATTGAAGTATTTTCAATTGAATTCAATTGAAATGTCAAAATGTGTGCATGTATTACATAAGTGAACTTTGATTTACATATGAGGTGTCAATTATTACTGTATTTTACTGTACAATTGAATTGAATTACATATGTAAATTATAAGTATAATACATGATGAGGAATTAAAGGAAAAATAAATTGGAAAGATTAAATTTGGGGGGGGAAAGGAACTCCAGCTCTAAGGGGGAGCTAGACCCCCAAAATTCTTGCTGACAGGCGTGGGATGTCAAAATTCACGCAAAAGTTCATCACTTTTGGCCTGGAATTGAGTTACAGGGTCTGTGGACTCAATTGATGATGAGGTTTTGATACCAACTGGGGTAGCTTTAGCTGTTGCCAAGAGGGTAAAACTACCCTTAAGATAAAAAAACCATAGTAAAAACTGTTTTAACTGGTTTCTACGCCTCTTACACACATTCTGACGTGTTTTGAAGGCTCTAGGCCTGGTATTGCTATAGTAATGGCTGATTTAAGGGTCTAAAATGGCTAAAAATGGCTAAAAATGGCTTAAACCAGCCCTTTTTGGTCTAAACCAGGGTTCAATGATGCCATAATTGGCTTTTCTGTTGTCAGACTGTTTTTCACGACTGAAAAGAGTAAATTTTACTTTTAGAGTAAGAGAATTGATGGCTATAAAAGAATGTCTTCTTTGCTCCACTTTTCTCTTCATGTTAGAATCTTTTCCTTTTATTAATTAGTTTAAACACTGTTAAACCAATCAATCAAAGATTCCAACCACCATTTTTAAATCATTTTAATCCTTTTAACCACGTGAAAAAATCATTATAATCATTGTTTGTAACTCTTATAATCATTTTTACCCCTGAACCACCCCAAAAGTGAATTAAAGCATCTTTCATCACTGTAAACTGTGTCACTTTGTTTCCAAATTCACTCTGGTCACTTTTGGGCGTGTTTTCTCTTTAATATTCTTTTTAAAGACTTTGTTCTTTAATTAATTGCTTGCAGTTCTTTGCTCAATTAATTCCAATTGAAATTGCTCTTGAAGAAATTTCTTTTGTAGCCTTAAAATATCTCTTGTAGAGTATTTTTTGGATAAATTTTTATTGTTGGTAAAACAACAAATTTTTATAATATTATTGTTTTATACTAATAAAGTTATAAACAATAAAATTGGCGTGTTTTCTCTTAAAAATAATATTTTTTAATATTTTTAATTGATTTTTACCTTATACAAATTTTGAGGACAGGAAAAGTATTGGATTTTTAATCAAAGTTTCATATCCACACCTTACACTTTACAAAGAAACTATTATTATCTGTTTTTTCACCTACCTAGCACTAAATAAAGTGCTCCACTTATACAGATCATTTATCAAGAGAATCAAAGAATATTAAATTCTTTTTCCCATCACTTTCAAAAAAACTCACTCATCATTTATCTCTCTTCAGAATTGTGATAGGTATTATTTAACACCAATTCAACCATCTATAGTTGTAGTGACAGCTAAGCTTTTTAAATATCTCAAGAAGCTTCTTTTTGAAAGTCCTGAAATCTCTTCCTCAATCCTTGACTTCAAATTTAAGCTCAAATTTCCTTCCAATAATGAATCCACTACCTCCTTATTTGTCACTTTTTCTTTGAAGATTTGACCGGAAATCATGCGTTTATTTCAATGGAGATCAAGAAATTAATGATAGAGCTCAAATTTAGCACTGTAGGGAAATTTAGCTACATTTCTTTCTGATATTTCTTAGCCCAAGAAAACCACTATCTTCTTTTTTGGAAGTCATATGGAGTATTTTTTTCAACCTTTGGTCATATTTTCAAGAAAATTCCTCTCTATTCCATAAATCAGTTCTTCTTCTGAGAATATCTTCTCAATTACTAACTGTTTCATATTTGAATGATAAAAAATAATTAATCAAAAGAGAAATGATTCATGATAATAAAATTATTATATTTTAATTAATTCCAGGAATAAAGAGTAATTTAAATGATGATTATATTCAATACTGATTCAAATAGAATTAATCAATAATCTTATGTGGAAGGAAGATTTATAGTAAAAAGACATTTCAATTAATAAAATATAGATTTCCATGAATATATTCATTAATTATAATTGTATTCCTTGATTATATGAATACTTAGGTTAATATCTTACAATAAAATCCTTTTATAAATGGTGTTATATGATTTTGGCATTCGAAAGATCAATTCTGAGGAAAATATTATTAATAAAGTGCCTTTCTATCATGAAGAGCCTTCATCTAGTGGCTATAATAGTAACACTAAACTTGAAAGTAATAAATCTACTAGAGTTAATGATTTTTACGTTTGAGCTTTTGTGAAATTGACCAAAAACAGATTCAAAAAGTCAAAAAGAATGATTGAGCTCTCTCAAAACTCTAATTAAATTAAAGCCCCTTTATCCAAGTATGGTGCACACAATAACTTAAATAATATCCACAGAAAAATTCTCAAAAATGAGTTTTTTTCAAATAATATAATCATCCCCTTCCAAAATAAAATAATTCCTGGGGGAAGATTATGTAATTGTAATTAATTCTAAATGACATAAATTATTTCAATATTATTTCAAGTATCCAATTTGAAGTTCTGATAAATAGAAGATTTTTGAAAACTAATTTCTTTTCATTTCTTGCAGAGGAACAAGGAGAAAAATGAATCCTTACTTTTTTAATTCAATAATTATTCAATGTTAATATAATTCAAAAATTTGAATAAAATCACCATTTTGATAGGTTTTTCAATGAGAAATATCACTTTTTCTCCTAGAAGAATGAGGGAGAAAAAGCAAAAGAAAATATTATTCTTGATTTGGTTTCATAAAGAATTCTATAAATAATTTGAAAAAAACTTTGTTCAATAAGCAATATTTTTAAATTTAATTTTCTTTTTCTCCAACAATGATAAGGGAGAAAAAACTATCTTTTTTTTATTTTCTCTTTTCTAATTCTACCTGGAGCTTCAAAAATCTTTTGAAATCTTATTATATCTCCTAAAATAGATTTCCTTTAAGAACATTTAGATTATTTATAAATTAAAATTTTTAAATTTGTTTTCAACATGGAAAAAAATCATGTTTTTTGGTCAATAATTATCATAAAAACCTGTCTATGTAAAGAATATAATTCAATTAAATTATCAATTGTTAAAAATTATTGGTAGGAGTATTAAGGTAAGATTGAAGCTCACAGTAATTTAAATTGGAACATAATCGTTGAAAAATTAATGATTAGAAAAAATAATTATAGCCAAATTAATGAAAAAAAGAAACAAATGAAGTAGGCAGAAAAAACAAAACAATTCCTATGTAGTGGTGGGTTTGAAATTTTTGAGCTTTGGAATGCTTAAGTGGTGAGGTATTTTGATAAATTTGAGGTATTTCTAATCTTAATGGCTTATTGGGAAGAGAGGAAGTCTTATAATATCTTCACAGAACATGAATTATTGGTTTTGGAGGGTAGCATCATCCTTATTTTTAATGTTCACACAGGTGTAATTTCAAATGCACTTTAAAAGGGATAATTTAGAATTGTAATTTGAACCTTTGCATGGAAAGGAAGTGATAATTCCCAAAATTGGGGTGTCCATATTATCCTGTTTTTTTGCACTAGAATCTATTGGAAAAGAATTATTATCTATATAATTGAAGCTATCTAATATCAATATAACACTTGGGATTCTTGGGCTACCTTGGTGATACCAGAGGTTTAGTTAATTTCAAAATAAGATTCCTATTCAACATATGATTTTTTCATTCTTAAGCAAAACAAAGTGACAAATACTACACTAGGTGATATTTACTTGTAAAAATGGAACATATGATTTTTTTGAGATAAAATGTTTCTTATAATTTCAGAGCTATACTTTTTTCTTTTTCAAAGGTTCTTAACTTTTTTGTGAGTTAATTCCTTTCAAAATGGAGGTTTTTTTGTTGGTTAGGAAGTACCTTCCGAGAAAATGATTTGGAAACTAACTTAGTATATGAGAAGTATCCTATCCCCAGAAGTAATTAGTCTTGAAATTGAAATTCAAAAATGGCCTCCTTGCTTAAGCCTATTCCTAAATTGTGGGTAGTTCTCACAAAAAATAGATCATTTCCATAAAGTCATATACATATAGATTCCCTTTAAATTCTCTAATCCAGACTCAATGAACAACCCCCTAGAGACCTTTTTTAAATAAAATTGCATTTCTGATAAGATAGATATTATGGGTTCAATTACCCTCATCAATTGAAATATCCATTACTAGATACTTTTTTTATTCAATGAGAAGAAAATTGGTAAACTAGATCTCCTAAAATTTATCCTACAGTGGCCTGGCACAAACTCATATCAGTATTCCTCAATTCTGAGAAGAGGTTATTAGCCTGAAATATGATTTCTCCAAAGGACTAAAAAGTTGAAAATTTTGAAAATTTGATTTTTCTCATATTTGAAATAGTCAGCTTTGTATTTGATAACTAATGAATTTTGAGGTTTGAGGTGAGCCTATGTTTTTGGGATTTTTTGAAAAAGATTCAATTTTGTGTGGGCTCATCCAGTAATTCAAATATTTTGTAAAGGAATAGATTGAGCCAAGATTCAATTCTTGAACACAGTTATGTATATTTTTTTGAGTTTTAAGAATAAAATTCCCCTTCATTTCAAAGGGGGTTCATCTTTAAGGTGTGGAGATGAAACTTTGATTAAAAATAAAGTACTTTTCCTGTCCTCAAAATTTGTATGATAAATTCAATTGAAAATAGTAAATTATAAGCGTTTTTAAGAAAGGAAATGTTAGATTTATTTTTTTAACTATGTGATTATGAAACAAGAATATTAAAAAGATTTATATTTCTACCAACAATAAAAATTTATCCCAAAAATACTCTACAAGGGATACTAATGGCTACAACAGAAATTTCTTCAAGAGAAATTCCAATTGAAATTGATTATAAAGGATCTGCAGGCAATTAATATGAGAAAAATTCTCTAAAATAAATATTAAAGAGAAACCAACCCCAAAAGTGACATGAGTGAATTTGGAAACAAAGTGACAAGTTAACAGTGATGTGAGACACTTTAATTCACTTTTGTGATGGCTCAAGGGTAACAATGATTATGAGATTTAAAAAAATTATTATATTTTTTTTCACATGGCTATAAGGCTCAAAATTATTTAAAAAAGGTTGGTTGGAATCTTTCATTGGTTTGTTTAACAGTATTTAAACTAATTGTAAAAGGAAAAGATTCTAACATGAAGAAAAAAGTGGGGAAAAGAACAAATTCTTTAATAGCCACTCATTTTCTTACTCAAATATTAACGTTTACTCTAATAAGTCGTGAGAAACCCAATGAAGACAGAAATGCCAATTATGGCATCATTAAACCCTGGTTTACACCAAAAAGAGGCTGGTTTTATCCATTTTTTGCTATTTCCAGCCCTTTTAGCCCCTCAAATAAGACATTGCTATAGTAATACCTGGTTTCAACCCTCCAAGACATGTCAGAATTTGTGTAAGAGACCTCAAAACCAGTTCAATCTGTTTTTTACTAGGATTCTTCCAACTTAAGGGTAGTTTTACCCTCTTGGAAACAGTTGACAATTACCCTGGTTGGTATCAAAACGTCATCATCTGTAAGGTTTGACTATGAAACAATAAGTAAAAATTACTAATTTATTACTTATTGTACTCTGAATGTCCTTATAATTGAAATAAATAAGATTAAAATAATAATAATAATAAAGAAATATTATTATTATGGCGTAAAAATATTATATTATTAAATAAATATAATAATATAATTAATATTATATGAAATTATAATATTATAAATAATATATTAATATAAAGTAATTAATATATTATAAAGCTCTTTATTATTGTTACCAACAAATAATAAAGGCGTAAAAAATTGTTTTTTATAAATAAAAAACAATTAATAACAATAATATTACTAATATTAAAGTTATATATTAATATAAATACTATTTATATTAATTAAGAATTATTAAGAGTAATAATAAGAGAGAAATTATTATAATAAGATGAAATAACCTACTTTTAACACTTAAAATAATAATTTTGAGATATTTTACGCCAAAAGAATATAATACAACTTTTTCAAATTGTATTTACAATAAAAAATAAAGAAATTTACTAAATTTCTTGATTTTACGTGGAAATGAGTTTATAGAGAGATTTATAACAAAAACAATTAAAGAATTGATTTAATCACGTAAAAATAGTGATTAATATTAAGATGATCTTTGGTCTTTAATAATATAAGAGTTTTATATATAAAGAATAAAGAAATTACCTTTTATTTAATTGATTTAATGTTTTTGATGCGTCTGAGGGGAAAACAGAGTAAAAAGAGCTCTATTTATAGTAAATACCTCCCTCCTAGAGTCCAACAGGCTTCTAGTAGACGTGTACTGATCATATCCACTGGAATTGATCAATATTTTAAGGTTTGAGGGTGATTACATCATGATCAAACCATATTACATCATTATTACACCATTATTTAGAGTTATCACTATAACTCTAAGTGTGATGACATCAGAGGCTTGGCAGAACCCCAAATTTCGTGGATTTTATTAGTTTTAATCATAAACTAATAGTATTCACCAATTTTATCACTCTTAAGACTGTTAAACTTAATTTAAGGTTACAGTATGTGATCATAACAGCTCAATTTAAGCTCAAACTTTGATCCTCAATAACGTTTAAGGTTTTCACGCTACAGCAATTCAGAGAGTGAATTCTGATAGCCTGACATAACCTTATTATGCTGTCAAGAGCTTTTCATTACATAATCAAAACTCTAATTTTGATGATTTTTCTTGTAACTCATCTTTTCTGTCGAAATTCAATATTTTAAACTTCAAACCTTGATTTCAGGGGGTTATACCCTGAATTTAATAATAAAAACTACATCATTCTTCACGAATGAACTAGTAGAATCCAACTGTGTACTTTTTTTTAAGTTTGGAGCACTTTCACAACAAAGTGGTCAACAGCTCTGTTGATTTTTATCAATATTTCATCATAGGTTTTAACCTTGTTTATAACTTGTAAAATAAAGTTCATATCTGTGTTCTTACAGTAATTACGTGGTGACTTTATTTTTGGTTCATCATTCTATCATGTATATTTTAGAAGATATTAGCTATGATCACTGAATATATGCGTTGACCAAAAAAGTGCATATATTCAGGATAATTCCTTAAGTATTGATTTTGGGAATTAGCTTATTAATTGTTTTATATGTGGATTTTTGTGGGGAATCCACTGGTACAATTTATTTCACATGTTGTCTCATTAGTTTCTGAGATAAATAAGGTTTTATGGTTTTTATAAGGTATTATACCTTATAATTCCTTAAATATTGACTTTACAGATATGCCATAAAAATGGTATATGTGTATTTTTCCATGGGGAATCCAATGGTATAATTTATTTCACATGTTCATTCATTGGTTTTTAAGTTAAACCAATTTTAGTACCAATTTATGGTATTTTTTGTATATTTGAGTAATTATTTTTAGTGTATAATTATTCTAATTAATTTTAATATAATTATTATTAATCTTTTTTGTGACCTTATTGGATATGTGGTCATATCTCAAAGGCTCACATTCCCTACCACCAAAAAAGATTGTACCACAATCTGATATATGTGATTAGGGTATCATCCACTGTCCTACCTCTTCAATAGACTTTGTTAGTCTTGAAGCTCAATAATGCTTAACTTTTTTATTTTTCAGGTTTTCTTTCATGTCTGAACCTTCTTAGTAGTTTATCAGCATTTGTTATATCTTTCTCAAGTAGCCATTCATCTTCTTGAGTTGAATTTCTATACCTTACAAGGTATTCTCTTTCTTTTTTGTTTCTTGTCCTTCTTTCTTTAAGGACTTTTACTATTTTCTTTTCCTCTCCTTCTTCCAAGGGGGGAATCTCAAGTGGGGGTTTATTTCTTAGTGGAAATAACTCTTTGTCACTTGAACTGTAAGGTTTTATCAGACTTACAGGGAAAGTTGGGTGTTTGTTCATTAGTTCACCTGTGAGTTCTAATTGCACAGCATTGGGTCCATGAAGTGCTTTTATCATAAATGGTCCTGCAAAGGAATCTTTCAATTTCTTTGGGCCTTTTATGTTATTGAAATTAAGGGTTGATACTAAAACCAAGTCCCCTATTTTGAAGTCAGGTGGCTTATGACTTTTATCCCATCTTTCTTTTGCATATTTAAAAGAATCTTGCATGCATCTGTTTGCATGGTGTCTTGCTTTGTCAAGCATTATCTTGAAACTGCTTGCTGTTGGATGTATATCCACCAAGTCCTTTTTGAGGGTATCATAAGGAAGTCTTGGATTCCAACCTTTCTCTAGCATTGCTGGTGTTTTGCCAGTAGAAGAATGGATTGATGTCTTATATGCCAGTTCAAGTGCTGGTATTAGTGTACACCAATCATGGGTAAAACCATCAGAATCTTTGAATTCTAGCCCATAAGCACAGAATCTTCTGATCATATCCTCTAGGGTCTGTATCATTCTTTCTGCTAGACCATCAGTTTGAGGATGATAAGCTGTTGAGAATGATAATTTTGTCCCAAACAAGTTATGGAGATTTGTCCATAATGCTGAAGTGAATTTTGGGTCTCTATCACTTATAATATTTTGGAATAAGCCTGTGTGGCTAATGACTTTATTCCATATCATTATGGCTGTATCCATAGCTGTGTCATCTTTATGACATGGTAAGAACATGGGAGTTTTACTGTACCTGTCAACTAATACTAGGCATGCATTATAACTCCTGTCTCCTCCTGGAGGTAAAGCTGTTACCCAATCCATATGAACTATTTCCCATGGGGATTTTGGTTCTTGGATTTGGATCATCATTCCAAATTTCTTTCCTGTGGCTCTGTTGGCTTTTTGGCATCTGTCACAGGTTTGGCAGTACTCTGCAACATCTTTCTTCCAATTTGGCCACCAAGAGCAGGTTTTCACCCTCTCTAGTGTCCTATCTTCTGAGAGATGTCCAGATGCAACACTATCATGACATTCATGTAAAATAGTGTTTATTAGTGTTCTGTCTGTTAAGGCCATAACACATGTGTGTTTTGTTCTATGGTAAAGGATTCCATCAAGGAGGTGGAATCTTCCTTCATCATATGCTTTTTTCCATATTTCACCTAGTTTTGATGAAAGTGATGGGTCTTTGCAGTCTTTCATTAGAAGTTGGCTTAAGATATGGCAATTTTTGTCTGTCTTATAGCTTTCTTTAACTTGGTTAAAGAATTCTGTGCCAATGTCTGTAACACATATTCCTTCTATATGGTGCTCTTCTTGTGGTACCCATGCTGGATTGTCAGGGGTATTTGCTAGAGCCCATCTGCTAAGACCATCTGCATTTTTATGAATATTTCCAGATTTATGAACAATAGTCATATTTCCCCTATATTCTTGGATAGCAATTTGCCATCTCAGCATATGTCTATTTGGAGTCTTCATATTTAATAGTGATTTCACAGCATTACAGTCTGTGATTACATCAAATACTGTGCCATCCAAATAATAATGCAGCTTTTCTAAAGCCCACACTAGGCATAAGCATTCCATTTGGCTTGCTCCATACCTTGCTTCTGTTGGCTTTATCTGCCTTGAAATGAAACAAATTGGTCCTTCCACTGGTTTATCATTGATAATTTGTGTTTGGTGAAGTGCAGCACCTAGTCCTTCTCCACAAGCATCAATGTACAGTTTGAAAGGTAGTTTCCAATCTGGCATTAGAAGAAATGGGGCATTTGTTAAAGAATTTTTCAATTATTCATATGCCTTGACTCTTTCTTCTATCATCTCATAGACTGTTTGTTGGTCACATAGCTTATACAAGGATTTAGCAATCTTTGCAAAGTCCTTTATATGCTGTCTATAGTAACCAGCAAATCCTAGAAATGATTGCATTTCTTTTTTAGTTTGAGGCATTGGTTTAAGTAGTACTGCTGCTACTTTATTTTTGTCTATGCCTAGACTAAGTCCAGATACTACATGTCCTAGGGCTTTCAATTCACTATATGCAAAATGACACTTTTTCAATGAAATTTTCATATTTACTTGGACTATTTTCTGTAGTACCCTTTCTAGTCTTGTCAGGTGATTTTCCCAAGTTTCTGAGCAAACTATGATATCATCAATGTAGATTATTAACCATCCTTCTGATAATTCTTCAGGAAATATGGTATTCATCATTCTTTGATAATGGGAAGGTGCATTTTTTATCCCAAATGGCATTCTTAAGTATTCAAAAATTCCACAATGGACTATTATTCTTAGTAGTTTCTTGGCATTGTCTGTTAAGACATTTTGATGAAAGCCCTTAAGAGCATCCATAGCTGTGATGAACTTAGCTTGTGACAATTGGGTCAATGTCTCATGGATTCTGGGTATTGGATATCTGTCTGGAATGGTATAGGTATTCAGGGCTCTGAAGTCTCCTACCATCCTTGATTTTCCATTATGCCAAGTTATAATGACAGGTGTAGTAACTTCTACTTGCTCATTATGTCCAACCTTTCTTAATACTCCAAGGTCCATTAATTCTTTAATGTGCACCTCTAGGGCTTCTCTAGCTCTTGGACTGGCTGGATAAGCAGGTCTTCTTAATAAAGGTGGGTAAGGTTTTTCTACATTAAGAATTATATCCACTTCATGTCCAATTATGGCACCTAGTGGCTCTTTGTCAGTTGCAAAGGCATTTTTATACTTAAATAAGAGGTCAATCAATTTTTCTTTCATTTTTTCTGTTAACTCTTGATTGAATTCTGCCTCTCTGAGTTGTTCAGATATAAAAAGTTCTTTTTCTGGAATTTTTTCCTCATTCTTAATAACTGTGATTTGTTTTTTGTTATTTAAGAATCCAAACTTTTGTCTTTTATTATCTCCTATGGTAAAATATCTATCCTTTTGGTTGGAGATATCTATACCATAGATTGATAAGTAGTCATTTCCAAGTATGAAATGATTACTAGTACAGTTGTCCATTACTACAAACTCTACTTTGATTCTGACACATTGTGAGGGATGAGGAAAAATTAGTGTTAAATCAATTATTCCAAGGGGCTTCATGATCTCACTTGCACTACTAAATTTGACACCTTGTATTGGCATAAGTTTTTCTTGCCAGTCTGGGACAATGGTTTTTAAATAACTTTTGCCAACACAAGTGCAATATGCTCCTGTATCCAAGTTAACCTTTCCTTCTTGGTTATCAACTATAACAATACTAATACTTGATTTTCCAGCTGTATATCCCATTCCTCTTGCAGGTTTGGTTCTATACATTTTGGCATCTTGTATGTTTGTCAGATTTGTGTCAGATGTTCCAACTTGTGGCAAGTTTGAGTTAACATCCAGTACTTCATAAATTATATCAATATTATTAATTTGTGCATTAATTATATTGATTTCATCACTTTCAGAGCTCTCTGACTCTTCTGTCTCTTTTTCAGAGTCAGATTCCTCTTCTTTGTCATTGTGGTTTTCTGTTTCCACAATTTCATTAATCTTTGCTTTTTTAAGGCAATTATTGGCTAAGTGTCCAATACCTCCACATTTATGGCATTTTCTTTGCTCATTATTGTTGGATGTATTGGGTTTAAAGGATTCTTTTGATTTATCTTTCTTGATAAATGGTTTATTTGGGCTTTTAATGTCCAATTTTTTCCAAGTCCTGCCAATTTTTGTCCTTGTCACTATATCTTCTAGTGCATTTATATACTCTTCTGTGGAGCATGGTTCTATACACCTGCTTCTTAGGGCATGTTCTAGTTCCCCTCCACATTTTTTAAGTATTTTCATATGCACCATCTTTTGTGACATTTCTGGGTACAGTGCATTAAGCCTTTCAACTTGTTTTAAGAACCAAGTTAAAGGTTTATCTTTCTCTGGGTCAAAGAAAGAGTTTTCAAATGCATTTTCTATCTTATACCTCCAGGCATCATTTGCCCACTTGGTGATTATTTCTTGTTTCCACCAAGACCAGGTATTTTTACCATTTGTTTGTCTTATGCCATAATACCATCTTTTTGCAGATTTCTCAAACAAAGAATGTAATCTTGCAGTGATTAATTCATCTGGTATGGCATAATCTTCTTGTAACATGTCAATTGTTTTAATGAATGACATGTGGTCATATTCACCTTCTCCTGTGAATGTTGGCCATTCCTTCAATTGAGGTGCTTCCTTCATTAAGACTTGGTTATTGTCTTGGTGACTCAAGTCTGTTATGAAAGGATTTGACAATTCCTCTTTTGTTTTAATAGGGCTTCTTATATGGGAAAATGGTGTTGATAACTTTGGCATATTTAAATTAGCCTCATTAATTTTATCCATTTTTCAGTAATAAGCCTTATTTCACTTTGAATATCATCTTTCAGATGCATTCTTGCTTCATCACTTTTTTCCACATGGTCCAAAAGTAATTTTTGGTGTGATGAAGTCTTTTCTTCAAATTTTTCTACAGAAATACTTAATTTATTTAATTTTTCTGTAAGATTGTCAATACTCACATCATAATTGATTGTCAAAGTCTTGTCTTTGATATCTTTTATGTATTTATACAATTCTTGTTGTCCTTGTATTAATTTTTGAGTATTGTCAATTAAATTTTTTGGTTTATTATTTTCAACAATAAACTTAATGTTGTCAATTTCTTTCTTGTTTTGTACAACAATTTTTGTTAAAGAAGATAAATTGTTATTTATTTCTTGTAGTGATAATAAACTGTCTTTAATTTCTTTTAGAGGTAATATACTATTTTTAATTTCTGTTAAAGTATTTACAACATCTTTGGACAAGGTTATTTCTTTGGGAAATGAGGTTGTCTCATTCTTTGCTCTTCCTTGTCCTTGAATTCCATCAAGGTTCTGGCCATGTTGAAGACATTGTCCATGGCATCCTTTTGGATTCTTGGGATTCTGTAGCTTGGGGAATATGGTTTCCTCCAATGCTTTTTCTTGTTCTTCTTCCCTTCTTGGGGAAGTGGGTTGACTTGAGGCTTGCTGGTAGAAGCTACTGGGGCTTCTTCCTTGGTTGCCTCCCTCTTTTTGGCATGATAATCCTTGATTTTTTTGATTTGAGGTTTGGATGACAGTGGATTCCATCCATTGGAGTATTTCACTATCTCCTCCTCTTTGAGGAACTTTTTCAGGATGTGCCAGGAGTTCATCACTCCTTGGTGTATTTGAGGCAGCATTTCCCAGTCTTTGTCCTTGTATACTGTGTAATACTGCTTGTACTGGCTCATGTAGATGTCTATCTGAGCCCTCTGAATGTGATTTGTACCTGTTTGAGTTACTCATACTTAGTTCCAATTCAGGCTCAGATATTATGGGCATTTCTGGGACTTGCCTTTGGGATAAGGCACTTCCTTGTGTGGATTCTGTTCCACTGGGGATATTGCCCTTTCTTTTCCCTTTTGAGGGATCAATTCTACTTCTGAGTCCAGCTCCATCTGATTGGATGGAGTATTGTGAACCTCTTCTGGTAGTCATAATTAAAGAATAAGAAAAAATAAAAGTATTTTAGAATAAAATTCTTTTATGGCAATTTAAAAAGAGGTGCTCACCTTCAGAGTCTTGAATGGTGGGCCCTGGAAAGTCTAATTTCTTAGCTTTCTTTCTTTTGGTGATAACTGGTGTTGGAGAACTTTGACAAGTTTCTTCCACCAATCTCTCAACAGTAGCTTGGTTGTCTTCTGTTGGGCTATCTTCAAACACTAAAAAAGACAAATAAATATAAGTCTTTTTATAAGAAGTGTTATTTTTGGCAAGATATGGCAATTTTCCACGTAGAAATTGCTTTTATATCTTAAAAAAAATGAAATAAATAAAGAAATGAATAAAAATGAATAAAAATAACTTTTTTTATTGGTTTTTAATATTTTTTAATATTTTTTATGTATATTTTTATTTTTAAAGAATAAAATAAAAAATGAATATGATTCTTATAAAATTAAATTATAATAAAAATTATTTTTAATTTATAAATTATCTTTTTTAATCACTAGAGTCACTCAAAGAAAGTTCTTGCAAGTCTAAGGATGTGAAAAACCACGTGTAAGACAGTACAATTGCTTTCCAAATGCCTCAATAGCTTTTAAAATCAATAAAATATAAAATTATTATATAATTTTATGATTATAAATATAATTTATTATTGGATAAACCCAAATAGAATCTTTTTAAAGGTCTTTTAAGTAAATATCACGGCCAGGCCCCCAAATGTAAGGTTTGACTATGAAACAATAAGTAAAAATTACTAATTTATTACTTATTGTACTCTGAATGTCCTTATAATTGAAATAAATAAGATTAAAATAATAATAATAATAAAGAAATATTATTATTATGGCGTAAAAATATTATATTATTAAATAAATATAATAATATAATTAATATTATATGAAATTATAATATTATAAATAATATATTAATATAAAGTAATTAATATATTATAAAGCTCTTTATTATTGTTACCAACAAATAATAAAGGCGTAAAAAATTGTTTTTTATAAATAAAAAACAATTAATAACAATAATATTACTAATATTAAAGTTATATATTAATATAAATACTATTTATATTAATTAAGAATTATTAAGAGTAATAATAAGAGAGAAATTATTATAATAAGATGAAATAACCTACTTTTAACACTTAAAATAATAATTTTGAGATATTTTACGCCAAAAGAATATAATACAACTTTTTCAAATTGTATTTACAATAAAAAATAAAGAAATTTACTAAATTTCTTGATTTTACGTGGAAATGAGTTTATAGAGAGATTTATAACAAAAACAATTAAAGAATTGATTTAATCACGTAAAAATAGTGATTAATATTAAGATGATCTTTTGTCTTTAATAATATAAGAGTTTTATATATAAAGAATAAAGAAATTACCTTTTATTTAATTGATTTAATGTTTTTGATGCGTCTGAGGGGAAAACAGAGTAAAAAGAGCTCTATTTATAGTAAATACCTCCCTCCTAGAGTCCAACAGGCTTCTAGTAGACGTGTACTGATCATATCCACTGGAATTGATCAATATTTTAAGGTTTGAGGGTGATTACATCATGATCAAACCATATTACATCACTATTACACCATTATTTAGAGTTATCACTATAACTCTAAGTGTGATGACATCAGAGGCTTGGCAGAACCCCAAATTTCGTGGATTTTATTAGTTTTAATCATAAACTAATAGTATTCACCAATTTTATCACTCTTAAGACTGTTAAACTTAATTTAAGGTTACAGTATGTGATCATAACAGCTCAATTTAAGCTCAAACTTTGATCCTCAATAACTTTTAATGTTTTCACGCTACAGCAATTCAGAGAGTGAATTCTGATAGCCTGACATAACCGTATTATGCTGTCAAGAGCTTTTCATTACATCATCAAAACTCTAATTTTGATGATTTTTCTTGTAACTCATCTTTTCTGTCGAAATTCAATATTTTAAACTTCAAACCTTGATTTCAGGGGGTTATACCCTGAATTTAATAATAAAAATTACATCATTCTTCACGAATGAACTAGTAGAATCCAACTGTGTACTTTTTTTTAAGTTTGGAGCACTTTCACAACAAAGTGGTCAACAGCTCTGTTGATTTTTATCAATATTTCATCATAGGTTTTAACCTTGTTTATAACTTGTAAAATAAAGTTCATATCTGTTTTCTTACAGTAATTACGTGGTGACTTTATTTTTGGTTCATCATTCTATCATGTATATTTTAGAAGATATTAGCTATGATCACTGAATATATGCGTTGACCAAAAAAGTGCATATATTCAGGATAATTCCTTAAGTATTGATTTTGGGAATTAGCTTATTAATTGTTTTATATGTGGATTTTTGTGGGGAATCCACTGGTACAATTTATTTCACATGTTGTTTCATTAGTTTCTGAGATAAATAAGGTTTTATGGTTTTTATAAGGTATTATACCTTATAATTCCTTAAATATTGACTTTACAGATATGCCATAAAAATGGTATATGTGTATTTTTCCATGGGGAATCCAATGGTATAATTTATTTCACATGTTCATTCATTGGTTTTTAAGTTAAACCAATTTTAGTACCAATTTATGGTATTTTTTGTATATTTGAGTAATTATTTTTAGTGTATAATTATTCTAATTAATTTTAATATAATTATTATTAATCTTTTTTGTGACCTTATTGGATATGTGGTCATATCTCAAAGGCTCACATCATCAGTTGAGTCACAGACCCTCTTACTAAATTCCAGGCCAAAATTGATGGTCTTTGGGATTTATTCTGACATCTCAGGCCTGTAAGCAAGGAATTTGGTGAGTCTGGCACCCTTGGAGCCAAGATTCCTCCCCCCAAAAAAAAATTATTCTTTCCAATTTTATTTTTCTTCAATTCCTAATGATGTATTATACTAGAAATTTGTCATATGTAATTCAATTAAAATTTACATTACACAACTGTAATTATTGATTCCAAATATGTAAATCCAAGTTCACTTATCTAATACAAATGCACATTTTTACATTTCAATTGAAGATACTTGAATTCCTCATAACTTCTGAATTACACACCACACCTCAATTTTAACACAAAAAACATTGTTTAACACCACATTTTTTGTGATTAACCCAATTTTTTGATTATTCTCAGCTTTTCATACAGAAAATACTAAAAACTTAATTTAAGCTCATTTCAAGTTGAGTTACAGAATCTTCACTCAGATATTATCCCACCTTATTTCTCATGAGTGCCCAAATGGTAAAAACAATTCATACTCTTGATTATTGGAAAAAAAGGGATGATAATTTTTATTAAATTTTTTTCAAAAGATATTTGAAGTTTAACATTCTTGGTGAAATTTTCTTTTTGCTAAATTTTTTCAAGTAAAAGAGTATTTTCACAATTATAAATTGGAATGTAATTTTCATGTTAAATTACAATTATGTTTTTTATTTTTGTATTCAATTTTGTGTTCATATTTTAAAATTAAATTTATTATTTTTGATTATAACATAATTTTATTATGTGTAGTATTTTGGGTATATGAGAATACTTCTAAGGCTCACATTCCCTTGCCTTACAAAAAGAATATTACTTTTTAATATTTTCATTTTTAGTGTTTCTGATCCTTTCAATAATTTTGGTAGTTTCAGGTATGTCTTTCTTTGCTAACCATTCATCTTCAAACGTTGAGTCACTGTACATGAAAAGGTATTCCCTTACTTTTTTAGTTCTCAATTTCCTTTCTTGAGAATTTTTGTAATCTTAATAGTACCAGTTTTTTCAGCAGGAGGTATATTCTTGGGAGCTTTACTCCTTAAGCAGAATGTTTCATCATCACCTCATTTTCAAGGTTTTATCAAGCATACTGTAAACTTAGGTTTCTTAGTAGTAAGTTCCTCATAAAATTCTACTCCAACAGAATTATCCCCATGAAGGTATTTAATGAAAAAAGGTCCTGAAAAGGAGTCCTGATTTTTTCTTCATCCTTTGATGTTATTTAGGTTAGTGGTGGATACAAGTACCAGGTCTCCTCCTTGGAAGTCTGACGTAGTATGTGACTTATCCCATTTGTCTTTTGCATATGGAAATGAGTCCTTGATGAATCTTACTACATAATTTCTAGATTTTTCTATAATTCCTTGGAAGGTAGCAGCTGTGAGATGTATTGCAACTAAATCTTTCCCAAAGAATCTTGTGGTAGTCTGGGATTCCATCATTTCTCTAGAATAGCAGGACTTTGATTGGTACTGGCATGAACAGATGTTTTATATGCTAGTTTCAGTGAAAGTAGAATTGTACATTAATTATTGGTGAATCCATCACAATGTTTCAGCTCTAAGCCATATTCACATACTCTTCTTACCATATCTTCCAAGTTTTGGATCATTCTTTCAGCTAAGTCATCAGTTTGTGGGTGGTAAGGCATAGAAAAGGATAATTTGTTTTCACATAATTGATGAAGATTTGTCCATAGTTCTGAGGTGAATCTTGGATCTCTGTCACTCATAATGTTTCTCAATATGCCAGTCCATGATATTACTCTATTCAATATTAGAACATCTGTATCAATGGCTGTATCATCTTTGTAACATGGTAAAAAGAATGGTGTCTTACTAAACCTGTCAACAATTACTAGGCAGAAACTGTAGCTTCTATCACCTCCTGGTGGTAGGCCAGTTACCCAATCCATATGGAAAACTGCTCAAGGTCTACTGGGTTCTTGGTTTTTGATCATATGTCTAAGTATTTTTACAGTGGATTTATTTGCTTTTTTAAATCTGTCACAGTTTTTGAAATATTCTGAAACAATCTCTTGCCACATTGGCCACCATATGCAGGTCTTAATTTTCCCTCTTGTTTTGTCCTCGGATATGTGTCCTAAGAAGGGTACTTCATGGAATTCTTTTAACACAAAGTTGATTAAGGACCTATCCACAAATGTCATGACACATGTGTGCTCATTATTGTGATAAATAATGCCATCAAGTAAATGAACTCTCCCTTCATCATATGCCTTCTTCTATATTTCATCTAATGAATGTATGAAGGAGTTATCTTTAGAATATTTAGTAATTAATTGGAATATGATGCTACCCTTCCTATCTTGGGTATACCTGTTCCTTACTTCCTCAAAGAAGGTAGGTTTAAGGTCTGTGACACTGATTCCTTCTATTGGGATTTGTGGAGAAGCTTCTTCTGTTACATGAGAAGGATTTTTGATGTAATATGATAATGGCCATCTTCTCAGTCAATCTGCATTCCTTTGAATATTCCCAACTTTGTGCACAATGGTTATATTGCCTCTATATTCTTGTATGGCTATTTCCCATCTGAGCATATGTCTTTTGGGTGTTTTCATATTCAAAATTGACTTAACAGAATTAAAATCTGTTTTGACTTCAGAAACACATCCTTCCAGAAAATAATTCAATCTTTTCAAGGACCAAAAAAAACATAAACATTCCATTTTACTTGCTTCATATCTGGCTTCAGTTTGTTTGATTTTCCTAGATTTAAAACATATTGGTCCTTCCACAGGTTTTTCATTAATAATTTGGACTTAATGAAGTGCAGCTCCTAGCCCATATCCTGATTCATCAATATAAAGCTTAAAGGGTATCTTAAAACGTGGCATTAGTAGAATTGGAGAAGTGGTTAAAGCTTGTCTCAGGGATTCAAAGGCTTCAACTCTATCAACAATCATTTCAAGAACTGAATATTCTTCACACAGCTTAGAAACTGGTCTTTATATTGTGGAAACTCCTCTTGTGTGGGATTAAAATGAGGCAGTACCTGGAGGGGGAAATCACAGGTAACTAGTTTTGAATTTCTGATAGCTCCTGTAACCAAGGGTGGCAAGGGTGTATTTCCTTCACCTCCTAAAATACTGAACAAAATATTCCTTGAACCTCACAAGCCAAAAATAAAATTAGTAAGTGGGTTTACAGCTGCAGAAGACAAAATTCAGCAGTCTCAGATCAGACCTATTCACTATATAATATGAAAAATAATGGTAGTGATTTTGGTTAAATTTGAGATTTTAATAAAACAATTCTCTGTATAATTCTTATTTTTTAGTGAGATTGGGGTTAGTGGTTTCTTTTTGGCAATAAAGGTTTGCTAAATGAGTTATTTAAGATTTTCAGAAAAATTTTATGACTGTTGATAAAGGTAATTTTGTTAAGGTAAAGTTAAAATAGAGTAAAATAATTTTTGAATGTTTGTTATTTTTTTAAGATTGTTCAATAATAAAATAAAATTTTATTTGCTAAATTTAAGAGGTAAGATTCTCTTATATTGGATTTTTAAAGGGGTAAGTTATTTTTGAGTCTTGATAAATGGTGTTAATCTTACTGGATAAAATATTTTAATAGAGTAGTAACCCTAATCTTGGGTACTGGATAATTTTTATTTTTATTTTAATAATAATAAGATTCAACTGAGCTTAGCTACTGGGTGATATTCAACACTATAATTCCACTGAGCTTAGCTACTGGGCAAGTAAGCTTACTATAATATACTGGACTACCTCCCATGTGAGGGATGAATTATTGCTATTCTTCTACTGTGCAGCGGATATAATGTGTATGGGGGTAATTTTAAATTTGGGGGGAGAGAGCCCCTCTATTTATACCTTTTGGGAGTGCAGGGGGCCCTCCATGGGAGCTGTCTTTCTCCACTTTGATTCCTCTTTATTCCATAATGTGACTTTGTTTTTGGTGAGTAATATTCTTGCATTGGTCAGGTGATTTAACATTTGGTGATAATTGTTTCTCTGCACAGCCTCCATTCATCACATTATGGTCTTTTTGTGAACTAATTATGATTTGATATTCTTGTATTTTCTTTGCATGCATGAGGTGATTTCATTTTGGCTGAGGATTTTCCTTGTGCACAGCATTATTTCTGTCACATGATACTCTGTTGGTGGGTGCAGTATCAGATGATGACTTTGTATTTCCTTTGCATATGTCATATTTTAAGCTTGGTAGAAGTTGATTTTTACTTTATGCAGGTGTCATTGTTGTTTTTCTTCTTTTTGAGCTTTAAAATGAGGTCAGGTGATAATTTCTTGCACTGATGAATTTAATGTTGTGTATGAGATGATGTGATTTCTGAGTTTGACACATGCTGTGCATAGTCATGTGGTTGAGACTTAATTGGAAGTGTGTACTGCATGCAGCCTGTTTTAACTAGCTTTAGTTTCCATGAGGTGATGAGTGGTGTAAATAATTTTGATGCTTTTTAGGGTTTCAAGTGGAGTTACTGTGGACATAAGATGAGGTACATCTGTGGCTGTGTTTTACATGAATTGCAGTAATTCCATGAGGTTGGGCTTTTCACCATGTGAATTTAAATCCAAGGTGGCTGTGTAACTAATTAATGTGTAATTTTCATGCTGCAGGAGTCCTGTGACTATAAGGGTGTAAAGCTGGGTGGGGTGTGTAATTTAGAGGGTGGTACCTTATTTGTTGTAACTAGTTTTCTATCTGTGACTTGATTTCTACTTATGCATGATGAAATTGAATAATTCTTTTTAAACACATACACTTCCCTTTGTTCCCTGTCCCATGGTATTATGAATACCTCCAGCTTCTTTCTGTAAAATTGACCTTTTCATGTAAAATAGACCTTTTGGTGTAAAATTTGAGTGTAAATCTTCCTGTAAGCTGGACTTACTGCTGTTATGGGGTACTATGAGCTTGATCCTGGTGAAAGAAAATGGTATTGAATACCACAATATGAATTCAAATTCCTCAATATGCTGCCTGTAGTATCTCACAAATCCTAGAAGTTACTGGATTCTGAGGAATAGGCTTCAATAGTATTTCTGAAAATTTATTTCTTTAAATTCCAAGGGATAGACCAGATACCACATGTCCTAGGGATTTGAGCTCTTTGAATCCAAAATGGAATTCCTTCAAAGATCTTTTCATGTTTACATATTGGATTTTTTTTCAAAACTCCAGATAATCTATACATATTTTATTCCCAAGTTTTAGTAAATACAATAATTTCATCAATATAGATGATCAATCATCCTTCTGAAAGTTCTTCAGAAAAGGCTTTATTGATCATTCTTTGGAAGTGTGAAGGTGTATTTTTTATACCAACAGGCATCTTTGAGTATTCATACACTCCACAATGGACAATAATTCTCAAGTATTTTCTTGCTCTTGGTCTCCCTAAATTTTGGTTGAATCCCTTCAAGACATCCAAAGTGCTTATGTATACTTCTTGAGATATTTGAGTAAGGGAAATTTGGATTTTAGTATGGGATATATATCTGGGATAGTGTAAGGGTTTAGAGCTCTAAACTCCCCAACCATCCTGTATTTTTCATTATGCCATGCCACTATGACAGGTGTAGTTATTTCTACTTATTCATTGTGGCCAACGTTTCTTATTACACCAAGTTCCAAGAGTTTTTTAATGTGAAGCTCAAGGGCTTCTCTTTATTTTGGGCTTTCTGGGTATGCAGGCCTTCTTAAGAGTGGTGGATAAGTTCTCTCAATGTTCAAAATAATGTCAGCTTCATGGCCAATACTTGCCCCTAATGGTTCTTCATCTGATTCAAAGCCTTCTTTGTGGTCACATCAAAGGGCAGAGATTTCATTTTCCTGTATGTCAGTAAGGTGAAGACTGACTTCAGCTTCATTAACTTGTTATGATTTAAACCTCTCTAACTCCAAGTTGATTGGTGATAATTCATTTAATATAATTCTCCTTTCAAAAGTTAAAAAGGAAAACATCTGATTCTTATTATCACCTATATTGAATTATCTGTCTTTTTTTTATGTAAATCTATGGCATACATGGGTGAATAATCATTTCTCAATAGGAAATGGGTACTAGAGCAGTTTTCCATAACAATAAATTAAACATTAATTCCCAGATTTCTATTGATCTGTTGCAATATCAAAGTGGTTTCAAATATTCCCAATGTGTGAGGCTTAGAGGTATTTTTATATACCCAAAAGACCTCAAAGAATAAAAATGATATAATTATCAATAAGAGAAATTTATTTTTATTATGAAAAACAAGAATTAATATCTATATATACAATTTTTATATAAAATCAAAATTTTAATTATAGTTTAAAAATAGAATTACTTTGAAATTTCAAATTATGAAAACACCTTTTTACTTGAAAAAATTAAGTAAAAATGAATTTTCAACAAAAATATTAACATTGAAATATTTTTGGGAAAAACTTAAATGAAAATTATTATGCCTTTTTATCCAATAAAATAACATATGAGAATGATTTCATTATGGGATTCCTCACAAAAAAAATAAGGTGGGGTCATCTCTGGGTAAAATTTCTGTAACTGAACTCCAAATAAGCTTAAATTAGGTTTTTAGTATTTTTGGTATAAAAATTGAAAATCCTCAGAACCTTAACTAAATCCACACCACATTTGGTGTTAACCATCAATTTTTGTGTTAGAATTGAGGTGTGATGTGTAGTTTATAAGTTATGAGGAATTGAAGTATTTTCAATTGAAATATCACAATTTCCACGTGTATTACATAAGTGAACTTTGATTTAAATATGAGTTATCAATTATTACAGTTTTGTACTGTAAAAATTCATTTTAATTACAGATGTAAATTCCAAGTACAATACACAATAAGGAATTAATGAAAAAATAAACTTGGAGGATTAACTTTGGGGGGAAGGAATCTTGGCTCCAAGGGTGCCAGACTCCCCCAAATTCCTTTCTGAAAGGCATGGGTTGTCAACATCTATACAAATCTTATCACTTTTGGCCTGGAATTGAGTCACAGAGTCTGTGACTCAATTTATGATGAGGTTTTGATACCAACTGGGACTGTTTTAACTGTAGCCAAGAGGGTAAAATTACCCTTAAGTTAAAAAACTCTTGGTGAAAATATTTTTAACTGGTTTCAATGTCTCTTACACACATTCTGACGTGTTTTGAAGGCTTGAAAATAGGTATTACTATAACAATGACTGATTTAAGGGTTTAAAATGGCTGGAACTGGCCCTTTTTGGTCTAAACCAGGGTTCTATGCTGCCATAATTGGATTTTCTGTTGTCAGAGTGTTTCCCACAACTGACAAGAGTAAAATTTACTTTTGGAGAAAGAAAATTGATGGCTATAAAAGAATTTCTTCTTTGCCCCACTTTTCCCTTCATGTTAGGAGCTTTTCCTTTTATAATTAGCTCAAACACTGTGAAAACAATCAATATAAGATTCTAACCACCCATTTCAAATCATTTTGAACCTTTTAGCCACATGAGAAAATAATCATAATCATTTTTACCTTTGGACCACCCCATAAGTGCATTAAAGCATCTTTCATCACCATTGACTTTGTCACTTTGTTTCCAAATTCACTCTGGTCACTTTTGGGTTTTTTTCTCTTTAATTTTCTTTTCAAAGACTTTTTTATTGTATTAATTTCCTGCAGTTCTTTGCTCAATTTATTCCAATTGAAATTGCTCTTGAAGAAATTTCTTTTTTAGCCTTAAATATCTCTTGTAGATTATTTTTGGATAAATATTTACTGTTGGTAAAGCAATAAATCTTGATATTATTATTTTTTCATACTTAAAAAGTTAAAACAAATAAATCTGGTGTGTTGTATCTTAAAAATCTTAAATCTTACCATTTTTAATCATATTGTATCTTTTACAAATTTTGAGGATAGGAAAAGTATTTCATTTTTGAGTCAAAGTTGCATATCCACACCTTACACAATTTTTTCATTGAATTTCTTGCACTTTTTAATTTTATTACATCAATTGGCAATAATTCATCTTCAAAATTTGGTGCGTAATTTCTAAGGAAAGCTTTTCCAACCCAAGAGAAGAAGGCCCCTTATTCAAGTAAGAGCTTAGTGGGTTTTTGATATATCACCACTTCTGCTATACAGGAATTGCTTGCTGTAAAACCTTTTCCCCTGTAATGTTTGTCTATGAAACTCTTGATAATAGTAGCAGATATCAAGAGTACTATTACCATCCTCAGTAAAAAATATAATATAATAAAATTTTATAACCACAAATTTATATAATTTTTAAAAATAATTATATATATAAAAGTGATTAATTAATGTTGAATAATAAGAGAATCTGGTTGCTGACAATTATAACAATAATAAATATAAAAGCTCTTAATGAGACAATTATCTGTGGAAAATATTAATATTTATTCACTTATAAATAATATGAATATTATTCATAAAAGAAATTATCACACACACTGTGCAGAGATAATTCTTATAGAAAAATTCTATAAAAAAACTATTTATAGATAAAAAATATAGAATCTTTAGAGAAAACTTACTTATAATATTTATTTGATACAACAATTCAAACAACAACAGTTATTATATTAAATAATGATTAAAAGTTAAAAAAGTTCCTAAAATAAATATTCTGAAAGATAAAACAACCTTTTATGATAAAAAAGATGACTAAAGAGTTTTTAAGAGGAATTTGTGGATTTTGAAAGATATTTTAAGACAAACATTTTATAAAATAAGATATATTATTGGTGATTACAGCAATAATCTAATTTCTATGATTTCAATTCTTTGATTTAAGATTTTCAATCAATAGAATACTTAAGAAACACTTTAATAATAAGATTTTATATATAATAAAGCTTTACCTGTTTCAATGTCTAATATAATTGAATTGATAATGAATAATGGACAAAAGAAGTGATGAATAGACTCTTTTTATGTCTGCAGAGAAGCTCTCATGACTCATAATGGATTTAGAGGGCATGCTCAGGTCAAAACTGAGAAACCATTCTTAAAAATAAGGTTCTTAGCTTAAGTTACCTTATTTTTAATTCCAATTTAAAGTTATCAGTGTCATTCTTGGCTCCAATTAACTTTAATCCTCATTTGGGTTGATTATTTTGAGTTTTAATATAAGATACGTTTTTTTCTATTAAAGTTCATCACATGAACAACTTGAAAATAAAGTTTCAAGCCAAAAGCTCTCAAACTGGATTTTTAATTAATTTTTAAATAAAACTTAATTTCTTTCAAGAATAACTAACAGGGCTACTTTCAAGGCTGATTAATAACTAAAACTATTTAAGAAAGATATTTAAAATTGAATATATACACAGATAATATCAATTTGTAAGCTGTGTGAAATGTTTAAGCAAATTAATCAAGAATTAGATTTTTAATGAATTTTTAAAGTTATTGCTATTTTTCTACATAAAATAGCAATACACACCAAACCTTAACTTTTGATAAGGTTTTGGAGCTTATGCATTTGAAGTTTTAAGCTTATTTAAGCTTTTACAGTTCTTGAAAACTTAATTTCAAGATTGTATATTGGGATTTACCCTTTGGCAGCTGGAAATTCCTGTCCAAATTGGGATAAAACCAGCTTGAACCTTAAGGTTGGACCAAAGTCTAATCTTAAAGTTTGAATAAGGTTGAAAATCTTCCAATACAGGTGGACTACCTTAATTGAGTCCTTTCAGATCCCAAAAGCTGGGTACCCCAGCTCTATTTGGTCTTTTTCCTTTGTCCCACCTTTTTGCATGGATTTCGCCCTTTTATTTATTTAAAGCCATACTATGGCCTTAAACCCTTTTAAACTGAGCTCACACAGGACCTAAATTATGTATGGAAAGTCCTTAGCCAATTCAGTAAATATACACAACAACTTAATTTTAACTAAAATTTTGGTAAGCTTGCATAAACCCTATGTAACTTTAAATTTAAGCTTATTTAAGCTTGAATTTGACAATTGTAAAAAAATGTTAAAAAATCTACAATAGTACTGTGAGATTCTAAAATCTTCTAATAACATAAGAAAAAGCCAATTTTGGGTATAACACCCTATGAGTCTCCCATAGGTTATTTTTGGTGTAGAATCCAAAAATGACATAATGACTATAACTTTGTTTATCCAAAATGAAGTTATACTTATTTTTTGTTATTTTTTATTTTAAAATCAATTTATATGTCTATTCAAGACTAAATCAACTGTTTATAAAGCTCTTTGTGGCCTTATGGGTATGTCATACATATCTCACAGGCTCACATAAGTTGTGCATCTTAAAATTTTGATAAGTCAAGGTGACCATTACACAATTGGGGAAGTGGGAGTGATATTTCATGATGTGAAATTTGAAATTTTCATTTTCTATATCTCTTGAAGATTCAAAAAATATGGATGAGTTATCAACTGAATTATCCTCATTCACATCATCATTTTGGACATCAGGTTGCTTTTCAATGTTAATTTCATTGATTTTACCCCTTTTTTGAAATTTATTAGCTAAATGTGTGGTACTTTGCAAAATATGGCATTTTCTGATTGTTTCTGCAGCTTTATATTTCATATTACTAGAATTTTCTTTGGGTATTTTTCAACAGAATCTTTCCAGGGTGTATTAAGGCTTGATTTAAAATGCATCCTACTAGAACCAATTTTTCTTCTGGTGGTTACTTCTTCTAATATATTTATAATATACTCTTGTGAATATTGTTCAGTTGTCCTTCTTTTTACAGCATGCTCCAAATCACCTCCACAATGTCCCAGAATTTTTCTGTGGATTATAAATTCTGACATTTCAGGATATAATTCTGTTAGCCTGTCTTTTTGTTGGAAAAACCATGGTAAAGCTCTGTATTTGTCATCAATCAGCTTCACCTATTGAAAGGCTTTCTCTACTTAAAATATCCAAGAATAATGGGCCCACATACTTCAATACCTCTGATGAATTTCATATGTTTATATTCTCCCTCAACACTTAAGTGAGGCCATTCTTTAAGCTTTGGTACCTTTTTCAAAAGCTCTTGGCCCATTGATGGTTCTAAGTTATGAAAAGGAGTGGAAAATTCATTCTTTATTTTTTGATTTTCTACATCCAATACTTTTAGGTTGGAATTTCCTATACCCTCACATTCATATAGAGGCACAGACATTGTTGGAAAGGTGTGCAGTAACTGTTCAATTTCATTTATTTTACTGGTATTAAGCCTTGTGGAATTTTGGACTTAAATTTGAAAACCTTGTACTAAACGTATTTGCTCAATTTTATAAATTTCTTCTTAAATTGTCATTTCGTGCCATAATCCTGTTTTTCTAGTATTATCAGAAAGAATTGGATTCAATTTCATTGTTAATTTTTATACTTCATCTTGTGAGGTGTCAAAACACTTTTTCAAGTCAATGGTATTTGTCTTTATTTCATTCAATTAATTTTTAATATCAGCAAGGATTTTCTTATTATCTGCTTTTATAATAATTATGTCATCAATATTAAATTTAGAATATTTCTCTGTCAATTCATTCATAATGACAAATTTTTCACTTATTTTATTTTCAAATGATGTGTCATTATTTGAAGTTTTAATTCTTCTTGAAACAGTCTCAAAACACATAATTATTTCATTTTTTGGATTAAACTCAGATTTTTGTATTAAGATTGCTACAAATATTTGAATTTTTATCAGAAATATGACTTATCACATCATTAATGGCTATTCAAACAGCTGTAATTCCATCCAAAATCTCAGGAATCATTTCTGAGATTTTACTCTTGCTTCCTCTCTCTTCTGCATTTTCATCATGGCTCTGTCCATCTTAAACTCATTTTCCATAGCATCTTGTTTAATCTTTGGGATTCTGTAGCCCTGAAAGTATGGTTTTGTGGCTGGTTCTTTGCCCTTGCCCTTTCTCTGAGCTTGTTCCTGCTTGTTCACATTGCAATTGCTGCTTCTGGCCACTGGGATCGGTTTTGGCACTTGTTTGGAAGATGGAGGGTTTCTGTTTCCTCCATTCTTATTTTACATCAATGGATGCCACCCATTCAGTAGCTTACAAGTATTGGGATGGCCCAGAAGCTTTCTCGCAGTCAGGCAAGAGTTTATGCAGTTTTTCTAATGGTCTGCTAGAATTTGATACCCTTTTTCTTGAAGTGAATTGTGGTATGCCTTCTGGATGGCTTTGTGTATTTCCACTGAAGCTTCTTGTGGCGATGTGATCTCTGTTTGAAGGTAAAAAAAGTACTATCAGATTCATAATGGCATAATTTTTCAGTTTGGGATTCATTTCCTGACCCTTGTCCTTCTGCAAGTGATTGGCCTCTGCCATAATCACATCTATAACCTTTCTGGGAGCTGCTTGAGGGGCTATAGCTTGCTCCTTATTTGGTTGAAGGCATAATTATAATTAAAAAATCTTAAAAAGAGCATCCTTAATGTGACAGACTTACTATTGGCCCAATTTCTTTCTTTTTTGAGAGTATTGCTAATATCCAAATTGATTAATTCAGAAGAGATTGTCTCCTCTTGATTAAGCTGAGCTATAATACCACTGCTAGTATTGTCAGAATTAACAGTATTTTCTGAAATAATGCTAGTGGAAGTGGATGCTGTTTCAATGATTTCTTTTCTTACCAAATTTTCATACACTAAAATAAATAGAAATGAGCAATTATTTAAGTAAAAAAAATTATTTCTCAAAAGAGAAATCAAAAATAAAGCCTCACTTATAATATGAAAAAAAATATTTTTTGAGAGTTTTTTTTTGAAATTATGAGTATTTTTTATAGTTTTTTAAGTTTTTAAATATAAGGAAAAGTGTTCAAAATGAAATATAAATATGTCACACGTAAGTTATTGGGGCTGGGAACCAAAATGTAAGGCGTTGATATGAAACCATGATAGAAAAATCAAGCATTTTTCCTGTCCTCAAAATTTGCATATGATGAAATTTAATTTAAAATAGTAAATTTTGAGATATTTCAAGAAAAAACATGAAAAATTTATTTTTTTGAACCTCTTTAGTATAGAACAATAATATTATAAATATTTCTTTTTGTACCAACAATAACAAGTTATTCCAAAAATGGTCTAAAAACAAAACTCCTTCAAGAGCAATTTCAATTGAAATTAATTGAGAGAAAATCTGAAGGGATTTAATATGAGCACTGAGTCTACAAAAATATTTCTAAATATAAAACAAACCCAAAAGTGACAAGAGTGAGTTTGGAAACAACATGAGAAGGTAACAGTGATGAAAGATACTGTAATTCATTTTTGGGGCGGATCAAGGGTAAAAATGATTATAATGATCTTTTCATGTAACTTTAAGGTTAAATATGATTTAGAAAACAGTTTTTGGAATCTTTTATTGATTGGCTTAACAGTGTTAAAACTAATTATAAAAAATGATTCTAACATGGATAGAAAATGGGGAAAAGAAGGCATTCTTTTATAGCCACCAATTTTCTTACTCCAAGAGTATAATTCACTAAAATCATTTTTTAAATGCACACTGACAACATAAAAGCCAATTATGAAATCATTGAGCCCTGTTTTAGACCAAAAAAGGACTGGTTTTAACCATTCTTTGCTCTTTCCAGCCATTTTAGCCCCTTAAATCAGCCATTGCTATAGTAATACCTGGTCACAAGCCTCAAAAACACATCATAATGTGTCTGACAGACCTCAAAATCAGTTTAATCTTCTTTTACTAGGATTTTTTGAAACTTAAGGGTACTTTTACCCTCTTGTAAACAGTTAAACCTGGCCTGGCTGGTATCAAAACCTAATCATCAATTGAGTCACAGACCCTGTGACTTAATTCCAAGCCAAAAGTGATGTACTTTTTCATGTATTTTTACATCTCATGCCTGTCAGAAAGGAATTTGGGGGAGTCTGGAAACCCTTGGAGCAAAGATTCCTTCCCCCCCCCCCAAAGAAAATAAAATCAATCTTTGCAATTTCATTTTTCTGTAACTTCTCATCATTCATTATTCTAGAAATTTTACATATGTAGTTCAATTAAAATTTAAAGTGAACAAATGTGCTTATTTATTCCACATATGTAAATCCAAGAACACTTATGTAATACATGTACACATTTTGACATTTCAATTGAAAACATCTAAACTCCTTATAGCTTCTCAACTGCACACCACACCTCAATTTTAACACCAAAATTTATGGTTAAAACCACATGAGGTGGTGTGATTTGAGTTATATTTTTAAGTATTTTCAGATCTTTATAGAGAAAATACTAAAAACTTATTTTAAGCTTATCTAGAGTTGAGTTACAGAATTTTCACTCAGATGTGATCCCACCTGATTTTTTGTGAGGGCTCTAATGGTGGAATAATTTTCATAAGCTCAATTATTGGAAAAAAAATATACTAATTTTTATTAGCTTTGTTTTCAAAAATATTTGCATGTTAATATTTTTGCTTAATTTTTTCAAGTAAAGATGTCTTTTCACAATCTCAAATTTTAATGTAACTTTCATTTTAGATTAAAATTATGATTTTCACTTTTTTATTCAATTTTTTTCATATTTGAAAGCTGAATTTATCATTTCTAATTATAACTTAATATCATTATTTGTGGTCTTTTGGGTATGTGAAAATACCTCTAAGGCTCACATTATCCATTTATCTCTAAAACATATTTCTTTATAAATAATTTGGGATAAAATAAAGATAAATCAACAATAATAAAAGTGAAATGAATTTCTCCTTCTAATTATTTTATATCAATATCAACACTTTAAATTGAAAATATATTTCATCAATTTTTTATATTGATATCTGATATTGTATTTTGATTGAGAATGTTGTGAAGTAAAGAAATAATTTTTAACTTTATTCAAATTATCAATCTATGATATCTATAATAATAAATGGAAAATAAAATAATATTACCCACAAAATCATTTGAATAGCCCATTTTTTACTGACTTATTGGTTTATTCAAGATAAACCATTCATTATTTATTTAAGAAAAACCTTTCATGATTTATAGATTATATATCCTTGATGGTTCATCTGAGATAAACCATTAATGGTTTCTTAAATATAAGATGTTGATGTTTTATGCGATATAAACTATCATGGTATATTTCATATAAGCCACAAATGATTTATGTAATATAAACCATTTTGTTTGATTTAATATATTCCAATCATGGATTATTCAACATAGGCCAATAGTGGCTCATGTAACATAAGCCATCCTTTTTACATTTAATATAATCAATTGATATTTCATGAAATAAAAACAAGTTGTCAGGCTGATTCTATGTTAGAGTAAATGAGATGGTATATACAACTCTAACTGTGGCTGTTACACAGATAAAAATTAATAAAAAAGGGTTCTTACAGAGTATTTCAGGGCTTTACTAAAGGACTTTAGTGGTGGTGAGCACTGTTAAAAGCCCTGGGTGAAATAATTATCTGTTGGGTTACAATAATAACTACTAAAATACTTAAGATTAGAAGTATACCTGATTATTTTTCAAGAGTATAGCTTTTTTGGGACAGTTGTACTATGTAGGAATTCAAGAGAAGGATGAGGAAACCTTTTCTTTTGGAGAAAAGGCCTCCTTTTATCCTGGAATGGGGAGGAATGGCCCTCTAGACGATCCAGGTAGTGGAAGTGAAGAGTCTTTCACTTCATAGTACTGGCTTTTGGTTTCCAAAAAGCCTTTATGACCTGTGTTGGCTCAGATGTGGTTTTGCAACCACAACTGGGCAGTTTTTACCAATACAGGGTGAAGATTTTCATCTGGGGACCACACAGCCCTCTCCTGACATGTATGACGCATAGAATGCTGTACAGAACCTGTATTGAAGCCCATTGATGAATGAAAGATGATGTATTGAAGTATAAAAATGCTTCTTTGTCTGTTTGACACCTCATAATCATAGTCGTGGGATATTATCCCACAGAAAAGGTGTATTGGCCCAATTGTGGCATTTTACCCTAAGAGCTGCTATACCTTTGTAAGTATTTGAGATATTGATCTGAAAGCTGGCTCATTGTGTTTCTCTGTATTATATATACACAACTGTAACTCATTTGATATGGGTAACATTCAATATGTCAAAGTTATGCCATGTACAAGTTTTGTTATTCAGATATATGATTTTCTCAATATCTGTATGGAGCTTGTTTGCTCCATAAATTTCCTTCTAAATGTGATATGGGGAAATGAAAGGCACCATCAGCTAGCCCTTATTGTGCTCTTTCCAAAAAGACCCACGTGGGGTATCTCACACTAAAACTGCAGAAGTTAGATGAGAGGTGAATATTTTGTTCACCCTTATTTGACCTTATTTTGGCCATAACTTCTGTAATTTTGGTGTCACCTCAGTTTGGCTATTACCATTGGATAGCTCTTACTTAGAGATTCAATTTGAATACCCATTTTCTGGGGTTAAGCCTCTTTCTCTGGATTTCAGATGAGAGGTGAAAATTAAGGTTTATGCTCAGCAATAACTTTGAGCAGGAATAACTTTGTTATTCTTTGTCCTATGATGATGGGACTTGTATATTTGGAAAGAGATGAGTTTCCTCTTTCTTTTGATCCTTTTTGAGCTGATTTGGCTCAGCTCTATATTTTGGTGGTATCTTAGCTTTACCATTGGTTTATGGTATTTGTCTGTCATGCCTGTGCTCTGGTCTTGAGTCACATGCTGACATACCCTCCCTCCAAAAAAGGCTCATCATTGATGAGACTGTTCAGTCCTCCTAGAGGCCCTGAATCTCCTTAGATTAAGGTTCCCATCTGGTATGGCATCCTCTGCCAACCATTTTCCTTTGTCTGCTGTCTGGTTTTTAAATCTGCCCAAATACTGTCTTTGTTCTTTACCATTCAGTCAAATTTTCCTGGCCTTGATTATCTTCTTCACAGGTCCAGGGGAGTCTTCCACTTCCACTATGTCTGGTAGGGTGGTAGTCTTCTTTCTGGAGGGGAACTTGTCCTCTCCTGTCTGGAAATATGGTTTGACCAGACTCACTGGGAATACTGGGTGTTTCCTGGAGAATTCATCTGTGAGTCTAACCTCCACTGCATTCTTCCCTATCAATTTAATGATAGTGAAGCGCCCCAGAAATAAATCTCTCATTTTATTTGGTCCCCTGAGATTATTTAATTTAAGTGTAGACACTAACACTTGGTCCCCTTCTTTGAAGTCTGGTCCCATATGTGTCTTGTGATACCTCTGCTTGTTGTATTCTTTAGCCTCAGCTATGCACTCAGAAGCTGTGTCACAAGCCTTCTTCCACATGTCATGGAAGTTCCTGGTTGCAGGGGGGATAGTAAGAAGATTTTTCTTCAGGTGATTCACAGGCAATAAAGGGCTCCACCCCTTTTCTACCAGTGAGGGTGATTTCCCTGTGGTAGAGTTCTGGCTTGTGTTGTAAGCCAGCTGGACTTCTGGGAGAAGTGTAACCCAGTCATGGGTATATCCTTCATGGTACTTATATTCCATGCCATATGCACAGACCCTTCTAATGATGTCCTCCATTGGTTGGATCATCCTTTCAGCTAAACCATCTGTCTGTGAATGGTAAGCTGTAGAAAATTCAAGTTTTATGCCCAGCATGTCATAGAGGTTGGTCCAAAATTCTGATGTGAATTTTGGGTCCCTATCACTAATGATTATTTTTTGGACTCCACATGTGGCTATTATGTTATTCCAAAATAGCAAATCTGTGTCTATTGCTGTATCCTCTTTATGACATGGCAAGCACCTCACACTTTTGCTACACCTATCAACTATGACTAGGCAGGCATTAAAATTATCTTTGCCTCCTGGGACAAGTCCCATGACCCACTCCATATTAATGGTTTCCTATGGGTGTTTAGGTTCTTCTATGTGTTGAAGTATCCCATATTTCTTCCCATGTTTTCTGCTTTCCTTTTGGCAGCTTTTGCAAGTCTTGATACATTCACTCAACTATTGCTCCCATTTGGGTCACCAATCTGTTCTCTCTACTCTTTCCTTGGTTCTGTCTTCACTCATGTGTCCCATATAGGGGCAGTCATGACATTCCTGAAAAATCAGGGATATGTGGTCCCTGTCCACCACTGTGAGAGAACTTGTGTGTTTCTGTCTGTGATAGAGTAGTCCATCTATAAGAAAAAACTTATTACCCTTATAGTCCCTCAACCAGGGTTCCTCTAGCTGGGATTCCAGTTCTGGGCTCCTGTATTTCTGTTGAAGTAGTTTCAACAATATGCCACACTGTTTGTGGTTTTCACAACTCATCATTACTGCACTGAAGAGCTCATTGTGTAGTTCTGAGGAACCTATCCCTAATATGGGAGTTTCTGTTCCTTCTGATTCAGTGTCCTCACTGTTTGGGGTACCACTTTTTGGTTTCCATGCAGAAAATTTGAAGTTTTTCCTCCTGTGTATTTTCATGAAATGGATAGGAATCTCGGCTGCTACTTCAGGGTCATAAGCTAGGTTTCTTTTGACATTATCCAGTGGCCATCTGCTGAGGTCATCTGCATTGGTGTGGTGTTTGCCTTCTTTGTATATGATGGTCATGTTACCCCTATACTCTTTTATGGCTATTTTCCACCTCAACATATGTCTATTAGTATTCTTCATATTAAGTAAAGACTTGAGTGATCTGCAGTCTGTGTAGACTTCAAAGACTGCACCCTCCAGATAATAATCAAGTTTCTCTAGGGCCCATACTAGGAATAGGAATTCAGTCTGTGTTTCTCCATACCTAGCTTCTGAATATTTTAGTTGCCTGGAGATGTAGCATATTACCCCTTCCCTTGGCTCACCATCTGAAATTTGTCTTTGGTGTATGGCTGCTCCTAATCCTTGACTAAAGGCTGCATCTATGTACAACTTGAATGATAAATAAAATCCAGGAAGTATCATGAAAAGTTCATTAGTGAGTTCATGTTTGATCCTCTCATATGCATCTCTCCTTTCTTTGGTAATTTCACAAGCTACATCTTTTGAGCATACCTTGTATAGACTACTAGGTATGTGATAAAAACCTTTGATGTGGTTCCTGTGGTAGCTAGTAAACCCAAGGAAAGATTGCATTTCTTTGATGTTCCTTGGTTCTGGTTTTTCAGTACTGCTGCTACTTTATTTTGGTCTACAGCCAGACTAAGGGCTGAGACTTTATGTCCTAGTGAAAGTAATTCTTGTTGGCCAAAATTTCACTTCTTAAGTTAAATTGTCAGATTGATGGGTGTGTATTTACTTAGTACTCTGTCTATGTACTGCACATGGTCTTCCTATTTCTCTGAGTATATAATGATGACATCAATATATACTACCGTCCAGCCTTCTAATATTTCTTCTTGAAATATTGTGTCCATCATCCTCTAGAAGTGGGCTGGTGCATTTTTGATGCCAAATGGCATCCTTGTGTACTCATATATACCCATATGGCATATAATTCTGAGTAACTTCATGGAGTTTGGTTTCACTTGATTCTGGTGGAAACCTTTCATACAATCCATTTGGTTATATATTTGGCTTTTGTCAGTTTATCTAGGGCATGAGGTATCCTTGGTATGGGGAACCTATCAGCTTTTTTGTAGTTATTTAGGGCTCTGGAATCCCCACACAACCTATATTTTCCATCATGCCAGGTGATAAGGACAGGAGTGGTGATTTCCACTATTTCACTGTGTCCTATCTTCCTGATGAAATCCATGTTTAGAAATTCTTTTATGTTTTTCTCAATTTCTTTCCTAGTTTCCAGGCTTGCTGGATATGGAGATCTTCTCAGCATGGGTGGATAAGGTCTTTCCACATCTAGATATAAATCTATATCACATCCTCTGATTTTTCCCAAAGTTTCTTTACAAATGGTCAATTTTAGTCTATTTTTCCTCAGCATTTTCAGTAAATTAAGTTTTGGTTTACTGGTGAGGCTGGTACTGAATTGGTGCTCCCTGAATTCATTCAGTAATTCTTTTAGAGGGTCATGGGTGGAAATATGGGATATGTCAAGTGAAAATTTCTTTTCCTTTTTTGTACCTATGGTAATGTGCCTGTTCTTACTGTTGCAAATATCAATGCCATACATTTTCTGGTAATCTGTTCCCAGTAAGAATCCTTGTATATGGGCATCATCAAGCACAACAAACTCTGGGTTGAGTCTGATATTACCTTTCCTATGGGGTATAACTATCTCTTTTATGATTGTCCCAATGGATGTCATCTTCCCTGATGCACTTTTCAATTTTTTTGCCTTGGTTGGAAAGAGCTGCTTCTCCAAATTTGCGAAGTGGTTATTCTGATAATCTTTCCCCACTATTGAGCAGTGTGCACCACTGTCAATGATCAATGGATATTGAGCATTGTCAATACAAACAGTCATCTTTGTGGCTTTCCCATGTATATATGCCATTCCTTTAGTTGGTGTGACTAGGAATGTTTGTGCATCCTGTGTTTTTTTACACAAGTTTTTATTTGCAGTATCTTGTGGCATGCCTGCCTCTAACTGTATGTATTGAATTTCTATTTGTGTTTCCTCTTGGTACTCCACTACAAATTCTTCTCTTGGGTCTAGGTCATCATCATATTGTTTTCTGATGGAATCACCCATAGATTCTGATTCATAATCCTCTGTTGGGGGTTCCTCCTCTTGGACTTGCTCAATGGCATAGACTTTTTTCTGTTCTTTTGGACAGTTGTGGTCATAGTGGTCCGTTGAACCACAATTGTGAAAAGTATGTTGCTCCTTGGTCACTTCTGCAATTTCTCATTTGGATTTGTCTTTGAAGTCCACCCTGAAAGGTTGTTTATCTTTGAAACTACTGCTTCCAAATTGGGAATATTTCCCTATGTTTGTTCTTTTCCTTTCATCTTGTAAGGTGTTTGCAATTTCATCTAGAGTGAAACTTTGGTTGCATCTGCATTTTATTGAATGCTTCAGCTCTCCTGTCATTTGTTTCAGGAGTTTTTGATTCCATGTCTGAATCTTAATATGAGGATCAATGGCTTTGAGTCTCTTAGACTGTCTAAGACACCAATCATATGGATATTTGTCCACAGAGTACTTGTCATTTTCAAAGACATGGTCTTCTTCCATATCCAAGTACTATTGCTGTACTTTTGTATTATTTGACTCTTCCACCATGGCCAGCCTCTTCTTCCATAGATTTCTTTCATTTCTGTGTACCAAATACTAGCTTTACCTCTAAATTCTGTATTCAATCTAACAGTAATCCAGTAATCTGGTATTCTTGGTACATCTATGAAGAGTCCATCAATATACTCAATGAGTTCCATGTGATCATATTCTCCTGTGCCAGAGAATTTGGGCCAGCTTGAGGCCTCTGAAAGCTGTTTTAAGGCTTCCTTCTCAGAATAAGACATATTATATCCATCTTGGTATTGAGATGGAGATCTTGATTTATTCACCAAGGCATCTGGTTTGATGTCTTCTTGGTGGTATGGATCATCCAAAAGATTGCCTTGTGGTTGGGGATTCATATTTTGGTACACATTGTACAATTTGTTTATGTCTTTATCCGGACAATCCCTGTGCCTTTTTCAGTGGTGCTGTTCTTCAAAGACTTGATTCAGCCTTTTATTGGCTTCTTCAGAAGCTTTTCTCAATTGAGCAGGGCCTTCTTGAAGAGTTTTGACAAATTTTTCCATGGAGGCTATTAATGTTTTCATCCTCTCATGGCATTCTTAGAGTTTTGAAAACTTTTTTTGAGTTTTCTCTGCAAATTGGGACATTTGTAACCACAGTGCATCACTTTTTAAGTTACTCTCAGGTGTAACAACAGTGTGTTCATTCTGAGTGGTGGTAATATTTCTATTATTGGGGCTACTGATTTTGGAATTATTTACAACTATTTCTGCCTCTTGTCTACTTCAACAGCTTCTGGATCATTGGTTCTGACTGTTTCTGCCTTTGGCTTAAAGATGTCTTGTTTTTGCCCTTGTATCCTTGTCTCCTCCTGGAAACTACCTGGGAGAGTCAATAATGGTGACTCTTGGCCACTGATCTGCTGGTGCCTGAATGGTGTGAAGCCACTGGGGATTTGGGTTTTTCTACTCCTTGTGAGCCTGAAGGAATCATAGTAGGCCCTTTCCGGTTCAGCTGTTCTTCTATAGCTTGGATAGTGGCTTGATTCTCCCTTATCCTGGTTTCCCTCTCCTTCAGGAGTCTGAACTGCCTGGTAGTATTCTATCCTTTGGTTATTACCATAAGGCCTTTGAAGGATATCTCTTTGAGACTTATCTTCTGGAAACTTTCTTCAAGTTCTGCCCAGTGTGATGCTAGGTTGAACCTCTTGCTGTCAATGCTCCATTGGAAAAGATCTTTGAGGAGTTGGTGGAGCTGAAGAACTTGATCCATATCCTTCCAGTCCTCTGGTTTGAGGTTTCTATTGAATTGGAAAGTGAATGGCAGAGTGGGTTCTATTTCTCTAAGTGTCTTGCCATCCACTACTGTGTCAAAGGTGTCCTCTTCCAGGCTTTCTGGTTCTGGAAAAGCCTTCTCTGTCCTATGGCTGGTTCCTGAGGTGTACAGGTGGCATATCAGTGCTTGCAAGCAGTCAAAAACTTAATGTTCTTAGGGAATTTACCTTTTACTGTGCCTTGTACAAATTTATTGTCTACTTCTTTTTGCAATTTGCCTTTAGAGGTTACAACTGGGTTAATTATTGTAATCTTCCCTGTACAGGTTGTTAAGGTTGGTTTACCTTGTATTTATGCAGAGTTTTGTGGTTTTATACTTCTCTTGGTGAAAATTGGTGTCCACCTCTTTGCTGTAATGAGGCTTTCACTGTGCCCCTTTCGTTCGCCCTTGTTGCTTTCTGGTTCTTCAGGTATCACAGGTGTACTGCCTTGTGACTGGGTCTCAAGTGGGATGAAATTTTCTTCCACTGAATCAAAGGAAATGAGGTGTTATGTCGTTTAAGAATTCTTAATATTCTATTTTCACCTCTAAGAATGGCCTCTGGGCAATATATTCCTATATTATACCCTTGTATTATGATGGTGTAATTGAAATTATCAATTACACACCAAAAATACAGCTTTGTGGATTTCTGGGATACTGTTTGTATACGATTATCTCACAGATTAACTTGTAATTAACAAGTGTAATCTCAGAAGGGGTTATGTAATGGGCAATTGAAATTATCAATATGCCCAACCACGCCTATAATACTGTCATTTACAGCAAGAGAGGTGTTTTTTTGATTAAAAAAAACTGTATTAATTGAATTTTAAGTGTTTTAATATGCAAAAAATTCCAGAAACAAATATTATGGTGATTAAATTATAATCAACCACATGGGAAAAAAATAAAAAAACACCACTGGAAAAATGATAATAAGATATATATTATATCATTTTTTTAATAATTTTATGCCTAAAAAGAGAAACAATAATTTCAGCAATGAAGAATACAAGAGAAAAAACTCACTTTTTCATGAAAAAGGGTCAAAAAACACAGCCAGGCCCCAAAATGTCAGGCTGAGTCTATGATAGAGTAAATAAAATGGTATATACAACTCCAAATGTGACTGTGACATGGATAAAAATTAATAAAAAGGGGTTTTAAAGAGTATTTCAGGGCTTTGGTGGTGGTGATCACTGTTGAAAGACCTTGGTGCAATAATTATCTTTTGGGTTACAATAATAACTACTGCAATACTTAAGATGAGAATTATACCTGATTGTTTTCCAAGAGTATAGCTGTTTTTGGACAGTTGGTTAACGTAGCAATTCAATAGCAGGATGAGGAAACCTTTTCTGGTGGAGAAAAGGCCTCCTTTCATCCCAAAATCAGGTCGAATGGCCCTCTAGACAGTCCCTGTAGATGAATTGCAGAGTTTTTTACTTCATAGAACTGGCTTTTGGTTTCCACAAAGCCTTTATGCCCTGTATTGGGCTCAGATGTGGTTTTTAAACCACATCTGGGCAGCTTTCACCAATACCGGGTGAAGAGTTTCATCTGGGGACCACACAGCCCTCTTCTGATGTGTATGATGCATAAAATGCTGTACACAACCTGTATGGGACCCCAGTATTTAATGAACTATGAGTTATTGAAGTATAAACATGATTCTTTGTCTGTTTGACACCTCATAATCATAGTCGTGGGATATTATCCCACAGAAAAGGTGTATTGGCCCAATTGTGGCATTTTACCCTACAAGCTACTATAACTTTGTTTTTTTTTGAGATATTTAGCTCAAGCTTGGCTCATTGTGTAGCTCTGAATTGTATCTACACAATAGTACCTCATTTGGTATGGATAACATTCAATAGGGCAAAGTAAACCACAGAAGCTAGATGAGAGGTGAATATTTTGTTCACCCTTATTTGACCTTATTTTGGCCATAACTTCTGTAATTTTGGTGTCACCTCAATTTGGCTATTACCATTGGATAGCTCTTACTTAGAGATTCAATTTGAATACCCATTTTCTGGGGTTAAGCCTCTTCCTCTGGATTTCAGATGAGAGGTGAAAATTAAGGTTTATGCTCAGCTATAACTTTGAGCAGGAATAACTTTGTTATTATTTGTCCTATTATGATGGGACTTTTATATTTGGAAAGAGGTGAGTTTCCACTTTTTTTTATACCTTCTGAGCTTATTTGGCTCAGCTCCATGTTTTGGTGGTATCTTAGCTTTACCATTGGTTTATGGTATTTGGCTGTCATGCCTGTACTCTGGTTTTGAGTCACAGGATGACACAAATCATGGTTTCTCAAGATGAGGAATTTATTCCCCATGAAGAGGAATTTATTACCCATAATGAGGAATTGCTCAACTATGATGAAGAATTGTTTCCAAATGATGTGTAATTGATTACAAATATTGTAGAATTGATTAAATATAACAAGTAACTGATTAAATATAACAAGTAATTGATTAAAAAGGATTGAAAATTGATTATAGATGATGCGAAATTGATTCCCCATAGTTGGAAATTTATTACCCACCATGAAAAATTGATTACCCATAATGAGGTATTTATTACTCATCATGTGGATTTGAGTACACAACATGACAAATTGATTACCAATCATTAGGAATTAATTACCCATAATAATTAACTGATCGAAAGGTGCAAATTAAATAAATTATTACTTTTTTATATGAAATAAACAATGACTGGTTTATATTAAATAAATCATGACTAGCTTCTATGAAATAAACTATGAATGGTTTATTTTACAAAGGCCATGACTTTTTGATATTAAGTTAACCATTTCCGGTTTATGCTATATAAACCATTAATGTCTTCAGCTAAATAAACCATAAAATCAGTAGAGCCTTTTCTATCTATAATAAACAAACCTAATGTGACTAGATATCACATAGGTCATGTTAATGCATCTATGAAGGCAGTATGATATTTTATAATTTATAATAGTGGATTTCTGTGATTATTTTTAGGCCATACTGATGTTTTTGATATATTATGGAGCTGAATCAATCCTTTAAGATTTATCTGAATAACCTGACAGCTCTAATAGTTTACAATAAGCATTTAGAAGAGAAATTTAATATCAGATATTTCTCTTAAAGTCTTAATCAGAGATACTTTTATCAATAAGAATTAGTTTAAATGACTTTTTTGGAAGGGGGCTACGGAAATATTTTGAAAAACTTAACCATCTTATGTAATCTCTGTATCAAAATAATTATTCAAAATCCTGAAAGATGTGGGTAGGTACAAATTTGTTCTACAGAGTTCTCAAACAAAATCTATATTTAATATAACAAATTCCTTCCGTGAATAACCTTCTCAGAATATTTTAGGTTCTTTCTTGAATAGCTTCTTCCTAACGTTTTCTAATCATTGTTGATCTCCAGGTTTGGACAATATCTTTCTCAATCAATTGTTTATAGCAGTATAAAAAGCTGAAAATTTACAAAAGGTGGTACCAAAGTAGCTTACTATCATCTTGGGCGCATATGAAAAAGTAAAATATTGAATTTAACTGAATAATTTCCTTATGCTTTGATATAACTATTAAGATAGTAATAGAAGAGTAGTTCAGGGTTTTTTTCTACAATTCTAATTTAATGATGGAATCCCTATGACATAATATATCTTTAGGGGATCGCATATATGCAAAAAAACTTTATGTAAGCTCTGTTTTTATAAATAAAATCACAGAAATTATTATTGAAACAATCAGAAGTTTTCTAATGTTGTTTAATCATGGAAAAAACATTATCAGATATAGCGAGTTTCTACATGAATAGGATAATGTAGAGTTTTTGAGAAATAACTGTACATTATACCATGAAGAAATTTGATGAATATGCAAAATCTCAGTCCAGCCTTTCTCAAAAATATCCATGAATCAGCCTAGATTATTTCAATAAATTAGGAAAGCTTTTATAGCTGTGTTCTTTTTAGCGGCCATAAGTTCAATTTTTGTCTATGCAACTCTCAATAATATTAATAATAATCAATAGTAATATTATGTTCCTCAGTAGAAAATATAATAAAGTTAATTTTTATACCCACCAATAAAGAGAATGAATAAAAATATTCTATGTAAAAAAGAAGTAATAATTTTTATTAAATGTTTCAATAATGATAATCAACTATAGCTATCCTATCATTAGTATAGTCACTGACAGCTATAATGATAAGAAGTATAAAAGCTCTTAATGAGACAATTACACATGGAAAATGATAATATTTAGCCAGTCATAAAGAATGATATCATTTTTTGGAAAAACAATTAGCACACCCACTGTGCAGAGATAATTCTTATAGAGAAATTTTATACATACAAAACTAATACTAGATAAAAAATATGGAATTTGGAGAAAACCTTCCCTGTGATATTTATTTGATACAATTAGTTAAATACAACAATTTGAGTATGAAGTGTTTTTTTAAGCTTAAAGCGCACCAAAAGCTTAATATTTTGAAGAAATAAAACAATTTATATGATAAAATATGATTGAGAGTTTTTAGAGGAAATTTGTGGATTTGAAACAAAATTTTATATAAAAGAATCAATTATTTCTGATTTAAAATATAATCCAGATTGTATTATTTTAATCATTTGATTAAAATTTAAAGATAATAAAACAACTTCAAGATTCTCTAATAATATAAGATCTTAGATTTATTGAAATATTACATGTTTTAAAATGTCTGATCGATTGATTGTGATGATGATGATGGACAAAAAAGTGATTAAAAGAGCTTCTTTTATGACTTAATAGAAGCTCTCATGATAAATAATTGATATATAGGGTATTTTGAGATCAAAACTTAAAAAAATAGATAAAAATAATGTTCTTAACATAAGGTCACTTGTTTTCAATCATATTTTAAAGCTACAAGTGTTATTCTTTCCCCCAAGCAGCTTTAATCCTCACCAAGGAATATTAACTATAACCCTATTCTTTATAAATTCATATTTTCATCAAAGTTATTCACATAAATAATATAAAAATAAATTTTAAAGACAAGATATCGCAAATAATATTTTTAATTAATTTTTAAAGGAATCTTATTTTTATTCAATAATAGCTAAAAGAGGTATTTCCAAGGCTAAATACCAAATAATTCTCTTCATAAAAGATACTTAAAATTAGTGTTTACACATATAAAATTCATTTGTAAGCTGCATAAATTTTCAAGCAAGTCCATCAAGAAATTGATTCTCCATGAATATTTGAAAGTATTTCTCTTTTTACACATAAAAATATAAAAAAAACTCAACCTTAACTTTTGATAGGGCTTAAAAGATTTTTAATTTAATTCAAATCCTATTGAAACTTTCTCAATATTTGACATTTCTTAAAACCTTCATTACAATCCTGAATATGGCATTTACCATTTGGAAACTTCTAATTCCTGTCCAAATTAAGGAGAAACCTCTTTAAGTTTCAATATTCAATTGAAGTCTAATTCTCAAGCTTAAATAAGTTTTAAAACTCTTCAATGAAATAGTACAATCTTTTTTGGGATCCTTCATATTCCAAAATCTGGGTAGCCTGTCACTTTTTTTTCATTTCTCCCTTAGTCCCACCTGTTGTTGGTATTCTTCCCATTCATTTATTTAAAGCCTAACCATGTTGTTGAACCAATTTAAATGTATCTCATGTATGGAAAGTACTCATCTAATTCAGTAAATAAACAACACACCTTAAATTTAAAAAAAATCATAAGCTCACATGAAGCTTATGAAGCTTTAAAGTTAAGGCTAAAATTGTATAATTTCACTGTGAGATTATAAAATCTACCAATAACAGTAAAAATAGCCACTTTTGGGTATAGAACCCCATGGGTATCCTAAATTATTTTTTGTGTAGAGCTTAAACATGGCATATCAATTATAGCTTAGTTTATCAAAAATTAAATTATGATCTTTTTCATTATTTTTTATTCTAAAACAATTTGAAATTTCAATTTTTGACTGAATAAATTGTACAAAATACTATTTGTGGCCTTATGGGTATGTCATGTATTCTTCACAGGCTTACATTCCCTCCTACCAAGAGCTAAATTTTTCATTGAATAGTATATCCCCAATTGAAATTGGGGGTATAATCCACTTTCCAACCTCTCTATTTACTCTTTTCAATTATTCAAAGCACAAAATTCAAGACTTATGAGTAATTGGTCTCCTATCATGTCTGAATCTTCTCAGAAAACTTGGGGAATCGGGTATTTTATTTTCTGAAAGCAACTCATCTTCATGTTGTGCGTTTCTGTACCTGACTAAGTATTATCTTTCATTTGTTCCCCTAAGTACTCTTTGTTTCAAGACTTTTAGCACCTTTTCCTCTTCACTTTTATCAATCTGTGGTACTTCTAAGGGTTTTTCATTCCTCAAATAAATTAACTCCTTATTACTCAAAATATCATTCTTTACTAGACTAACACAGAATGTTGGATCTTTATTTTTCAATTCTCCTCTTAGTTTGACTTTTATTGCATTTGTCCCAAGAAGAGCTTGAATGATCAATGATCCTGAAAAGGAATATTTTGTTTCTTTTCATACCCTTGATATGCTTAAGGTTCAAGTTTGAAACTAATATCTAGTCCCCTAATTTGAAATCTGGGGTCTTATAAATTTTGTCCCATTTTTTCTGAGCATATTCAAGATAATCATTCCTGCTTTTATTTGCCTTATTCCTTACTTTATCAAGAAATATTTAAAGGATTTAAGCAGTTGTATGAGTATCCACTAATTCTTTCTCCAAAGTATCAACTGGAAGGTTGGGATTCCATCCATTTTCCAAAATTTCAGGAGTTTTCCTATTGAAGCGTGGATGGATGACTTGTAAGCTAGCTCTAATTCTGGTATTAGTGTACACCAATTATTAGTAAAGCCATCAGAATATTGTAGCTCCAGGCCATAAGCAAAAATTCTTTTGATAATTTCCTCAAGGGTCTTAATCATTCTTGCTGCTAATCCATCAGTTTTTGGATGATAAGCTGTTGAGAATAGTAGTTTAGGTCCCAAAGGCTTATGTAAATTTGTCAAGAAGGATTAAGTAAAGTTTTGGTCTCTGTAACTCCAAACATTAGAAAATATACCAGTATTATTATATCTGACTCTTTTAAAATTCAGAAGAGCTGGATCCATAGCTGTGTGGTCCTTATTACATGGTAAAAACATTTTAGTTTTGTTATATCTTTCTACAATGACAATACATGAATTGCAACTCTTTTCACTACCAGGTGGTAAGGTAGTTACCCAAACCATATGCACCACTTCTCATGGGTTTCTTGGTAATTGGATATTAATTGTCAAACCAGATGTTTTACCTGTGGCTTTATTGGCTTTTTGACACCTGTCAAAACTTTGAAATTAATCAATGACATCCTTTCTCCAAGATGGCCACCAAGGACATCTCTTAATTCTTTTTATTAGTATGTCTTCAGAAAGATTACCATGATAGATGTTATCATGGCACTCTAGCAATATGGTGTTAACCAGCATTTTACCACATAACATCCTTACACATATGTGTTTAGACCTATTAAAAAGAATACCATCAAATAGGTAGAATCTTTTTCCATAAATCATCCAAAGAATTAGATGAATCTGGATCTTTTCAATATTTTTCAATTATAGAAGTAAGATTGTGAAAATTCTTTTCTTGCTTTTAGATTTCTATAACTTCCTCAAAACATTCTGTTACAACATCTGTGATTTTAATCCCTTCAATTTGAATTTGGTATTTTGCACTTTCAGGAACATAGGCAGTCCTATCAGGTGTATTAAGCAATGCCCATCTACTCAAACCATCAGAATTCTTATGCCTATCTCTATCTTTATCTACTATGTTCATATTACCCCTATACTCCTGTATAGAAATCTGTAATCTTAACATGTGTCTGTTAGGAGTTTTCATGTTAAGAAGTGGTTTCACAGCATCACAATCAGTAATTACCTCAAACACACTACCATCAATATAATAATGATTTTTTTTCAAAGCTCATGAAAGGCAAAGGAACTTCATTTGGCTAGTTTGATATTTGTCCTCAGTAGTCTTTATTTGTCTTCATATATAACAATTTGGACCTTCATGAGGATTTTCATTGACAATCTGGACTGGATGAAGAACTGCACCTAAGCCTTGATTGCATGTATCAATATATAGCTTGAAAGGAATTTTCCAATCTTGAATAAATAATAATGGTGCATTGGTTATGTCATGATCTATTTTTTCATATGCCTGAATCATTTCTTGTGGCATTTCAAAGACAGTTTTCTGACCACAAATCCAGTACAATGATCTGGTATGGATTGCAAAATCTCTAGTGTTGCCTGTAATAGCTAGCAAACTCTAAGAAAGAAATCATTTCTTTCTTGTTCTGGGGCATCTGTTTCAATATTACTGCAGCCACTTTGTTTTTTTCAACAAGGATTACTTCTTAAGCTACATTTTCCAGAGACTTTGGCTCAGAAAACCCAAAGTTACATTTTTAAGAGATATTTTCATTTTCACTTGAATAATTTTATTGATCAATTATTGAAGTCTCTATAAATGAAATCTCATGGTATCTGAACAAATGATAATTACATCAACATAAATGATTAACCATCCCTCTGGTAGTTCATGTGAGAAAATGGTATCCATCATTATTTGGTAATTAGAGGGTGCATTTTTTAAGTCTAAAAGGCATCCTTAGATTCTCATATAAACCACAATGAGCAATTATACCCAATAACTTACTGATATAAGCTTCCAGAAAATTATGATGAAAACCTTTAAGTGCACTCTCATTTCTGATTTCAATTCAGGACTAATTTATGTTTCAATTAGTTTATCAGTTCCAATTTTTTCCTTATTAACATGATTCAATTTTCTTATGACAGGTATTTATTTTTTGTCTTTCATTTTCCCCTATAGTGAAATATCTTCTCCGATTATTTTTAATATCAACACCATCAATATTAGGATAATCATTTACAAGTATGAAATGTTGTGAGGTACAATTATTCATAACAACAGATTCAACTTTGAATCCAATACTTCTTTCAGGGTGAGGAAATATCTTTTCTGCTTCAAAAATGCCCAAAGGCTGCATATCTTCACTAAAACTCCCTAGATTTATATCTTCAATTGGTATAGATTTTATCAAGATATCTTTTACAAATGCAAGTGCAAAAATCACCTGAGTCAAGATGTATCTTGCCTTTTTTTTACCACAATATTAGCTATAAAATATTATCCACTTGTATAAGCTTTACCTCTGGAAGGTCTGATTTTATTAATATTTGACTGTTGCACATGTATAAGATCCATACAGTAATCACTGTATTTTTGAAAATTAGTATGCACCTCTGTTACTTCAAAGGAAAAATTTATGTTTTCTATACTAAGTAAATCTAGTACTTCTTCTTCAGAAATTTCAGAATCACTTTCTTGTACAGAAACTTCATTTCTCTCTTTTGTATCTTGAGTTTTCTCTATTTCTATCTCATTAATTCTTGTTTTATCAGAAATTCTATTAGCCAAATGAGATGTAATTTCAAAAAATGAGATTCCAAAGGAGCTCTCTCTTGTGGCTTATTTGGTCTTTTTTTTGAAATTTGTTTCCCACTAGTCTTAATTTATATTGGTAGTTTATACCAATTTATACCAATTTTTGTTTTGGTGGTGATGTCTTTGATGTTATTTATATAATCTTCTGTTGATCCAGCCTCAATAAAGCTGCTTCTTATAGCATTCTCTAGTTCACCAACACATTTTCCTAATATCCTTCTATCTACCATTGTTTCAGGAATATCAGGATGAATGGTAATTAATCTGTCCTTCTTTTTAAGAAACCGTGACATGGTCCTGTCCCTTTCAATATTAAAAATGGCTTCTGTCCACCAAGTCCAGGAGCTCTTACCATTGTCTTATCTCATTTCACAATAGCATTTCTTGGCTTATTTGGTAAATAATTAGGTTAATATGGCACAAGTGTATTTATCTGGTATGTTAATTTCCTCTTCAGACATATCAATGGTTTTCATAAATACCATATTATTATAATTCCCCTCACCAATGAAGGTGGACCATTCCCCTAATATTGAAATTTCTTTATAGCTAAAGGCAGTTTCCACCTCCAAATCATTACTTGGAATTTTATGATTCTTTAAATCATTATTATAGAAGCTTTACACATTAATGTCTAGAATTGGTGTAGACTTTCTTGTTAACTCATTTTTCAATGAGATATTCTTAATACTTGATTGAATATCCTCTTTTAATTCAAGTCTTTCTTGATAACTCTTTTCCAACTGTTATTGAAACAGAGTTGCATTATGAACAGTTGAATTTTCCAAGTTTTGAACTTGTATTCTTATTTCTTTCAATTGTCTAGTTATAAAAGAAATATGATTTTCATCTGGTTGATTAATAAATGTGCCTTTGGATTATATCCTCTCAAAAATATGTGTCAAATGCAACATATTTTCTTTATTTACATTTGCTAGACTCATAATGGTCTTTTGTGATTCTTTCTCTGATAAAATGTCTCTACCCAATTTCTGTTGAATATAGTCAAAGTTATTAGATTTTGTTAAAATTGCTGTTTTTCAAGCTTAAAAAGAAGTTACAAGATTCACAAAATCAATTTCTTGGTGAAATATTCATTCCTTCTTTCCTCCTCCTTGTTTTTAAGCTCCATAAAGGCCCTTTCCATGTAAAAGAAATTTTCCTTGGCTTTCTTTTCCTCTCTGGGGATTCTGTAATTCTGAGGGTAATGTTTGTTCCATTTGGAATCTCTCTTTCCTTTTTGATTTTTCTTGGGGGATTTTTCCTTTTTTTGTAGATTTTGGAGGCTGATTATTGGTTTTAGTGGCTTTAGGAGCTTCTACGGGGGTGTTTTTCTTCTTTTGGGCCAAGTTCTTCTTCTGATTCTCTGCTAACATGCTCTGGTTTTTTAACCAAGCCTTTATATTCTAAATTTTTCCTTTTCAAGACATTGGTTTCCAAAATCTTTTGGCCCAAGAATTTCTCCACTTAAAGGTGGTAGTTCATTTTCCATATCCACAATCTGGAAGTTAGTTCCCACTCCTTCTGCTTTGCTTCCATGAACCAGTTCTTGTACTGAGACTGTTAATCTTCTGCTGTTTCTTCTTGAAAGCTTCCCATATCTTGCAACAGGAATAGCAGTAATCTCATATTATGGATTCTAAATAAGAGTATGGAAGGTACTTTCTATCCTTTGGGAGCTGGTTGAAGTTCTGGAATACTCCAGATGTGCCTCTACTCTGGGCTGGAATTTTTTTATTTCAAATTTAAAACTTGAATGGCCTGGTCAAGAACCATTTTCTTTGATGGAGTAATTTCAAATCAATTCAATTAAAAGTTGACTAAGAAATGGATGGAATTCACCTCTTGGTCCTGGAGCTGGTTTCTTTGTAAGGAATCCCCTTGGCTTTGGGCTTATTTTTGTTTCAACATCTGATTCAGAGGTGCTAGAACCAGCAATACTTTCTCTGTAAGATGACACTGGAATCAAATTATAAGTTTCTTTAATAATATTGAAAGAAAATTTAGTAACTCAACTTATGAAATAAAGGTGTTAAAAGGTAATTCATGGCAAATTATGTAAAAAATAAATAACCTTTAGTCTAAAGAGAAAAAAGAAAAAAATTCTTTTTATTCATATTTTATTTTCTTCAAGAAATAATAATTACTCAATTAGCAAATTATCAATCAAAATTATATTGTTATCCACTTTATACTAGAATAACTCAAATAATAAATTACAAGTCTGTGATGTGAAAAAGCCACTAGTTAGACAATATAAGTTTTTTCCAAATCACTCACTAATATATTCCTTCAAGAAATAGTTTTCAGAAAGAATAATTAATTGAAATAAGAAAACTTATTTATAAGGGATAACTCCCAAAAAAGCCAAAATTCAAGTAAATATGGAAGTTTTATGTAGAAATAGGTAAAATAAGCTTCATAATATGACTTATGTCCCAAATATTGGTTAAAATCAGGGCCAGGCCCCCAATTTTATTGTTAGTTGATGATATCCTTGATAATATTAATAAAAATAGAGATTAATATTACTTTCCTCAGTAGAGAATATAATAAAGTTAATTATTATAGCCACAAATAGATATATATAATAAGAAGAATCAATTATCATCAAATAATTTTATAGCTATAATAAATTATAGCTATTTCATGATTATTCTAGTCACTGAAAGTTATAATAACAAGAAGTACAAAATCCCTAATTGAGACAATTACACATGGAAAAGAATAATATTTAAAAACTTACAAATGATAATTATTTTATTTATAAAGAAAATCATCTCACATACCTTTCAGAGATGATTCTTTTAGAAAACCTCTATATGAAAGATCTAATACTACATAAAAAGGTATAAAAGCTCAGAGAAAAACTTACTCATAATTTTTACTTATTACAATAAGTCAAATACAGCTGTTTTAGTATTTAATAACTTCTATAAGCTGAAAGAAAACCAAATAATAAATATTTTGAATAAATAAAACAATTTATATGATAAAATATGATTTGAGAGTTTTTAGAGGAAATTTGTGGATTCAAAGGAAATTTTAAGACAACAATTTTATATAATAAAATCAATCATTGGTTATTACAACAATATAATCCAGATTTTATTATTTCAATTCTTTTATGAAAGTCTATAAATAATAGAACAGTTTTAGAATTATTTGACTAAATAGTACCTGTTTTAAAATTTATTATTGATTAATTGTGATGATAATGGTCAAAAACAGTGGTGGAAAAGCTTTTTTTATTCCTTCAGATAAGCTCTCATGATCAATAATTTCTATAGAGAGTTTTCTCAGACTATAACTTAAAAACCATACTTAAAAATAAGTCTCTCAACATAAGGTCACTTATTTTCAATCATATTTTAAAATTATCAGTTTTATTCTTAACTACAAGCAGCTTTAATTCCCATTTATTAATATAAATTTCAGCTTTATTCTTCATGAATCAAATTTCAATTGAGAGTTCTTATATAAACACTAATAAGAGAAATTTTCAAAAAGAAATTAATGAATAATATTTTTAATAAATTTTCAAAGAAATATTAATCTTCTTTAAGAGTAATTCAAAGATGTATTTTCAAGGCTAGATACCAAAGAATCTGACTTTCAAAAGATACCTGAAAGCCTATTTGTACACAGATAATATTAATTTGTATGCTGTGTGAGATTCTCAAGAAAATCCTTCATGAAATAGATTTTCCATGTATTTTTTGATTGATTTCTCTTTTTCCACATAGAAATAGCAATAAACATTAAACTTAACTTTTGATAATATTTTGAATAATTTTGCCTTAACTTGAGTCTTATTTAAGCTCTTAATTAAGCTTTGAAAATTCTTAAAATCTTGATTACAAGCCTGAATATGGGCATTTACCCTATGGCTTCTTGTAAGTCCTGCCCAAATTGAGGATGACCCTCTTTATACTTTGATATTCAATTTGAAGTAAAACTTTAAGGTTTGAATAATATTTAAAATCCTTCAATGCAGGAGGAATACCCCATTTGGGCTCTTGCAGATCCCAAAATCTGGGTACTCTGTATTAGAGATAACTCACAATTTTACAAAGATAATTCAAAGAAATAGATAGTGGAAACCCCTGAGGAAAAATGATCCTTTCTTGTGGTATAAATAAAGATATTTCTATTTTAGTAACACCTCATTTAGGGTTTTTTGTACTGTGACACAATCACTAGAATCTTCTACATCTTTCTCCTTAACACCCCTCAAAAACCCTTCATACATTTCCTAAGCTGGACTTTCTTGATCTTTCCTCAATATTTGGTAAAAATATATTCCATATGATTGTTTGGTGCAATCCAGTATATCCCCACTCTTCCCCCTACTACCAATTTGTTGATGATTTGAAACTTACTCTGAATGTGTCTTGATTTTCATCTTCTTCTGGAATGATTTTCAATTTTAATTGCTGACTTGTTGTACAGAAGCAAAACTGAAAGTTGTTGTCTGATTAGATCTTAAAGAATTTGTAACAGCCACAATGCTTCTCTTTCCAAAATTGACAAAGCCATGTATTTGGCTTGAAATGTCAAACTGGAAATACATGAATGATTTTTTTGAGTTCCAAGCTACCATTTTTACATACAAGACAATAGAATAGCCATGTTTAGATTTTGCGCCTGATCCTCCCCAATTTGCATCAAAATAAACCTCTACACTCCTTCCTTCCTTGTTTACTCCCACTTTCAAGTGTTAGTCTTTGGTTTTGCTGAAATCATCCACCAGATTCCTGAGTTCCTTCCAATTATCATCTCAAGTATTTATCACAAACCTGGGAAAGCAATGTACAGCATACATTACATCAGGACATGTAGCCTGTACCAGGTAAAGTGTCATACCTATTGCGGAGAGGTAGTCATGGTCAATTTGGCTTTCCTGCAATAATTCCAATGTGATATCTGGTAGTGGTTAGTTTTCTGTTAGGTGAATATCTGTTGTTTGTATTAGTTTTGAAATCGTTCCAGATTGTTTTAGAGTGAAACCATTTTCTTCTCTTTTTACCTCAATCCCGACAATGCTACTAATATCCCCATCCCGTTTCAGTTTCAGTGTCACAGCCATGAAGACAGGCAGTGAATTACCAATAATTACTAAGTGAAGATCTTTCAACACCCAATCATCAAGGGGGTTTCATGAAATACCCACCAAATATGGTTTCAAACCTCAATACATCTCAATACAGGCAAAACCCAAATACAGGTCTGTCCTCAATGCAGGTGCAAACATCTGTATTGATTCAAATACCTGTATTGGATACACCAATACAGATTCCTCCAACATACAGTCATGGTTTCTCAGCACTCAAACTCCAGGCTGCCATTTTTTCACATATACCAGCCCCCTTTTAACCACCTGGGGGTTTTTCCCCTGGTTAATTGGAATATTCGATTTATTATTAGTATTATTTTATCTCTCACTCGAGAGGTATTATTTTATTAATTCTTAATTCAGTTTTAGCCTTCCCTCACCTGTCCAGTAGAGTCCTGGTGGTCATATCCTTATCAATCCTTTCCTCTTTTCTGAAAAGGTTTGAACAGTGATTCAGGATTATTTGTGGTTGGCTCTTTGCTATTACTTTTGTTTTATTTCATTTCCTTTATTTCTCATTACTCTCAAATTAGGAATTCTATCTTTTATCTTTTTGCTCTTATGTTTGAGTATTCCTTTGAGCCCTTCATAAGTAAGTCTGTTCACTGAGTGCCAGGCCCTCTTCACTTAGAAGAGCCCTTGTGACATTAAGCCTCAACATTAGCTTCAATTTCAGATCTGACATAAGTTTATCATTTTTTTTTGTCAAAAATTCATCATCCCAATGGATCCATAACATTGCGCAGTCTTCTCTATGTTTATATACATATGTGCTCTGATCCTTTTCATTTTTCCTGAACCCAACCTCCTTCAAAATTTGTGTGAGATGTAAACACCAACATTGTCTTTCTTGTTTTGATCCATACAGATCCTTCTTCAGCTGAAAGACTTTGTTCTCCCCTATCCTCAATCCCAGAATAATTTCTACAAAAATTCCCTTGTCAATTGTACTGTGTAGGTATGACAAGGTAACATCAAAAGTGCTGACTTTCCACGCTTTCTTACTAATTATTGTGAGGAGTAGTCGCAGCATTGTGAATGTTGGTTTGGGAGCAAACCTTTCTTCAAAATTTACACCTCTGAATTGATGATTCCCCTGTACCACCAGACAAGCCTTGTGTTTGATTGTTTTTCCTTCTGAATTTGACTTTACTGAAAATACCCATCTTGTTCCCAGGGCTCTTATGTTGTTTTTAATTTTACTTCTTCCCACACACCCATTATTTTAAGGATACTCAGTTCTTCTTGGCATATGATTTCATTCATACTACAGCTTGTGGTGATGTCCTTGAATCAAGGCGATTAGTTGGTGCCCTGTTACAAAACATGCTTGACACTTGTAGCAGCTGTAAAAATTCATCCTGATGTTCAATTTTGTATATCGGATTATCATAAAATATATCTTTTAACTCAATCGTTTTTAGCTGGAAATTCCCATTTTCCATTTTTTGAATAAACATATCTTCTCTGAAATTTACTGATGCATTTCTGACTAATCCTTCCATTGCCAAATCAAAAAACCCACCCCTGAGAATCTTGAACTACTACCAGGTGTATTAATTCCCCTTTTTTTCTTCGTGTCATGTTGTGTATAAATTCCTTGCAACCAAATACATGTAAAAGTGCTATATTTGGTTTTTTATTAATAAATTCTTTGTAAGGTGTCATTTCACTGGCTTTTTGTAGAACTCAATTAAATACCCACACATTGTGTTGTAAAAAATATGTGCACAAAGTCAATGGTAAATTTTTCTGTATCATCATTGATCAGGTGGCCTATGCAAGAGTTCTATTTGTACATTCTACTTTTCTATTTTGATGATTCTTGTGAGGTACTGTCTTTTCATGAAAAATAACTTTCTGTTTAAAAAAATAAGACAGAATTGTGGAGTTAAATTCTCCTCCATTATCTGTAAAAATTCTATTTACCACCTTATTCACAATGTTTGAGAGTTTAACAAGCCAATCTTTCAGATTCTTTGTGGCATCAGACTTTTCCTTTAGTGGTATAAAATCTAAAAGTGAGGATAAAGGATCTTGAATGATTAGAGAATATAAAAATTTATTAATTGATAATGGAAATGGACCAATTAAATCTACAGAAATGACATCACCTGGTGCTTGTACTACCTGTTGGAATGGTGGCATTTTTGGCATATGTTTTATTCTTTGCCGGTGAGAAATATCCCTAAAGTCAACATCTTCTGGTAAGCCTTCCACATATCCCAATTTCTTCCTTTTCCTTCCTTTTTGCATGTAAACATGCTCTGGTATGTCGTGAAATAAGGTAGACATAAGATTATTTTTGTTTATGGTAATTTCATTTCAGAATGCTTTTGGCATGGTATTCAAAAACCACCCATTGTTCATCATAACACTACCACAAAATTTTTTGTGTTTTTGAAAACAAAAAAAACCATAATTTTAATTAGAATTTCTGACTTAGATCACAAACCCTGGTACATCTTTTCAATAAGTCACCACCTGGGGTATATTATCTGACTGTCCCTATGCCTATCTGTGGTAGAAAAAGAGAGTGCAAGATCATTTTTCTGTAAGTGACAAACCATGAGTTATTTATAGCCACATGGTGTGTAGCTTCAGGGTCAATAAATACTAGCTTTCTATTCTGAGGTTTTGCATGTATAAACGCAATATTAGCCTCCTACAGATCCTCTGCTTCAATGCTGCCCAAAGCTGGATGATAAATCAATTTGTATTTGTGGTATTCAAAACTTGGGTTGTTGATTTTAGTTTTACCAGCTTACTTTCTTGGGAAATCCATATCCCAGTTACCCCATTCAAAAATTAGGTAAATGGGTGGTCAGCACTAAGCCACTTGGCTGCCCATCCATCTGGGCTCATGCTCAGATGTGTATACTGAGAGGATCTTGCATCTGATCAAGGTTTCAGTAGTTTTGCGGTTTTTAAAGGTAACTGTTTGGATGATCTCTGATGAGGCCTGTTTTTGAGCCCTTGAGATATGACCACATATCCAAAAATGTCACAAGAAAACTCTAAAATAATTATCTTAAAATAAGTTAAAATGCCATAAATAGGCATAAAGTATTAATCACCTTAAACTTTAATTAGTAAGAATTTGAAAAAAATTACACCATCAGATTCCTCATCATAAAATACACATATATCATTTTCATGGCATATCTGTAAAGTCAATAATTAATGAATAATAAGTAAGAATACCATAAAAAAGACATAAATTCTTATTTATCTCTGAAGCCAATGAAGAAAAATGTTTAATAAATTGTACCATTGGATTCCCCGTGAAAAACTACACATATAACATTTTTAAGTCATATTTGTAAAGTAAGTATTTAAGGAAATAACCTGAATATATGCACTTTTATGATCAGTGCATGTATTAATGGTTTTTAGCTTATATCTCTTGAAATAAACATGATAAAGAGTTAAAACAGAAATAAGCTTACCATGTAATTACTGGAGATATACATATGTAAACTTTATGTGACAAGCTATAAACAAGGTTATAACTTGTAAGGGTTTATTGAATAAAATTGCTATAGCTATTGACCACTTTGTTGCTAAAGTGATCTAAGCCTACAATAAAGTGGATATTCATGTTCTAATAGCTCACACATGAAGAATGATGTATTTTTTATCATCATATTCAAGGTAAAACCCCTTGAAATCATGGATTGAAGCTTAAAATAGTGAATTTTGGCAGAAAAGATGAGTTACAAGAAAAATCATCAAAAATAGAGTTTTTATTATGTAATACAATTCTCTTTGAAGTTTTATTTTAGCATTTTAAGCTATCAGAATCCACTCTCTTATTGTCTGTAGAATTTATAACCTAAAAGTTATTAATGATCAAAGTTTAAGCTTAAAATTGATCATTTATGATCACTCACTGTAATCTTATTTTAAGTTTAACAGTTGTATAAGTCTTAAAACTGGTGAATACTATTATTTGATCATTAATACCAATAAAATCCACAAAGTTTAGGCTTCTGCAAAGCCTATGATGTCATCAAAATTAGAGTTGTAGTGCTAACTCTAAATAATGGCATAATAGTGAGATAAGATGGTTTAATTATGATGTAATCATCACTAAGCCTTAAAATACTGATCATTTACAGAGGATACCATCATTAAACGTCTACTAGAAGCCTTTTGGACTCTAGGAGGGAAGATTTTACTATAAATAGAGCTCTTTTTACTTCATTTCCCCCTCAGATACAACAAAAACATTAAATTATCAAACCAAAGGTAAAAGCTTTCTTCTTTCCATATAAAACTGTTATATATTCAAAGAATAAAGTTCATCTTTATTATAATCATCAATTTTGATGTGATTAAATCAATTTTTAAATTTTTTTTGCTAAATTTCTCTGAAAATCTCTAATTCCATGTAAAAACAAGAATATTTGTAATTTCTTTTAGTTTTTATTGTAAATACAATTTAAACAAGTTGTATTTATATTTTGTGGGGTAAAATTATTCAAAAATATGATATTAGGTGTTAAAAGTATGTTATTTTATTTTTTTATAGTAATTTGTCTTTATTATTACTTTTTAATAACTCACAAATTAATATAAATAGTATCTATATTAATTCATAACTCTAACATTAGGAATATTATTTTTATAATTGGTTTTGATTATTAAAAACCAATTTTTTACAACTTTATTATTTGTTTGTAAAAATAATAAAGTGCCATAAATATATTAATATATTTATTTTATTATATTAATCTTTTTAATATCCAATTTATATTATTATATTAATTTGATAATATAGATATTTTACCCCATAATTATAATAATTCTTCATTATTTTAATTATCTTTTATCTTATTCTTTAAATTTCATAAGGAAATTCAGAGTACAATAAGAAAAATATTAGTAATATTTACTCATTGTTTTATAGTCAAACCTTACACTGTTAGTCAGTCATCCCTTATTTTCCAAAAACACCATGGAATTGGCCACTGAGCTTGTGTCCTCTCTCTTTTTAAGACACTGAGCTACCTGAATGATCTATCTTTCAGTGATAACAAAAGATGGATCAATTGCCTTTTTTGAATCTAGGGCATTTTCAATATGATGGAAATGTGTTTTTTTGAGTTTATGGAAGAATATTTCAAGCAGAGAGTCATTGTTCCATACTCCACCTATCAATGATTTTAGTTCTCATATCAAATTCTGCAGCTCCATAAAGACTTAATAAACCAAGATAGTCTCCTCGTCCATATTGATCATTCAATTAAAAACTACCATGGCTTGTGACCATTATCTATTATGAAAGAATTTTTGGAGAGATTGAAAGAGTAGTTTTGTGGTATAATTTTTTTCTGCACACAAGATTAAGTCTTGATAAATGGACTTGCAAATGAATATTTGAATGTTGTGATCTTGAGACTTATCAATATCCTCATGCATTTTTCAAAAATATGAATCAATATCATACAGGTCTTCAATGAGGTTGGATATAGAATGATACTAGAGATTAAAACTTTAGCTTTAACAGGAAAGGTGGGGGTTATTCTGTGTCCCAAGCCTTCTAATTTGATTTGCTTATGGACACAATAATTTATGTCTTCTACATTTCTTAGGGCTCCTTTTAAATCTGCAAGATAAAACTTGTTGTTTTTCAAAGTCATTTCTTTCTGATATTCTTTTCCAGATCCAGTTCCCATGGTGGAGTATTCAGGAGAGATGCTAAATCTGGCTTAGAAGTGGCCCATAACCTATTAGAGATAATTCAAAATATTAGAAAAATAATTTAAATAAATAGATGGTAGAAACCCCCATAATATTTCATTGCATACCTATTGGAGATAATTTACAATGAAAAGAAATAGATGGTAGATGCCCCTGAGCAAAAATATCTTTCCTCAGGATCAAGATTAAGATAGTTATATTTTAGTTAAAACTAATTTAGGATTTGTATAATGTGAAACTATCACTGGAATCTTCTACATCTTTCTCCTGAACACTCTGAAACCTGTTGCCATTTTTCCCTTTGTCCTGCCTTTTGCCTGGATTTTTCCCATTTCCTTATTTAAAGCTATTAAATTTAGCTTACACATAAGTCAAAAGCTGTATTGCAAATCCATAGCCAATTGAGTGAATAAATGCCCCACCTTAAATTTAACATAATTTTTATAAATTTACATAAACCTTATGCAGCTTTAAAATTAAGGTTGAATTTAAAAATTTGAAATTTTTATTAAAATTTGTTAAATTATTCTGTGAGAGTCTTAAATCTTCCAATAACAATAAAGATAACCACTTTTGAGTATAACACCCCATGGGTCTAAACTAGGTTATTTTTGGTTTAGAATTCAAAAATTACATGCTAATTATGGCTTTGCTTATCCAAAATAAATGTAGAGTTACTTTTTATTATTTTCTATTTTAAAACAAGTTGAAAAGTTAATTTGTGACTGAATAAAATGTATAAAATACTATTTGTGGCCATATGGTTATTTCATAATTACCTCACAGGCTCACAGTAAGGATATAGATTGACAATTCATGAGCCAATTAGAAATTGAATGGCTATTAATTTGAAATAATAGGGGCATTTCTAAGGAGAAATTATGTCATTAATGTAATTTAGCATCACTAATGATGAAAACTTCCAAAATTAATATTCTCAATTTATTTTTGAGGAATCTAAAATTTTGGGAAATGAAATTGAATTTATTTTAAATGTGAAATGAGATATTTTTCAAATTAATTGGGAATAATCCACAAGCAGAATGAGAAATTTTGAATTCTGTAGCTAAAATAATAGAATGACACAAAAATAGCAGAAGGTAATTTTGATATAAAAAGTATTTTCATAGCAACAGGAATGCCCTTCCAGAGACTGAAATGCTTTTGCATAAAAAAATAATATAAAATAAAATTCAATAATGACTTGGACAAAGAAATAAAGGAAAGAAACAGATTAATATATGTTATGACAAAGCTAATGAAAAGAAAAATTTGAAGAAATGATTTGAGCCTGTGTAGAAAGTGAAGCTTTAAATTCTTGAAAGCCCACAGGATTCTTTGACTTCAACTTCATTTTTTAAGACTTCATCATTATCAATTTTTCTTCTTGATTAATATTTGAGCATTATAGTCATTCATTTATACTTATTATTTGTTTAGAAATGCCTATGGTGGTCATACAAAGTATCAATTTTCTCTGCCATGAAAGACTCCACAGTAAAAGTGATTTACTCTTAGTTTATTCCATCCCAATTCTAATATTTTTCTAAAGATAAATTCTTTATACCTAGAGACTTTTGTATTGAAATTTTCTTTTAATATCTAATTCATTAAGTGTTTATTTTAATATATATATTTGCAAATTGCTTATATCCAAGTCCTTTACTCTTTAGGAATCCCTTCTTAAAATTATATTGGAAGTACTAGCTCCAATTAAAATCATTACAAAAGTCAGTTATTGCTCTAATATAATATTGAAGTGTATTTCTTACACTTCAAGTTGCTTAAGAGTTTAACATTCATATTGAATACTTAGGTTATCAACTTAGCTCTGAATACCCAATCCATATAGTTTTCCTTTTTTATAGCTTAAAGAGACTCTGAGGGAATATTCTGAGATTATTAATCAAAGTATCTTATTGATTCTTCTTTGATATATGAGATCATGCTTCAGTGTAAATTGAAGCTCATATTCATAGATTCTTAAATGGTAAGCTATTTACCCCCAAGATATGAATTTTTTTATTGTGAATATGTTTTAAAGATTCTTAGAACATCATTTCTATCACTGGTTATTTAAGATTCAAAATTCAAATAAAATTTAGATTAATTTGGCTAGGTTTCTATATTGGAAGGCTTTTTTATCATTATTCATTGTTTTAAGGTAAGGCTAAGGGTTCATCTTTTCATCTGAGTAGGTTTATTTTGTTTATTTTTATTCTTGGATAGTTCTTAGAAGGTGCTTTCTAAGAGTTGTTCATTAAGATATGTGATATTTGAGGTGGTGTTGAAACGAGTTTGATACATTTTACAACATCCAATTGTTCCATGATATTGGCATTGCTCACATCTGATGACACATTTTCAAGCCATTTAACATAATATTTTTGCAAGTATTGTCCAATACCCTCAGTTTGATCTAATAGACAACCTATCTTATCTTTATCAAGATTCAAGGATGAATTTTGTAGGAGAACATCTCATTCAAGGAATTGCTGAATTGTTTTAAGCATTGAGGGAAGAGGATCCTCATTCAAGCCATGCTGCTTGTGCCTCGTGAGCCAGGGCGCAATGGGGGAGGGCGGCATGAGATTGTTGCTTCTGTATGTTTCAAGATGAGCCAAGAGTTTATAGTAGTCCATTCTTAAGAAAGTACAAGTTCAACCCAGGCCAAAACAGTACTGCTTTGAAGTCACAAGGCGATTTACACAGCATTACAATAAGAAGTACTGTAGATTTAAATTTGATATATTTGTGACATCTAATTAGTCAGGATTCAACCCCAACCAAAATTACAGTGGTATAGTCGTAGTTAAGGTTTTGGTGAAATCGATCTGGTATTACGTAATCCAATCAGTTTAAATTCCGTTGATCGATGTGGTCAAGAGCGTGACAGCGCAATTTGGTGGTAATTGCTCTTCATCGTCATCTACTGTACCTTGAGCGTATTAAAACTTGTCTAAACTTGACCGACATTTCTTGATTCCTCCTTTTATCTCATTGTTTGCTTCATCATCCCTCCAACCTCACCCAGTCTTCGTCGTTAGCCTCAACAAGACAAGACCATTTTTGATAACTACTTATTTAAATTTATTGATTAACTATTAAATCGAAACTTAAAAGCTTAAAAAAAGATGTCTACCGACAAATTCCCTATCCCTTTTGTTGAGCGATTTCATAAGGTTACACTCGATCCATCTCAAACCAAACTCACATCCGATCAAAAGTCAAAGTTACTTGAAAATATTGCAATTTTAAGAGATACCATCGTCTTCTTCACTGCCACTGGTGCTGCGCGCGGTGTGAGCGGTCATACTGGAGGTAAGTTGGACCCATTGCCATCTTGAAGCTCCTCTTTCTTGGCATCAAGCATAAATCGAGTTGGATTCTTTCTAACCGTATTTGTTCTTAATTTCCTGACAGGACCGTTTGATACTGTTCCCGAAGTTTGCCTTCTTTTGGCGTTGTTTGCCAGCGACCCAAATGAGAAAAAGTACGATCATACTGTTTGGGATGAGGCTGGCCATCGAGTCGCGACCCAATACCTTCTCTCTGCATTAAGTGGTCATTTACCTGCTGAGCAACTCATGATGTACCGCGAGGCTCAGTCAAAGCTGCCAGGTCACCCTGAATTAGGCTTGACACCTGGCGTCAAGTTTAGCAGTGGTCGTTTAGGTCATATGTGTCAGTATTCAGCCAGAATCCTGATCTCAAAAATCAATTAAGACATCTTGGATGTAGTTCTCTAACCAATCTTTTTTGAATAATAGGGCCACTCATTAATGGTATTGCTCTGGCTAATAGAAATAAGACAGTCTTTTGTCTTGGCTCCGATGGCTCTCAACAAGAGGGCAATGACGCCGAAGCTGCTCGTCTTGCTGTAGCTCAAAACTTGAACATCAAACTTTTGATCGACGATAATGATGTGACGATTGCAGGTCACCCCAGTGTTTACATGAAAGGTTATGATGTCGGCAAGACTCTTGAGGGTCACGGGCTCAAAATCTTTCATGCTGAGGGCGAAAACATTGATTCTCTCTGGGCTGGGCTTTGCTCTGTCATTCATCATCAGGGCCCTGCGGCTCTGATTGCGAAAAGACTCATGTGTCCTGGTATTGAAGGTTTGGAGGGAAGTAATCATGGGCATGACGTCATTCCTGTCGACAAGGCTATTCGCTGTTAGTGCTTCAATGGTCTACAGTTTTCTTCCACTCAATAATAATTTGTTGATTGCTAACATGCTTTTATTTTTCATTTAGATCTTAAGGATCGACACTACGGTGATGACGTGGCCAAAATTCTTAAATCTCTTGCTCCAGCCGCTTCTCCTTACCTTTATGTTGGCAGTACAAAGGAAAAGGATGCTTGTCGAGTCCAATTCGGTAAGGCAGTGAATCAAGTCTTGGATAAGCTATCAAAGGAAGAAGCTAAGGAGAAGGTCATGGTTATCGACTCCGATCTCGAGGGTTCTACGGGTCTCAAGGCCATTCGTGAATCTCATCCAGAAGTCTTTATTCCTTCTGGAATTATGGAACGGGGCAATTTTTCTGCTGCTGCAGGATTTGGATTCCAAAAGGGAAAAGTTGGTATTTTCAGCACCTTTTCAGCTTTCCTCGAGATGTGTTGTTCTGAAATTACTATGGCTAGGTAAATCTTGTTTGAATGCTCATGATAATTTTTGGGGTAGCATATTGTTGACGCCTTTGTATCGTTTGTTGCTAGGTTGAACATGTGTAATGTCTTATGCCACTTTTCACACAGTGGAGTAGATGAGATGTGCGACAACACATGTGGGTCTGCCTTCTTCACGCACCTTATGCTCGGTTCAATGAGGCAATTGATAACTAAGTTAACTGCACACCTTCGTTTATTAGGTCACTTTGGCTTGAACACCTTCTTTGCTGATAACGGCCTCGAAGACGGTTATCCCACTAGAATGTACTTTCCAGCTGACGTTCATCAAATGACAGCAATTATACATAAGGTCTTCTGGGACATTGGCCTAAGGTTTGTTTTTTCGACCAGGTCTAAAGTGCCATTTATTTTGAAGGAAGGGACTCAGGAACACTATTATGGTGCGAACTATGAGTTTGTACCTGGGAAAGATGAGGTATGTGACGGACTTTGCCGATTTCACGATAAGTTATCTGATAGCCAATTTCTATCATTGTTAAGTTCATCCGCCGTGGTAAACTTGGCACCGTTGTTTGTTTTGGAGAGATTGTTCATCGGGCTTTAGACGCCGTTGATCGCCTTCGAGCAGAAGGCTTTGACGTTGGTCTCGTCAATAAGTCAACACTTAATGTCATTGATGAAGAAGCTATTGCAGAATACGGAAAGCAAAAGTTCGTATTGGTTGTCGAAAGCCTGAACCAAAAAACCGGTTTGGGTAGCAAGATGGGGACCTGGCTTTTGGAGCGCGGGTTAACACCTAAGTATGCATACATGGGTACTAACAAGGAAGGATGTGGTGGATTGAGTGCCCAAATCTTCCATCAGGGTTTGGATCCTGCGAATATCATTCGCAAGGTCAAAACTTTGGCAATTTAAAAAAAGGTTCGATCAAAACAATTATGCTTCTTGGCACATTCATGGTGCTTATTTTATTTTAATATATTGTATATTGCTTTGCGACACGAGACCCCAATTCTCGTGAAACAAACTATTTTCATAATAGTATCTGCAAAACTCACTTGCTGATTTCTTCGCTGTTAAATAAGTAGAGAAAATTCAATGAATAATGCCTTTTTCTCGTTTGGCTGGTTATTGTCGGTCAAAAAAAGAGTAATACCATTTTGCCTCAGAAGAAGTGTCCATCCATTGTTCACAACAAGGTGGGCATTGTCCAACATGTATTGATATTTTTTTTGAAGAAAATATGAGCAACTTCACGATTTTGGAGTGGATTTTCAATTACTACCCATTGACCAACTTAGTTTTCTGCATGTCTATGAAGGACTCAAAGCCTATTCATAAATACATTTTCGAATAGTCATGAAAAAAGTTTGGTGACTAGGTTTGAATTAAATATTGAATCTTTTTCCTAAAAGTCATTACATAATTTCTCACCATTCTTCCCTTTTCTAATTTTGATTGATTTTTTAAGAGGGAATGAGCTACTCTTTGGTTTGCCAGAGCTGTTGCAGTGGCGCATTGAGGTAGGGTGGAATTTTTTGATGCCCTAAGAGCTTAAAGTTTCTGAGAAGTGAATACTTTCAACATAGCTTTTCAAAGTCAAGGTATGATTATCACCATTATGGATGAACAGGTTTCCATTCAACATAGCTTTTCAAAGTCAAGGTATGATTATCACCATTATGGATGAACAGGTTTCCAATGGTGGTTGAAAATGTGATGATGACTTAGATTGGTCCAAATTTCAAAGATATAAAAGAATTTGGATCATAATGGAGACCAAAGTAGAACATCTGGAAGGATGTATACAATGGGAAAATAAAGATATCAAATCAGCCTTAGCAAGACAAAGTTCACCAAAGCATAAGTATTATTCACACTCAGAAGCTGTATTACATCAATAGATGAAGCACAGGAAGATTCAAAAACAAGAATGATAAGAGAATAAATCTTATAAAGGATAAAAAATGATGCAAAGATGAGTGAATTGGGTAGCATGTCAAAAGAAAGACCATCTTAAACAAAAGAATAAATGGTAATTTTGGAGTGAATATGGAACAATTCAATTATTGAATTATATTACTGAATTGTGTTTGGAATTCTATTGATTCAACAAAGATACAGCTGGATTTATTTCTTGGTCATGATACTGTAAAGATAATGAAGAGAGGAAATAAATGTTTCCTTTAATTAAGAGCTTGAACTTGGAAACATTAGTAAGATAGGGGTTCCAATTCCACAAAATAATTTTGAATGAGATTATCAGAAATCTATGTGATGCTACTGGGGGAAGGAGGTTTTGTGTAGTATTTATAAGCAATAATACAAGTGAAGAAGTGTGTTTCAGACTTAATTAAACATAAAGTCTATTGATTGAAAGACTTTTTCAGATGTATGGGAAGGTGAAGAAATTCGATTCAAAAAATAAGCGCTCAAATACCCATGGATTAGATTCATGTGGGTATGCTTTATGAGATCAATCCGAGAGAGATATCAGGTATGTAAGAGGAGGGAAGTAGGATGGGGAATGAAAAACTGTCCAAAATTTAATAAAAGTGATCAAGAAATTCCAGAAGGAAATAATAAGAAAATGAAGTATTCATTGTATACTAGAAAAAAAGCCTCACAAATGTTTCAATTTCTAGATCAAGAGACCAACAATATCTGGAGATTAATCTTGTCTTATTAAATAGGGATTTCAGAAGAAATAAATTATAATTTGCTGTGAACATGAATAGTAACATGCAACAAATAACAAAGCTTCCAATGCTGGAAATAATGAAAGGTGAATATAAAGAGTCAGATAATGTCAGAATATACAGAGAGTAAGACAATGGAAAATATCATTGATCAACCCGTTTACAGCACTCAATTAATAATAGGTATGATTCCAATAATGGAAACAAGTACTGAGTTAAAGTGGCACAATTCCAAATATAACTGAAATAACTTTATTCCAAAAATTAATTTTTTTTAATCATTATATGCATGTTGATTAGTGCTGGTTGAATAATGTGGGATTATGTGAAATATGTTTTTTATAACCATAACTTTGTTATTTTTATGAGAAGTTCCAAAATTTGCATGAGGGAGCTACACATTATTAATGAATATCAATGAAACGGAATACTAATACTCTAGTATAGTTTCTAATTAGTTTTGAATAAAACAATGTTTTCATATCTTATACTTGAATAATAAAAGGAAAAAAGAAGCCTTACAATAGCCTTATTTCTATAGATATGTGAAGCTATGCTTTTAACAATAAAAATTCAAAAATATATGATTGAAACTGAAGTTTTGATTCAAGAAGAACATCAAAAGAAATTGACTTTGCATTGAGATTTGAAAATTTCCCTCTTGTAGGTATGCTTGATTCAAATTTAATGGTACTACTAACAGATGATATACAAAATCTACACAATAAAATAATCCATTGTCATATTTCATACTTTTTGGGATATTCTCAAGACAACTGAGGCATTAAAATTAGATAAAGAAGGGAAGAATTATTAAGAACTCAAAATTTCACAGTCAAAAAAAAGCTCAAACATATTCATCAAAAAGGGAAGTCTTAAAATTAGAAATCAGGAAAAAGGAATCCTTCACATGAATTTTTGGTAGTTAAAAGGAAAATCAAGATATCAATAACAAAATACAAAAATTTAAGAAAAGATGAACACAGGACATCTACAGAAGTCAAAATAGTATCTTAATAAATTACAGTGAAAGAAGGAGAGCATAATACATAAAAGAATAGCTCATGTAAAGCTGTGGTATTCCATGCAATTTTTTAACCAGGATCAAGCTCAAGGTACCCAAAACCAGAAATAAATTCCCCACACAGGCAGAATTACATTAAATTTTTACACTAAAATGTCAACTTTACATCAAGAAGTTTCAGCTTATTAATAAAACCATGGAACAGGCACCAAAAGTTAGTGTATTTGCTAAGAAAAATAAATCCAATCTAATTATACATATCAAGTTACATATAGAGAAAATATTTACAACAAGAAAGGTACCACCCTGTAAATTACACACCCCAGGCAGCCTCACTCCCCACTTATAGCCACTAGACTCATGCAGAAATGAAATGACACAAGCATGAATTACACAGCCACCTTACATTATGACACAGGAGAGTTACATGATGCAATGTCCAACACACTGGAATCCCTTAAATTAATCCCCACCACAGAAACAGTAATAAACCAATTTATATCTATAGTAACTCCACTCAGAACTTTGAAAACAGCCCCAAATATGGTAGGACCCAGCCATAAAATCTTATGCAAGGAAATGGGTCACCTTATTTGGCACATAATAAATGAAACTCAAAAGTCTTTACACCACTAACCATCTCATGTAAGTCAAAACAAACAAACTTCATGGGGTATATGCCCTTATTTAAGTCTCAACCACATGACTATGCATAGAATGTGTCAAACTAAAAACACACATCATCTCATGCACAACAGGAAAAAATCACCTGACCTTAGTTTAAAGGTCAAAAAGAAGAAACACAGCCACTTCTACCAAGAATAAAAATGACATATGCAAGGAAAGTATAAGGCTATCATGTGATACTTCCCCCACCAATAGCATTCAATGTGACAGGAAAAAGGCTGTATGAAACAAAAACTCCAAGAAAAGATGAAATAACCTCATGTTTCAAGGAAACTTAAAGAAGATAATGTAATAACCAGCTCACCAAGATATGAGTCGTGTGAAAAATGGAGGCTGTGTAGAAGAAAAATTATTACCAAACTGTGAGCCTTAAAGGTATTTTCATATACCAAAAAGACCATAAATAATAAAATAAGATATAAATATAAATAAAAGAAATTTATTTATATTATCAAAATAAAAATAAAATATAAATATAAACCTATATATAAAAATAAAAATTTAATTATAATTTGAAAATGAAATTACATTGAATTTTAAATTTGTGAAAACACATTTTTACTTGAAAAAATTAAGTAAAAATGAATTTTCAACAAAAATACCAAAATTAAAATATTTTTGGAAAAAATTTAAATAAAAATTGTCATAAACTTTTATCCTACAAATAAACGTATGAATTTTTTTTACCATTGGACTCCTCATAAAAAATAAGGTGGGGTCACCTCTGGGTAAAATTTCTCTAAGTCAACTCTAAATAAGCTTAAATTAATTTTTTAGTATTTTATGTACAAAAGTTGAAAATCCTCAAAACCTTAATTAAATTCACATCAAATGTGGTGTTAACCATAAATTTTTGTGTGTAATTCAGAAGCTATGAAGAATTGAAGTATTTTAAATTGAAATGTCAAAATGTGCGCATGTATTACATAAGTGAACTTTAATTTAAATATGAGGTGTCAATTATTGCAGTAAGTGTATTGTAAAACTCAATTGAATTACATATTTAAATTACAAGTATAATACATGATGACAAATTAAAGGAAAGATAAATTGGAAAGATTAATTTGGGGGGGAAAAGGAACTCTAGCTCTAGGGGGGAGCCAGACCCCCAAATTCCATGCTGAAAGGCATGAGATCTCAAAATCCATGCAAAAGATCATCACTTTTGGCCTGGAATTGAGTCACAGGGTCTGTGACTCAATTAATGATGAGGTTTTGATACCAACCAGGGCAGTTTTAGCTGTTGCCAAGAGGGTAAAACTACCCTTAAGCTAAAAATATCTTAGTAAAAACAGTTTTGACTGGTTTATACAACTCTTAAACACATTATGACATGTTTTTATGGCTCTATACTAGGTATTACCCTAGTAATGGCTGATTTAATGGTCTAAAATGGCTAAAAATAGCCAAAAATAGCTAAAACCAGCCCTTTTTTGCTCCAAAACAGGGTTCACTGATTCCATAATTGGCTCTTCTATTGTAAGAATTTTTTAAAAAACTGAAAAGAGTAAAATATCTTTTGCAGTAAGAAAACTGATGGCTATAAAAGAATGTCTTCTTTGCCCCACTTTTCTCTTCATGTTAGAATCTTTTCCTTTTATAATTATTTTAGACTCTGTTAAGCCAATCAATAAAATATTCCAACCACCCTTTTTTAATCATTTTAAACCTTTTAAAAATGTGACAAATCATTATAATCACTGTTTGTAACTCTTATAATCATTTTTACCCCTGCACCACCCCATAAGTGAATTAAAGCATCTTTTATCACTGTAAGCTTTGTCACTTTGTTTCCAAATTCACTCTGGCCCCTTTTGGGAATGTTTTCTCTTTAATAATCTTTTTAAAGAATCTTTTCTTTAATTAATTGGTTGCAGTTCCTGGCTCAATTAATTCCAATTGAAATTGCTCTTGAAGAAATTTCTTTTGTAGCCTTAAATATCTCTTGTAGAGTATTTTTGGTTAAATTGTTATTGTTGGTAAAACAATAGATCTTTATTATATTATTGTTTTATACTTATAAAAGTTAAAAACAATAAATTTGATGTGTTTTCTCTTAAAAATACTATTTCATACTATTTCTAATTAAATTTTTACCTTATACAAATTTTGAGGACAGGAAAAGTACTTGATTTTCAATCAAAGTTTCATATCCACGCCCTACATTTGGGGGCCCAGGAGTGATGTTTTACCTGTGAAATTATTTTTACTCTTTTTAAATCTTGTTTATAATATGGAAAAATTTAAAAACATATAAAAATACTTATAATTAAAAAACTCCATAAAAAAGAAAAAACTTTCATATTATAAGTGACACTTTATTTTTCATTTCTCTTTTGAAAGAATCCTTTTTTTACTTAATCAATTGGATTTTTCATTAATTTTAGTGTCTGACAATGTGGTAAGACAAGAAAACATTTAAACAGCTTCAACAGTAACCAGCATTATTCCTGCAAGTACTGTTAATTCTGACCATAATAGTACAATTATTATAACTCAGAATAATCAACCAGATCCAATTTCTTCTGAATTAATTAACTTGGATATAAGTAATACTCTTCAGAAAGCAAAGAATTTGGCCAATAGTAAGGTCATAGACGTGATTATGGCAGAAGCCAATCACTCACAGAAGGAAAAGGGTCAGTTGATGACTCTCAAAGTAATAAATTGAAGATCTGTGGAAAAACTGCATGAATTCTTACCTGACTGTGAGAATATTTCTGGGCCATCCCAACACTTGAAAGTTACTCAATGGATGAAATCCATTGATGGAAAAGAAAAACATGATTCTCTTAACAGCAGAATAGAGGAAAAACAACCCTCCTCCACCCAAGCAAGTGCCAAAAACAGCCCCAGTAGCCAGAAGCAGCTATTCAAACGTGAAAAAGCAGCCTAAAGCTCAGAACAAGGGCAAAGGCAAGGCACCAGCCACAAAAACTTAAAGCCAGGGATACACAATCCCAAATATTCAGCAGGATGCCATGGAAAATTTATTTCAGATTGCCAGAACAATGATGGAATTACAGAAAAACGAAGAAGCCAGATTAAAATATCAGAAATGATTTTTGACATTTTTGATGCTATCCCAGAGTTGTATGAAGCTATAAATGATGTAAAAAGTCATATTTCTGATGAAAATTCATCAATTTTTAACAATCTTAAGACATATAAATTAAGTCTGAGCCAAATAATTGAGACACTTATGTGTTTTGAAAAAGCTTTAAGAATAGTTAAAACTTCCAATAATGACAATTCATTCAGGAATAAGTTAAATGAACAATTTGCCATTATTAAAGAATTGACAGACAAATATTCTAAATTCAATATTGATGACATAATTGAAACAAGAATAACACCAGCCATAAATATTATCAAATAAGATAATAAGAAAGTCCTTGATGATATTGCAAATTCATTTACTGAAGTAAAGACATATACAATTGCCTTGAAAAAGTGTTTTGACACCTCACAACAGGAGCTATCAAAATTAACAATAAAATTGAATCAAATCACTTCTGATAATACTAGAAATACAGAATTATGGCAAGAATTAACACATAAAGAAGATATGTATAAAATTGAAGTAATAAATTTAATACAGAGCTTCCAACATGAGCTCAGATATTCTCAAAGGTGTAGCAGCAGTAAGATGAATGATATTGAACAATTACTACACACCTTACCAAGAACTCCTATGACTTTGAATCAGAATGAGGGCATAAGCATTCCAAATCCACAAGTATTGTAAGTTGAAGATTCACAATTAAAAAATGAATTTTCTACTTCTTTTCATAACTTGGAACCATCAATGGGCCAAGTACTCTTGAAAGAAGTACCAAAACTAAAAGAATGGCCTCATTTCAGTGGTGAAGTATAATATGACCATATAGAATTCATCAGAGGTATTGAAATGATTAAAGAAGATTTTGAATTACCAGACAGATTGGTAACAGAAATATTTAACACCTTGTTTACCAGATGAGCCCACAGATGGTATATTAAGTTAAGACAAGCACATGGACACCAAAGTTGGACATGGTGGAAAGCTCAAATTATCAACTAATGGGCCAATGATGCTTGGATATTTGAAGTTGAAGCAGCTTTTGAATCTTCCAAGTTGAATTCTGAAAAAGACAAAGCTTTACCATGGTTTTTCCAACAAAGAGACATATCAACAGCATTATATCCTGACATGTCAGAATTTATTGTTCACAGAAAAATTCCAAGACAATGTGAAGGTGACTTAGAGCATGCTGTCAAAAGCAGGACTACTGAACAATCTTTAGAAGAAGTAAACACCAGAACCAGAATTGGTTCTAGTAGGGTGAATCTCAAAACAAGGTTTAATACACCTTGGAAAGACTCTGTGGACAAAAATTCCAAAGAAAATTCTAATAATATGAAGTATAAATCTGAAGATATAATCAGGAAGTGCCATATTTGCCAAAGCACCACCCATTTAGCTAATGCATGTTGCAGGAAGGGAAAAATCAATGAGCTGGACATTGAAAAAGAACTCAATGTTGAAAAAGATGATGATGTAGAAAATTCAGATGATAAATCATCAATATTTTCTGAATCTTTAAAAGATATAGAAAATATTGCTGCCACTATTGAAATTTGAGAATCTTATTCCCACTTTCCACAATTAAGCAATGGTCAACTTGATTTGTCAAAAATTAAAGATGAACAGCTTATGAAGACCAAACCAACTAGGGGAAAGGGTTATACATCTGGTAACTCCTGTACAACAGAAGTGGTAATTGATAAAAAACCCATTAAACTTTTACTTGACCCAGGAGCCCTCTGCTATTTTCTTGGAAAATATTTTCTTAAGACTTGTGTACAAAATTTTGAAGATCAATTATTGCCAATTGATGGCATAAAATTTAATAGTGCAAGTAGTCCAATGAAAGCATTAGGAATATTTGAAACTACTATCATATTTCCACAAATAAATGGAAATCTTTAAATCACTGTTGAATTTGTTCTTATAGAAAATTTCTCTAGTACCCATCTTATATTGAGAAATGAATATTTGATCATGTATGGCATAGACTTACATAACAACAAGGACAAATACTTTACTATTGGAGACAATAAGCGTCAAAAATTTGCCTTTTTACCATTGAAGAGAAAAATTACAGTAAGCAAAGTATCACCAGTCAACATAGAGTTGGATAAATTCAAATCTCAATAGTTAAATGAAGCTTAAAGAAGCCTTCATATGACTGATAAACAGTAAAGTGAACTTTCTGCCCTTTTATATAGCCACAAAAGATCATTTGCATCAGACAAAAAACCTTTAGGAGAAATTATTGGTCATGAAGTTGGCATCATACTTGATATTGAAGGACCTTATCCACCACTCTTAAGAAGACCTGCATATCCAGCAAGTCCTAAATCAAGAGAAGCTCTGGAAATTCATATTGAAGAAATTTTAGATCTTGGTGTAATAAGGAAGGTTGGCCATAATGAGAAAGTAGAAAAAACTACACCAGTCATAGTGGCATGGCATAATGGAAAATTTAGAATGGTTGGGGACTTTAGAGCTCTGAAAACGTACACTGTTCCAGACAGGTACCCAATACCAAAAATACAAATTTCCTTACCCAGATATCTCAAGCAGTGTATATAAGCACTATGGATGCCCTTAAAGGATTTCATCAGAATGTGGTGACACCAAGGGCAGGAAAATACTTGAGAATTATTGTTCATTGTGGAGTATATGAATATTTGAGGATGCCTTTTGGTATCAAGAATGCACCTTCACACTTCCAAAGAATGATGAATAAAATATTCCCTAAAAAACTTTCAGAAGGATGGTTAATCATTCAAAATGATGAAATTATTGTATGTTCCAAGACTTGAGAAGAACATATATACAGATTATCCAGAGTTTTGACCAAAATCCAATCTGTAAAAATGAAAATTTCTTTGAGGAAATGTCATTTTGGATTCAAAGAGCTCAAAGCACTGGGACATGTAGTATCTGGTTTCTCCCTTGGAATTGACAAAAATAAAGTTGCAGCAGTACTACTGAAACCTATGCCTCAGAACAAAAAATAAATTAAGTAATGTTTAGGGTTTTAAGGATATTACAGACAGCATATTAAAGATTTTGCACCAATAGAAAGACCTCTGTATAAATTGTGTGACAAGGACACAGTGTTTGAAATGGCTGTTTACAGAGTCAAAGCCTTAACCACTGCTCCACTCTTACTGCTGCCAGCCTTCAAGCTGCCTTTTAAGCTTTATATTGACGCTTCAGGAGATGGGCTTGGTAATGCACTTCATCAAGTCCAGATTTTCAATGATAAACCTGTGGAAGGACCCATATGCTTCATATCCAGGAAGATCAAACCAACTGAAGCCAGATATGGAGAATGTCAAATGGAGTGTTTATGCCTTGTCTGGGACTTGGAAAAACTAAATTACTTCCTAGAAGGATGTGGTTTTGAAGTAATAACAGATTTTACCACTTTTAAGTCACTTTTAAACATGAAGACACCTAACAGGCATATGCTCAGATGGCAAATAGCCATAAAAGAGTATAGGGGCAATATGACTATTGTTCACAAAGATGGGAATATTAATAAAAATGCAGATGGACTGAGCAGATGACCATTATCAAATAATATTGATAATCCTGCTTATTTTCCAGAAGAAACTTCCCCACAGATCCCAATAGAAGGAATAAGTATTACAGATCTGAACACCACCTTCTTTGAAGAAGTGAGAAACAGTTATACTAAGGATAAGAATTTTAGAATTTTATGCCAATTACTTAATAAAGACTGTAAAGAAAACTCTTTGATAAATGCCTTGGATGAAATATGGAAAAAAAAATATGATGAAGGAAGATTCCACTTACTGGATGGCATAATTCACCACAGAACTAAGCATACATGTGTCATGACAGTTGTGGACAGGTCCCTAATCAATCTTGTACTGAAGGAATGCCATGACAGCCCCTTCTCAGGACACCTGTCTGAAGGCAGAACAAGGGGAACAATAAAGACCTGTATATGGTTGCAAATGTGGCAGAAAGATGTTGCATAGTATTGAAAAACCTGTGACAGATGTCAAAAGGAAAATAAATCCACTGGCAAAAGACTTGGAAATATGATCAAGATCCAAGAACCCAGAAGACCTTGGGAAATTGTCCATATGGATTGGGTAACTGGCCTACCACCAGGGGGTGATAGAAATTATAATGCTTGACTAGTGATTGCTGACAGATTTAGTAAGACTCCAAGCTTTCTACCATGTCACAAAGATTATACATCCATTGATACAGCTCTTCTGATATGGAATAGAGTAGTATCATGAACTGAAATATTCACAAACATTATTAGTGACAGAGATCCCAAATTCACCTCAGCACTATGGACAAATCCTAACCAACGTTTTGGGACAAAGTTATCCTTTGCTACAGCCTACCACCCACAAACTGATGGTCTGGCTGAAAGAATGATCCAAATCTTGGAAGACATGGTAAGAAGATTTTGTGCGTATGGCCTTGAGCTTAAGGATTGTGATAGATTCACCCATGAATGGTGTACTCTTTTACCAGCATTAGAACTGGCATATAAGACATCCATTCATACCAGTACCAATCAAACTCCTGCTATTCTAGAAAAAGGATGGAATCCCAAATTACCTCAGGATTTCCTGAGGAAAGATTTGGTTGAGATACATCCTACAGCTGCTAGCTTTGAAGGAATTCTAGAAAAAGCTATAAAGAATGCAGTAAGGAGCATGGAAGACTAATTTTCTTCTGCTAAAGAAAAATGGGACAAATAACATGCCACTGCAGATTTTAAAGTAGGGGATTTAGTACTTGTATCCACCACTAACTTTAATAAAATCAAAGGATGTAAAAAGCTCAAAGATTCCTTTGCAGGAAATTTTGTTATTCAAGCCCTCCATGGAGAAAATGATGTTGAAGTATAATTATCTGAGGAACTTAGCAATAAGCATCCTACATTTCCAGTCATCTTGATAAAGCCATATAAATCTAGTGATGCTCAAAATTTCCTTTGAGGAATAAAGCTTCCCAAGTTATACCTCCTATTGAACCATCTGGTATTAAGAAAATTGCCAAAGTTCTCAAAGAAAAAAAGTTAAGAACCAATAAAGTAAGGGAATACCTTGTTAGGTACAGTGACTCAACCTGTGAAGATGAATGGTTAGCAGAAAAAGAAATAACTGAAGCTACAAAACCTCTTGGAAGGTTCAGAAACACTAGAAATAATAATATTACAAAGTAATATTCTTTTTTTAGGGGGAGGGAATGTGAGCCTTAGAGGTATTTTCATATACCCAAAGAACCACAAATAATAAAATAAGATATAAATATAAATAAAATAAATTTATTTATATTATCAAAAGAAAGATAAAATATCAATATAAATTTATGTATAAAAATGAAAATTTAATTATAATTGAAAAATAAAATTACATTGAATTTTAAATTTGTGAAAACACATTTTTACTTGAAAAAATTAAGTAAAAATGAATTTTCAACAAAAATACCAAAATTAAAATCTCTTTGGAAAAAATTTAAATAAAAATTATCATAAATTTTTATCCTAAAAATAAACTTATGAAAATTGTTTTACCATTGGACTCTTCAGCAAAAATAAGGTGGGGTCACCTCTGGGTAAAATTTCTGTAGCTCAACTCTAAATAAGCTTAAATTGAGTTTTTGGTATTTTATGTACAAGAGTTGAAAATACTCAAAAACTTAATTTAATTCACATCAAATGTGGTGTTAACCATCAATTTTTGTGTTAAAATTGAGGTTTTGTGTGTAGTTCAGAAGCTATGAGGAATTGAAGTATTTTAAATTGAAATGTCAAAATGTGCGCATGTATTACATAAGTGAGCTTTAATTTACATATGAGGTGTGAATTATTACAGTAAGTGTATTGTAAAACTAAATTGAATTACATAGGTAGATTACAAGTATAATACATGATGAGGAATTAAAGGAAAAATAAATTGGAAAGATTAATTTGTGAGGGAAAAGGAACTCTAGCTCTAAGGGGGAGCCAGATCCCCAAAATCCTTGCTGCCAGGCGTGAGATGTCAAAATTCACCCAAAATCTCATCACTTCTGGCCTGGAATGGAGTCACAGGGTCTGTGACTCGATTGATGATGAGGTTTTGATGCCAACCAGGGCAATTTTAACTGTTGCCAAGAGGGTAAAGCTATCCTCAAGTTAAAACAATCTTAGTAAAAGCAGTTTTAACTGGTTTCTACTACTCTTACACACATTATGACGTTCTTTGAAGTCTCTAGACTAGGTATTACTATAGTAATGGCTGGTTTAAGGGTCTAAAATGGCTAAAACCAGCTCTTTTTTTGGTCTAAACCAGGGTTCAATGATGCCATAATTGGCTTTTCTGTTTTCAGAGTGTTTTCCACGACTGACAAGAGTAAACATTACTTTTTGGAGTAATAAAATTGATGGCTATAAAAGAATATCTTCTTAGCCCCACTTTTCTCTTGATGTTAGAATCTTTTCATTTTATAATTAGTTTGAACACTGTTAAACCAATCAATAAAAGATTCCAACCAACCTTTCTTAACGATTTTAAACCTTTTAACCATGTGAAAAAATAATTATAATTACTGTTTGTAACTCTTATAATCATTTTTACACCTGAACAACCCCATAAGTGAATTAAAGCATCTTTTATCACTGTGAACCTTTTCACTTTGTTTCCAAATTCACTCTGGTAACTTCTGGGTATGTTTTCTCTTTAATAATCCTGTTAAAGACTTTGTTCTTTAATTAATTTCTTGCAGTTTTTTTCTCAATGAATTCTAATTGAACTTGCTCTTGAAGAAATCTCTTTTGTAGCCTCAAATATCTCTTTTAGAGTATTTTTGGATCAATTTTTATTGTTGGTAAAACAATAAATCTTTATAATCTTATTTCATTATACTTATAAGAGTTAAAAACAATCAATTTGGTGTGTTCCCTCTTAAAAATACTACTTCATACTATTTTTAATCAATTTTTTACCTTATACAAATTTTGAGGACAGGAAAATTACTTGACTTTCAATCAAAGTTTCATATCTACACTTTACAAAAACCTTAAATCACCTCACACGTTCAAGAATTTTTGTTGAAAAAAAGCCACATTATGGAATCAAGAGGAATGAAAATGGAAAAAGACAACTCTCATGGAGGGTCCTCTGAGCTCCCAAAAGGTATAAATAGAGGGACTCTCTTGCCCAAAATTTTAAAATTTCGCCATGCACATTATATTCTCTGCTCATTGTAAGTACAGAAATAACTAATACCTCACCTGGAAGGTAGTCCAGTATGTTGCATTAAATTTACTATCCTTGTTTCTAAGATCAGTGGAAGTATAGTGTTGAAGACTTCCCAGTAGCTATGCTTAGTAGAATCTTAGTATTCAAAAAAGGAATTCAAACTCTTTTCCAATATCAGGGTAGTTCCCTCCTAAAAATGCTTTATCAACTAAAATTAACACAATTTATCATTATCTCAAACTGACTTAACTCTAAGAATATTAAATATTGAAAAATCTTCCCTATTGAAGCTAACAAATACCTTTTCATATTATTATTACACGCTGTTGAAAAATAACAAACCTTTATTAAATTATCTTACAATAAAATCAATTTATCTTAACAGACTCAAAATTACCCAAACTCATCCAATTTTGCATAAAATTTTCAATAATCCATCTTACTAATCTCATCACCAAGAGGAAACCACTCAGCCAAATATAACCAAAAATAAAAATTGAACAGACAAGTATTTCATTTAAAATCTCAAAATTAATCAAATTACTGACATTAAATTTCTTATCATATATTGAATAGGTCTGATATGAGACTTCTGAATTTTGTATTTAGTTTTAAAGCCACTTAATTATTTGATTTTGGCTTATGACCTCCAAGGAAGATTTTGTTCAGTATTTTAGGAGGGGAAGTCAATAAACCCTTCTAGCCCTTGGTTAAAGGAGCTATTAGCAATTCAGAACTAGTCACCTATTAATTTCCCCTTGAGGTACTTCCTCATATTAATACCACACAAGAGGAGTTACCATGACACCAAAGCCACTTTCACTCAATTCAACAACCATTATCCAAGAATATCAATGGAAAATCTCCAATTATTGAGGCTACACAGATGAAAAATAGCTTGAATCATTGATTATTCATTTAATGAAAGGAAAATTGGTCACAAATGAGATCACAAAAAACCACAGAAATAAATAATTGAATCTTGAAAGTGGATCCCTACAATATAAAGAATGAAAAACTCAAATTGAATAATCTTAAAATAAAATTGTGCAATAACTCAGTAATATTACACTATTTCAAAAGCTAAAAACACCCAAAATTCATCAAATATGTATTGTAAAAGGATTAATCTTATATTCTGGTTTTATATTACAAATAAATGATGCAATAATTCAACCCAATCATACTATTCTTATATTTACACACTGGAGTTAATCACTCAAATCTGTGTAAGCTTACTAAATAAATGTAGTAGCTTAGTAATATGACCTTTTTCTTTCAGAATTCATACCAGGAAATGTACCTAAAGATTCATTTTTTCCAAAAAGGCTGGCATAATCTCATTGACAAAAGTAAACCCCACCAAACTACCAGAAGAAAGATTAAATTAACACCAAGAGAAAGTTCAATATTCAGGAAGGACACATGTTAACAAAAAGAACATCTAAAAATCTCCCTACCCACCATTTGTTTTATTCCTTCCCCATGTGAAAATGAATTCACCACAAGTGGATAAGATACATCCCTTAAACTAGCAGGTAACCCAGACAGTTATATTCTCATTAGCATATCTAAGTAGAAATAATAAATAAAAAATTATTCAAATAAGAACTTATATATACAAAATTAATACAAATATTGGTATTTGTTCCCGAGAAAGGAGATCAGTAGATTAATCTTGAAGTATAATATTATTAGAAGTTATTATAATTAATATTACTATTATTTATTTTACTCCATAATTAGTATTATAGCCTCAAATAATTAAATGAAATATTCTCAACACTAGTATTAATTTGAAAAGGTAATATATAAAAAATAAGTATCAAAGAAATAGCTATAATGTTCTATAATTAATATTATTACTTATGTCAAAGAATCAAACCAAAATTAACCAATTTGAATTTCACAAATTTGGATTGAAACAATTATAATAGAAAATATTACATCTATTAAAGTGATAGAGAAATTGAAGAGTAAATACACTTATTATAAAATAAAAAAATTATCTTTCAAGCTCAATTCAAACATCACTTATATTAACATAAAAGGAGTTTGAAACTCATTAGTCTTGTGTTACCTCTTATCTTCTAAAGTATCTTGGACCTCTGATGAAAATTGTCAATTATCATTGTTTCTATTTTTAATTAACATCATATAAGGAAGAATTTTTATCAGATTTATTATTATAAAATTCAAGAATAAGAAATCTATATCAAATTAAACTTAATCATTTATTGGGATCACTTTTGTGTTTTATTCAAATTTTCAGTATAATTATTTTGATCATTGATGTGGTATAATAGAGCCTACTAAAAAGAGTTGATAAATAATCATTTTTAAAAAGTTGAATTTTGGGATATTTAGAGATATTGTGCAGTATATTCAGAAAGGAAACCAATAATAAGACTTAGAACTGTGCTATTCTATACCTATTTTTCTTTTCAAATCCTTGAAAGAAGAATTAAACTTATACTGGCACTAAAAGTTGAATCAAGACTAAAGATAATTCAAAAGAAGAAAAAAAGTACCCTATGAAATATGGAACTATAAATAATCTACACAAGAGTGAGAAGACAAAAATACCTTACCTGGTGGAAAAAAGAATATGAGGCTGGAGGTTCTCCAAAATCTCAAAACTTCACTTTTAAATAAGAAAGATACAGAAATAAACCATATTGAATACAAAAAAAGTAATTAGAAGTCAAGATATCCCCTCATTAACCTCTGAAAAACTCTCAATCCAAAAACACAGTTCAAATTTGAACTAGTCACTCAGAAACTAGTGGAACAGTGCAAATAAACTCAAGATAAAGGTACACAGGTTCTTCCAGAACACAATTGAACAGCCTCAAAATACAAAAGAAAGTTACAGAACCTAAATGAGTCATAGGAACAGCACAGTACCTAAACAAATCACATCACCTCAGCAATTTATGCAGGCAGTGCATAATATGACCCACAAAGGACTTATCCAGATCAAAATTGCATTATATTTTCTACCTGGAATGCAATTCCCTTATATAAGCTCAAGATTCATCAAATTACCACATCACAGAATTAGGAAAGCTTATGTATGAAGCTACATAAAACCAGCACAAGATTACATATCTTCTGGACACTTTAACCCCATGCATAAGCCCAAAAATCAATTAAGGAATTACACATCAACAAAAAATAAAATGGACTATCAAATTAAACTAACCTGAAATCACCAAATAGATTTTCAACCAGAGATAATACCTACACTCCGTGAGATCTTACCAATAAACTGTAGAAGGTAAATCGCATGATCTGTTTCATTATAATAATCAATATATGGAGATACCCATGGAAACAATTCTGGTTTCACTGGGAGAAAATAAGGCACCAATAGAGAAAGCATGAAGACTTGAAATAAATTAAAAAGGCTATCTCTTTCTCCATTTTTATTTCTCCTGCCTCATTGTAGAGAATACTATCAGAAAATTACTTACAGATAAATAGATCAGATAGAAGAATTCTTGAAGCTAGAAGGTAGTCTAGACACTATTATATTATTAGTGAATAATATGAGTTAGTCTTGAAAATCTCAGATTATTCCAAACAAATATCGCATAGTCTACTCAGAGCTAAATTTTGATATTATCAGTAGCCAAGTGCAGTGTTTAGAATTAGGTCAAAATTACATTATAATCATTAGTATTTACATTAAGAATACTAGTGAATGCTATTATTAGTAATAAACAGTTGCTCCAATGATTATCATAGCTGTATATTGAATCTATAAGAATTATAAGTAATTCCTTCATAAAAATACTCAAGAATATTTATTTAGCTCTTAAAACTATTATTATTTCTCATTTAAACTGAAACCCACTCCAAAAATTGAACAAAAATTAATCTCAACAAATCAAGATCATGTGGCAAATTATGTAAAGTGAGAGAGTATCATGAAAACTGTATATTTATTTCATACTATCTTGCATTTTTTAAATTTACTTGAATTATCTAAAAGAATTCAATATCATCATTTTATTATTATATCCTACATAAGATTATTTCAAAGAAAATATATCAAAGTTTCTTTTACCTTATCATTAGTTTTGTTATGAAATTTCTTCATCCTGATTCTTGATTAAGTCCGATAGAGTATGCTAGTTTAGTCTTATATAAATGAAAAAACACAATACCAGTTCTTTTTATTAATTATCTCAGTAGTAAAGTTGTATCATATATTTGGAGAGGTAGATAAATTTTTTTTAGAATCGTTGTTTCAATGAAATTTTAGAAAAAAAAGCTGATTACCTGTGATTTCTTCCTCAATATCTGTCTCATCCAATGCAAAATTGATAGGAGCTCCACAGAAATCTTGGCTGAAGGAATAGTTCAGAGTTTGAAAACTTCTTACATGGGATTTCACACTCAAGGACTTCATCATCAAGCAACACACTGAATATAGCTCCACATATGGAATAATGACAGTGAAATTGAAAAATTAAGCTTTAAATAAGAAATTACTAATCAAGAAAAAGAATATTTAAATAAAAAAGCAAGTTATGAATTGTTGAAATAAATTTACAATAAAACTGGAATCAAGGAACAAAACATATAGCTCACCATTTTCATAACTCAAGTATTATTAATAGCTATTATCCTCTTATGATCATAAATATCATAGCCACAAAGGAACAACACCACCAGGATAATAATAACTGATAAAACTTAGCAATATTAGTGAGCCCCCTAGAGCAGATAATAAGGAGAGATAAAAATTGACGAAAATTTCTTCAAGCTCATTCAAGAAGCCAAAAATAATATGAAAAAGTATAATTTATTAAGATTATCATACTTCAAAGCAGAAATAAAGAAAAAATAAAAATCCAAGAATTGAAAATCTTCCTAAAGAATTGTGGATGAACAAGCCATTGGGGAAGGTACACAGGGGAAATAGGGAATGTCCAAATCAGGAAATACTTGAAAAAGAATTTTTGAAATTAATTAGGAATTATCAAAGATTTCACACATTAAAGGAAAACAAAAAGAGTCAAAATATATACCAGAGAATATCCCAATGGAAGGAATAATTATTTTCTCAAGAAAATTCAAATATAAAGCAATATGAAAAAGAGGAAGCTCCTGGAGATGGAGTAAACAGGCTCAACTGGAACTGTAACTAGGGATAAATTACAGATGGAATTAGTAATATAGCTCCATTGAGGCTACTATATTTTACAATTAAATTCTTGTTAGTATTACTACCAGTCAAGGGTACTATATCTTCCATTATGAAAATACAATAATTAGAATATTTCAGCCACAAAAGAATGACCAATCTATTGATCAATTATTTTATTTGTTATATAATACCATTAATATGGCAGTATCAAGTGATTGTATCCAAGAAGCAATTACAAGAAGTATCAATAATGAAAATTACTATAATAATAATTTCAGATAATTCTGAGGGATATTTAACTTTTAAAAGGGTAGTAATTTTTGATTTTTAAAGAAAAATCAAGAATTTAGGGAAAAGGCTTCAAGGATGAAGGGAAAAACTAATAATTAAAGAATATGATCATTAATACTCAAAAAAGATGTTGAAATAATTTTGTAGGGTGTTTTGGCAGATTATTTGTGGATTAAAAGAATCAAGAGTAAATACAAGATTCATAATACAGCTGAAATTATATAATAAATAAAAATATCTTAGTTGATATCTTTCTTAGTAGTTTTGAAGATTGAAAACACTTAATAGTGACTTCATAGCTAATATAGAAGATGATATTGAGTATTTATGAGCTTAGCTGATTAATAATCATTATTATTGGAAAAACAGAATAAGGCTTCTTCCTCCAGGAATGAAAGATCTTAAAGAGGATTCAAAAAAGTTAATGGAAAAACAAATATTTGAGAAATAATCTAACAAGAAACATATTAAAGAGGCTTCAAGAACGTTAATGGAAAAAAAATGGTTGAGACATAACCTGATGTATTTGTATTCATGATTAAGTTAATTGTTGTCATATAAAATTATCTTAATTAATTAATTATGTAATTTTATATGTATACCAATCTATTTATGGTTTAGAAATAATGAAGCTACTTATTTAAATATCATTTTATTTCAATAAAAACCTTTTTTAAAAGCTATAAGGTTTGTTGGAAGCTTCATCACAGGTTGTATCTTCTGTGAATGTTTGAAAAATTAGTATTTGGAATTGAATAATCAAATATTGACTGTGAATAAATCTTTCCATTGGGATTATAGGATAATTTATATGGCTTTTAGCTGTAATTAAATATAAATAATTCCCCATTTGACTTATAATCTTGTAAGCTATTTATAAAGAACAATATTTTAAGTGAATTTTTCCAGTTCTATCTTATTTTCTACAAGATGTGGTCTAATAGCAAGATAAAAGCTCTTTACATGAGATAATTCATTTTATACTATTTCAAAAGGGCTTTAATTAACTATTTGTTGTTTTTAAAAGGTACATTATGAAGATTTGAAAGGTTTACAGGAGTCAAAGGTGCTCATTACTTCCTTTGAACATCCAAATAGAAGCTTATTTTCTTTTTCCAATTTTATATTTTCTCATGGGCTAATGGGACTTAGCCTTAGTAAAACTTTTTCAGTAAATTGATAAAATATATTTAGCTTTCTACGTCTCAGAGGTATCAGAAACTGGGGTACCCTGGGCCTATTTTCTGTCATTTTTCCCCTTAGATAGTTTTATGTGAAAAACAGATGTTAAGACCTCCTAAATGATATTACTTATGGGTTCAGAAAAGTTATGAATACCAATATAATAATTGTAACCTCCACAATCATACTATTTATGCTGAAGTTCTTGAAAATACTAGTATTCTAATTTGAGAATTCTAAAAGAAAAAAATCTCTCAATTCTTTTGGATTGTATTGTCATGATTGCTATTCTAAGTTAATAGGGATTTGCACTCAGTGAATAGACTTACTAAAGGTGTACTCAGAGAGGATACTCAAAGAATAAGAGGAATAGGAAAAGAATAGAATTCCTGATGAAAAAAATGAAGTTAAAAAACATGTAATAAACAATAGCAAAAATAAAGATCCAAACGAAAAGTAAAACTGTATCCTTGTTTCAACCTGTTCAGAAATAAGTGAAGGGTTAGTTAGGATATGGCTACCAAAACCCCACTGAAAATGTGAGGGAAGGCAAGGGCTGACTTAAACAAATAATAGAATAATATTCCTTAGTAAGAAAATAAAATATTATTATTCATAAATTCAATATATTAGCTAACTGGGGGCAAATCACCAGGTGGGTGAAGGTGGGATGGTGTATGTGAAAATAATAAGCCTGAAGTTTGAGTGCTTAATACAGGGGCTGTATGATTCACAGAGCCTGATTGATTGATGAATATGAATTTATCTTATACCACTTGAGTTTGAACTGAATAGGAAACCTGTATTGGTTTCCCAATACAGCTGTGGTCTTCTTTAGGTGAATAGAGGCTTCTTCACCTGTATTTGGTGAATCTTCTATGAAATCCCCTTGCTGATTGGTTTTGTAAGATCCTCAATGATGCATCCTTGCTGATACCTCTCACCCCGCCTTCATGGCTGCAGAAGTATCACCCTCTTGAAGGTGGTGAGCTCTGAGAATCATAAAGTAGGGTGAGTCTTGATGAATTCAGGCTGAAACATTTCATTCCTTCAACTTCCTAATATTCATCATTTTCTTGAATTTGTCTCTTCATTACTAAAGACATTAACCACTCCTTCCATCTTCTAACACAGGGTAGGTATTTCTTCTGTATTTGATTTGGATCTCCTCTTCCTTCTTTTCTTTTCTATTTTTCACTTTTGAATTTTGAAAATTTTCCTCTTGTCTTTTCCTCTTCTTTGGTTGATGTCTTTGCCTTTGAACCTGAGTTTTGGGTGTGTTACTATCCAAATCTATGCCCTGGGTTTTCATAGTTTACTGAAAATTGGGCTTTAGGGTTGGATCCTCAGAGCTCCAGAATTATTGATTTATTTTATTGCTTGATCTTGAGGATTGACCAGAGTTGGTCAATTCTTAATTTTGACCAATTGATTAATTCCAGGAAAATATTTCAAAATTTGATGTTTTTGGGTTTCTTAGCCATTGGTGCAAAAATGTGCAAATTACAGCAAAACCATGAGAAAAGGAGAATTTTCCATAGAAGTAACAGATATTCTTGAAAATTCTCCAATGTTGATAAAGACTTGAATTTGAAAAAATTCACAAAATGCACAAATGTGCATAAATAGTGCACTTTTGGTGAATTATGCACAAATTGATTTAAATGAATAATAATATTGAACAGTATAAAAAACGCATGGAAATGTGAAGATATGCATATCTTGATGATTTATTAATATTTCAAGGATATATAATTGAAAAGGTGTAAGGTGTGGATATGAAACTTTGATTAAAAAATCAAGTACTTTTCCTGTCCTCAAAATATGTATAAGGTAAAAATATGATTAGAAATATTAAGAATTGGGATTTTTAAAAGAAAAAATTCCAAATTAATTGTTTTCAACTCTTTAAGTATAAAAAAATGATTTTGTAAAGATTTATTGTTTTACCAAAAATACTCTACAAGAGATATTTCTTCAAGAGCGAGTTCAATTGGTATTAATAGAGCAAAGGATTGCAGGAAATTAATATAAGAAAAGAGCCTTGAAAAAGAATATTAAAGAGAAAACACGCCCAAAAGTGACCAGAGTGAATTTGGAAACAAAGTGAAAAAGTTAACAGTGGTGAAAGATGCTTTAATTCAGTTATGGGGTGGCTCAAGGGTAGAAATGATTATAAGAGTTACAAAAAGTGAATATAATGATATTTTCATGTGGTTAAAAGTTTTAAAAGATAAGAAAAGGTTTTTTGGAATATTTTATTGAATGGTTTAATAGTGTTTTAAACTAACTATAAAAGGAAAAGATTCTAACATGAAGAAAAAATCAGGGAAAAGAAGACATTCTTTTATAGCCACCAATTTTCTTACTAAAAAAGTAAGATTTACTCTTTCCAGTATTGAAAAACACTCTCACAACAAAAAAGCCAATTATGGAATCACTGAACCCTGGTTGAGACTGTCAGGGTGAGTCTATATAGTAGCTATAAAATGTAGTTACAAGCTAGCATTATGACTGTGACACGTCAAAAAACAAATAAATTTAAATCTTCAGGTCCTACTGCTACGTGGTAACAGTGGTGATGAGTCTGTTGAGGACCTGGGTTGCAATACTCTAATATCTTTGACTGTAAAGAAGTACTACAATAATTATACTCTAATTATATCTTTAATGATGATTCTAAGGACACTACTGATTGATAACAGTTTTGTCACGTAAGAATATGGATAATAAGATAAAGATGATGGGCTTTCAAGGAAAAAACCCTTCTTTTTATATCTTTCAAGACTGTCAAGAGTTATTAACTCTTCACACGTCAGAGGAGTGAAAATTCTCACTCCAATGATCAGTCTGTGGTTCTGGATTGTCAATTTCAATTTCAATAGAGGCAGAATTGTGGTTTTGGAACCACAAATGATCATTCTGGATCAATACAGGGTGAAATCACTTTTCACCTGCCCCGTCAGCACTTGGATGACATTGTTCTGGTGTCTGTATGATCAATAATGATGATTTTAGAGAGGTTATATCTTCATAAGTATATTATTTTAAGTATGAGAGAAAGACTGTTTGATACAAGTTTGATACAGTCATGTATTACTAGAAAAACCTTCCAATCAAGATATCTCAGTCAGTTCTTAAGATATCAAGAAACCAAGAGCAAAGAATTAAAGGGCTTAATGAGCTCTTTAATTTGGTATGCTTCATGTTTATCCTTCTTTAAAATAGCAAAAGCTATAAGGGCTTTAAGTTTTTGGATGTATTTTTGTACATCAGTATGAGGCTTCAAAAACTTCCATACCAGATATCTTCTTCAATTTGGAAGATATCTGTATTCTGATTATACAGTCTCGTAGGGCTTGATTAGCTCTACAGTTTGGTATATTAGACTGTACAGTTGTATGAGTGTATGCCAAAGATACAGGGGTTTGTTTAGATTGTTGTTTTCAGAATATCTGTATTTTGGTTGTTAAACCTTTGAACCAAGATCTCTCAGTCAATTTGAGATACAGAGGTCTAAGGTGTCTCAAATTAAAGCTCTTGTTTAGATGTTTAATTTGGTTATACTTTTGTACAGTTTTGTACAAGCCCTCTTTGACTTTCAGGGGGGTCTTGGTTTTAAAATAAAGGTCATATGGTATCTCCAGTTGTAGTGGTGTTACAGCAACATGGATGATACCATTGTGTAGCTCTCTATGTGAGCTTCAAGAAAAATAACATTTTGGTATAGAATAACTTAAATATGCATAAGTGAGATGAGAGGTGAAAATAAGGGTTTTGACTTGTTTATTCTCCTCTAGGTTTCCTTATTCTATTTGGTGTTTAATTTAAGAGGAGTTTTTTCCTCTTATTTATTACCTGTATTGACTATGTTTGTTCAATAATTGTCATACCATTATTTATGGTATGTTGGATGTCATGCTAGTGCTCTGTTTTGAGTCACAGGCTGACATACCCTCTGTCAAAAGAAGGCTCATCATTGATGAGACTCTTCAGCCCTTCTGGAGGCTCTGAATATTCTGAGGTGTATTTGTCCATCTGGGATTTCTTTCTCAGTTAACCATTTATCTTTATCTGCTGGTTGATTCTTAAATCTAACCAGATATTGCCTGTTGTCTTTCCCATTAATTCTTATTTTCCTGGCTTTAATGATCTTTTTCACTGGTCCAGGTGAGTCATCTTCCTCTACTAATCTTTCATGGGTGACTGTCTTCTTTCTGTCAGGGAATTTCTCCTCATCTGTTTGGTGATAAGGTTTGACCAGGCTCACAGGGAAAACTGGGTGTTTCCTAGAAAACTCTTTGGTCAGGTTGACTTCTACTGCATTCTTTCCTATTAATTTAACAATGGTGAATGGTCCTATGAATGAGTCTCTCATCTTCTTGGGTCCTCTTAGATTGTTGAAGTTAAGATTTGAGATTAGAACTTGGTCTCCTTCTTTGAAATCAGGTTCTTGGTGACTTTTATCATATCTCTGTTTGTTGTATAATTTAGCTTCAGCCACACATTGTTCTGCCTTTTCACAGGCAGTTTTCCACATTGTGTGGAAGTCTTTAGCTGTGGGGTGTACTGAGAGGAGGTTCTTCTTCAAGTAGTCTACTGGAAGTAGTGGGTTCCATCCTTTCTCTAATGTGGCAGGGGTTTTTCCTGTCACTGAGTGTATACTTGTGTTGTATGCCAATTGTACAGCTGGTAGGAGGGTTACCCAGTCATGGGTATATCCCTCATTGTCTTTATACTCCATGCCATATGCACAAAATATTCTAATGATGTCTTCTAATGTTTGAATCATTATTTCTGCTAGACCATCTGTTTGTGGATGGTAAGCTGTGGAGAATGCTAGTTTGGTTCCCAGCCTCTCATATAGATTAGTCCAAAATTCTGATGCGAATTTAGGGTCTCTGTCACTAATTATAATTCTTGGAACTCTGCAGTTTTCTATCACTTTGTTCCAGAACAATATGGCTGTGTCCATTGCTGTGTCCTCTTTGTGACAGGGGAGACATCTGACACTCTTGCTGTACCTGTCTACTACTACTAGGCATGCATTAAAGCTGTCTTTCCCTCCAGGGACCAGGCCTGTCACCCAATCCATGTTTATTATTTCCCAGGGGTGTTTGGGCTCCTCTATACTCTGGAGTAATCCATATCTTTTGCCATGACCTTTGTTGGCTTTTTGGCATCTGGTACAAGTGTTGATGTATTCACTCAAGTCTTGTTCCCGCTTTGGCCACCAAGCTGTGCTAAAGACTCTTTCTTTAGTTCTTTCTTCACTCATATGTCCCATGTATGGGCAGTCATGGCATTCCTGTAGTATCAGGGAAATATGTTCTCTATTTATTATTACCAGGGCACTTGTGTGCTTTTCCCTATGGTATAGTAGATCATCTATCAGAAAAAATCTATTCTCTTTGAAGTTTTTGAGCCATGGCTCTTCCAATTGGCTCTCTAGTTCAGGACTCCTGTACTTTTGTTTTAATAGTTGTATCAATATACTACACTTTTTGTGTTTATTGTATGATGATTGTACTATACTAAATAACTCTGTATTTAGATTAGAGGAGCTGATTCCCAATATGGGTATCTCTTTGCTCTCCCCATAGCTCTGTGCTGGGTTTGATGGGTCATTCCCTAATTCCCAGTTTGATAGTTTGAAGTTCTTTCTCCTATCTATCTCCATGCATTGTATGGGTATTTTGGCCCCATTTTCTGGGTCATATGCTGGGTTCTCTTGGTCATTCTTCAGTGGCCACCTGCTGAGACCATCTGCATTAGTATGACTTTTCCCTTCTTTATAGATAATAGTCATATTCCCTCTGTATTCTTGTATGGCTATTTGCCACCTGAGCATGTGTCTGTTTGTTGTCTTCATGTTCAACAGTGATTTGAGGGCTGTGCAATAAGTAAAAACTTCAAATACTGCTCCTTCTAAGTAGTAATGGAGTTTTTCTGATGCCCATACCAAACAGAGACATTCTGTCTGAGTAGCTCCATATCTGGCTTCTGAGTCTTTCAGTTGTCTTGATATATAGCAAATTACTCCTTCTTTGGGTATTCCATCCACTAGTTGCCTCTGGTGTAGTGCTGCTCCTGGTCCTTGGATACATGCTGCATCTATATATAGTTTGAATGGTAGTTCAAAATCAGGCATCATTAGGAAAGGGGCATTGGTCAGCTAATATTTGATCTTCTCAAATGCATCTCTTCTTTCTTTGGTAATTTCAAAGACTACATCTTTTGAGCACAGTTTGTATAGGCTACTTGTGATGTGTGCAAAGTTTTTTATGTGGCTGCTGTAGTAACTAGCAAAGCCCAAAAAAGATTGCATTTCTTTAATGTTCTTTGGTACTGGTTTCTTCAGTACTGCAGCAGCTTTATTTTGGTCTATGGCTAGACTTAAACCTGAAACTTTGTGTCCTAGGGCTAGCAGTTCTTGCTGTCCAAAGTTACATTCTTTAAGGGATATTTTCATGTTGATTGGTGTACATTTTCCCAATATTTTATCAATTTTCCTCACATGGTCTTCCCATGTTTCTGAGTATATTATGATATCATCAATGTACACTACCATCCACCCTTCCATTATTTCATCTTGAAATATGGTATCCATCATCCTCTGGAAATGGGCTGGTGCATTCTTAATGCCAAATGGCATTCTAGTATATTCATATATTCCCATATGGAATATAATTCTTAGCAATTTGATGGAATCTAGTTTCACCCCATTCTGGTGGAAGACTTTCATGCAATCCATTTTTGTAATAAACTTGGCTTTTGCTAGCTTATCTAGTGCATGTGGTATCCTTGGGATGGGGTACCTATCTGCTTTGGTGTAATTATTCAAAGCCCTGAAGTCCCCACATAGTCTGGATTTACCATCATGCCAAGCTATAAGGACTGGTGTAGTGACTTCTACTATCTCATTGTGTCCTATTTTCCTTATGACCCCCATTTCTAGGATTTCATTGATATGTTTCTCAATTTCTTTCCTAGTTTCCATGCTGGCTGGGTATGGTGGTCTCCTAAGCATAGGTGGACATGGTCTTTCTACATCCAGATATAATTCTATATCATGTCCTTTGATTTTTCCTAGTGGTTCATCTCCTATTGCAAAAGCTCCTCTATGCTTCCTCAATACTTTCAGTAAGATGAGTTTCATTTTACTGGTGAGTTGAGTGCCATATTGGGCTTCTTTGAATTCTTCCACTAGTCCTTTCAGGGTGTTATCATTTGTTATATGATTTATGTCAAAGGAAATTTTTTTGTCTTTGTTTGTACCTATGGTAAGATATCTATTTTTACTATTGCAAATGTCCATACCATACATTCTTTGGTACTCTGTACCTAGTAAGAATCCTTGTACATGTGCATTCTCTAGAACTACAAATTCAGGTTCTAGTCTGATATTTCCTTTTTGGTGTGGGATAATTATCTCTTTGATTATTGTCCCCAGTGAGTGCATTTTGCCTGATTCACTTTTAAAGTTTCTAGCTTGTGTTGGGATTATATCCTCTTCCCATTTGGGGAAGTGTTGTTTTAAGTATTCTTTTGCCACTATGGAGCAACTTGCTCCCGTGTCAATGATCATTGGATGTTTACAGTTCTCAATGTAAACTGTCAATTTTGTAGGTGTTCCATTAATTAATCCCATCCCTCTATTTGGGGTTACCAGGAATGTTTGTGCATTCTGTGTGTGCTTACAGAGCTCTTTGTCTGTTGTTATTTGTGGTATTCCTGAATCTAATTCAATGTCTTGTATGTCAAGTGAGCTTTCTTCATTGCATTCCACTATGTATTCTTCTATGGTATCATGTTCACTTTGTGATTCTGCTCTCATACCATTTCCCATATTGTCAGAATCAGATTTGTCACCTGTTTGTTCTTCTTCTGATTCTTCATCAATTGAATATATTTTCTTTTTTGGTTTTGTGCAATTGTTGGCATAGTGGTCTGGTGATCCACAGTTGTGGCACACATATTTCTTTTTTGGGGTTTCTTTCCCTTTCTCTTTGTTTGTTTCTTCAACTTCAGACTTCTTGTCTTTGAAGTTTGGTTTATAGGATGTGTACCTTCCTATGGAGGTTTTTTTCCTCACATCTTGTATGACATTTGCTATGTCATCAATGCTGCTGATGTTGTTGAATCTGCATTTGACTGCATGTTCTAGATCTCCTGGCAATTTTGTTAGGAGTTTATGGTTTCTCATTTCTATTGTCATATTGGGATCAATAGCTTTTAGCCTTTTTGTTTGTTTGAGACACCATTCATATGGGTCTTTTTCTGTGGAGTATCTATCACTTTCAAAGGACATGGTCTTTTGCCAGATCCAACTACCATAGCTATACTTTTGTATAATCTGGTTCCTCCACCATGGCCAGCTTTTCCTGCCATGTATTTCTTTCATCTCAGTATACCATATGTTTGCATTGCCTCTGAATGCTGTGTTAAGTCTTGTTGTGATCCAGTAGTCTGGTATCTTTGGGACATCAACAAAGAGTCCATCAATATAGTCAATGATTTCCATATGGTCATATTCCCCAATTCCTGAGAACTTTGGCAAGTTTGCTACTTCTGGTAGTTGTTTTAGTGCCTGTTTCTCTGAATAGCTGAGATTTTCCCCATCTTGGTACATTGACTCTGATCTTGACTTTGGAATCTGATATTCAGGTTCCTGGTCATAGTCTTTCTCCTCTTCTTTCAATTTTGTAGAGGTAGTGGGTTGACCTTGTGTTGGAGGGTATTGATTGTCTTCTCTGTCATTGCTTCTAGAATTGAATTCAACTGTCTGTTAGTTTTTTCAAATTCTGTCCAAATTTTGGCCAGATTTGTATTCAAGTCTTTTATGACTGTTGCTTGGAAAGCATTTTCTTCTTTCAATGTTTCCACTTCTATCCTCATTTTTTCTGAGGTTTCATGTGTCCAATCCATGAATTGGGCCAATTTGGTCCATGTGAATTTGTTTTCAAACTCATGAGTGTGGATTGTAGTCTCAGTTATTAATTCTGGATCAATTGAGTCAGAACTATCAAAACTATTTGTAGGTACAACTATTTTTTGCTTTTGTGTACTTCTTGGACTAAGTCCATCAGTTTTTTCATAAATGGGTCTGCTTCCTTCTTCCTCTGGTTGAAAGAAGTTTTGTTTCTCCCTTGGGCCCCTTGTCTCCTGTTGGAAACTACCTGGAATGGTTGGGGAGCCTTGGATGAAGTTTCCTTTGGCTTGTAAGGCCTGGAACTTCTGGATTGTTGTGGGGAAGATGGGACTTCTCCTTCCATTTCTGGGGGTACCTGAATCTGACTGGGCTCTTCCTTGTGCCAAGATCTCTCTATGGCTTGTATGGCTGCCTGGTTCTCTTTGATTCTGATTGCTCTTTCTTCTAAGAGTTTGAAATTCTTGTTGGGATTCCAACCTTGCATTTCTGTCATAAGTTCCATCCAAGCCATTTGCTTGAGACAGATCTTCTGAGTTGTTATACCCACTTCTTCCCATGATGCTGCCATAGTGAACATTTTGTTGTCCATGCTCCATGTGAAGAGGTCTTTCAGGAGTTTGTGTATTTGAAGGACCTATTCTGCATCTGTCCAATCTCCTGGTTGGACTTCTGGGTTGAATTTGATTTGGAATAAGACCTTGGGTAGGAGTTCCCTGATGGTAAGTCCTTTGCTGGTCATTTGATCCAGTAATTGGCTGTCTTCTTCCTCTGTGTCTTCTTGGCCAGTGTTCTGGTTGATTTCTTGGGAATCCAAGATCTCTAAGAAGTGGAGGTGTCATGTTAACAATGTTAAAAAATGAAAGACAATGAGAAATGTTGTATGTTTCAAGGTTTATTTACCTTTAGCAGGCCCTTGTACAAATTTATGATCTATACTCTTTGGCAATTTGCCTTTAGAGTTTACAACTGGGTTGATAACAGTGATTTTCTGTTTTTCAATTTGTTTTGTTGATCCAACTGGTTTTGTTGGAGATTTTCTGGTTTTTTTGGCCCTTGGCACGGCTATTGGTGTCCACTCTTTTGAGCTGATTGTCACTTCACTGTGTCTTTTCTGCTTGCCCTTGGTTTTGGCAGCACCTCTCTGTCTTCTGAGGCTGTCACAGATGGATTTCCTTGTGACTGGGTTTCTAATGGAATATAGTCTTTTTCCACTATTCAGAAAAGATATTTGTAATTGTATATCAGTATTTTATGATAAAACAAAATGATTTTATTCAATTCTACTGTTATTTTTCGAAATTTTTAAGTATTCTTATTATAATATGTTTTTTATTGAAAAATAACAGTTTTTGAGTTTTTCACTTATGTTTTATAAGTGAAAACTGTAATATCCAAGTGTTTTGTGAATGATTCACTTGGATATTATTATGTTTTTGTATAAACATGTCAAATTTATTAAATTATAATAAATTTGGTTATAAATATTATTACTAATATTTCTTAATGTGAGTTTTTTGTGAATTAAAAATTTAATATCCAAGTGTTTTGTGAATGATTCACTTGGATACTATTGTTTTTCTTCTAAAAAAACACGTCAGATTTATTAAATTATAATAAATCTGATTTGTTATTGTAAATATTATAAATAATATTTATTTTAACACTTGATTTTTGCTTAAAATATCAATCAATTACAAGTTTTCACGTCAATTTGAGTGATGTCTTGTTTTAAAGGAAATATTTAATTAAAATAATCCTTATAAATAATAAAAAATTATTTTATTATTTAATATTTATTAATTATTTATTAATAAATGTTTCTTTATTAATTTTTACGCACTTTGGTGAAAAATAATAGTAAAAAATAAGTAATATACTGTTTGTATATTATTATTTATATTGAAATTTAAATAATACTGTTGTATTATTATCAAATTTCGTGAAAATTATTGCAATATAATGAAATAAAGAGGATTTGTACTCTTACTCTCAACAAAAATATTTGTAATAAATATTTTTGGAGAAAAAAAAATTATGTATAAAATATATGATGCTATGTTATATAAAAAAAATGATAATAATAGAAAATAAGATAAATTCGAAATTTCACTCACTGTTAGTAAAATACCTTTGAATAACTGAATTTTTACACCTAATTCAGTTCAAAACACGTCCAATAAGGTTGAAAAACCACGGCCAGGCCCCCAAAATGTCAGGGTTAGTCTATATAGTAGCTATAAAATGTAGTTACAAGCTAGCATTATGACTGTGACACGTCAAAAAACAAATAAATTTAAATCTTCAGGTCCTACTGCTAAGTGGTAACAGTGGTGATGAGTCTGTTGAGGACCTGGGTTGCAATACTCTAATATCTTTGACTGTAAAGAAGTACTACAATAATTATATTCTAATTATATCTTTAATGATTATTCTAAGGACACTACTGATTGATAACAGTTTTGTCATGTAAGAATATGGATAATAAGATAAGGATGATGGGCTTTCAAGGAAAAAACCCTTCTTTTTATATCTTTCAAGACTGTCAAAAGTTATTAACTCTTCACAGGTCAGAGGAGTGAAAATTTTCACTCCAATGATCAGTCTGTGGTTCTGGATTGTCAATTCTGATGTCAATAGAGGCAGAATTGTGGTTTTGGAACCACAAATGATCATTCTGGATCAATACAGGGTGAAAAAACTTTTCACCTGCCACGTCAGCACTTGGATGACGTTGTTCTGGTGTCTGTATGATAAATAATGATGATTTTAGAGAGGTTATATCTTAATAAGTATATTATTTTAAGTATGAGAGAAATACTGTTTGATACAAGTTTGATACAGTCATGTATTGCTAGAAAAACCTTCCAATCAAGATATCTCAGTCAGTTCTTAAGATATCAAGAAACCAAGAGCACAGAATTAAAGGGCTTAATGAGCTCTTTAATTTGGTATGCTTAATTTTTACCCTTCTTTAAAATAGCAAAAGCTATAAGGGTTTTAAGTTTTTGGATGTATTTTTGTACATCAGTATGAGGCTTCAAAAACTTCCATACCAGATATCTTCTTCAATTTGGAAGATATCTGTATTCTGATGATACAGTCTTGTAGGGCTTGATTAGCTCTACAGTTTGGTATATTAGACTGTACAGTTGTATGAGTGTATGCCAAAGATACAGGGGGTTGTTTACATTGTTGTTTTAAGAATATCTGTATTTTGGTTGTTAAACCTTTGAACCAAGATCCCTCAGTCAATCCAAGAGATAGAGAGGTCTAAGGTGTCTCAAATTAAAACTCTTGCTTAGATCTTTAATTTGGTTATACTTTTGTACAGTTTTGTACAAGCCCTCTTTGACTTTCAGGGGGGTCTTGGTTTTAAAAAAAAGGTCATATGGTATCTCCAGTTGTAGTGGTGTTACAGCAACATGGATGATACCATTGTGTAGCTCTCTATGTGAGCTTCAAGAAAAATAAAATTTTGGTATAGAATAACTTAAATATGCATAAGTTAGATGAGAGGTGAAAATAAGGGTTTTGACTTGTTTATTCTCCTCTAGGTTTCCTTATTCTATTTGGTGTTTACTTTAAGAGGAGTTTTTTCCTCTTATTTATTACCTGTATTGACTATGTTTGTTCAATACTTGTCATACCATTATTTATGGTATGTTGGATGTCATGCTAGTGCTCTGTTTTGAGTCACAGGCTGACAGAGACCAAAAAAGGGCTGATTTTAGCCCATTTTTGCTATTTTCAGCTGTTTTTGGACCCTTAAATCAGCCATTGCTGTAGTAATACCTGGCTTTAAGCATTAAAATCAGGTCAGAATGTGCTTAAGAGACATATAAACCAGGTAAAACAGTTTTTACCACTATTGTTTGAGCTTAAGGGTAGCTCTACCCTCTTGGAAAAATTTACAACTTCCCGCTTGGTATCAAAACCTCATCATCAATCAAGACACAGACCCTGTGACTCAATTCCAGGACAAAAGTGATGAACATTTGTGTGGATTTTGACATCTCACACCAGTAAGCAAGGAATTTGGGGGTCTGCCTTCCCATTAGGGCCAAGCATCTCTTTTCCTCCCAGAATCAATATTTCCAATTTATTTTTTATTTAATTCCTCATCATGTATTATACTTGTAATTTACATATGTAATTGAATTGAGTTTTTTCAGTACACCACTGTAATAATTGACACCTCATATGTAAATTGAAGTTCACTCATTTAATACATGCACACATTTTGACATTTCAATTGAAAATACTTCAATTTCTCATAACTTCTAAACTACACACAACACCTCAATTATAACACAAAAATTGATTTTTGACACCACATTTGATGTGAATTAAATTAAGGCTTTGTTTATTTTCAACTCTTCACAGAAAATACTAAAAACTCAATTTAAGCTTATTTAGAATTGAGTTACAGAAATTTAACCCAGAGGTGACCCCACCTTATTTGTTATGAGGAGTCCAATTGTGAAATAATTCTGATATGTTCATTTTTTGGATAAGGAGCTATAATAAGTTTCATTTAACGTTTTTCCAAAAACATTTCAATTTTAGTATTTTTGTTGAAAATTTATTTTTACTCAATTTTTTCAAGTAAAAATGTGTTTTCACAATTTTAAATTCCCAAATAATTTTTATTTTAAATTATAATTAAAATTTTAATTTTTTATGTGAATTTTATATTTATGTTCTGATTTTGTTATTCATAATATAAATAAATTCATTTTATTTATAATTGTATAACTTCTTTATTATTTTTGGCCTTTTGGGTATAAAAAAAAACCTCTAAGGCTCACAAAAGGTCAAAAATCCTTGAATATGTGTAGAAGTTCTTAAAAATGTGCAATGCACAAAAACATTCAAAATGTGAAAAATGGCCAGAGAAACAGTTTCCTTCGGAATTTCCTCAAATTATTATTGTTTCTTTATAGTCTTGTAGATCAATTCTGCCATAAACGTTGGTGAGTCTCTGACTTTGGAATCAATAATAAATCCTATTTTTTGCTCCATGGTCCTTGCTTTGAATTTGACCTTGAAGATGTGTTCAAATCTGAAATCGATATATTACTCTAATCACATGGATTACCCACCTTCTGTACTTCATGGTCCTGGTTTTTTCAATAGTTGAGGGACCATTTTGAAGAGAGTACAGCCCCCACTGAGATTTAGGAAATCAAGAAATCTCTATGATGGTATCGAAGCTGTCAGAGCTATTGGACCACCCTGCATCAATTGTCAGAAGAAGAGAATTGATTTTTTGAATATGCTACGGCCAGGTCTGCAAGGTTCCAATTTTGTGAACTCACAAAAAAAATTTTTTCTGCAGCCAACCATTAATTTCCAGAAGATCCAAGAGGATTATGGAGGAGAATCAATAAGGGTGGAAGATTTGGATTAGAAGCTCCTGTTGATAAGCCCCCAACCTCTGATACCACTTTTGGTCCCCCAATTGTGATTTGATTGGTGAAAGATTTTCTGAGATACTTACTAAATTACTTTACTTCTTGCTTTAGTAACTGCATCCAGGTTCAGAGGTGTTCAACAATGGGATAACACCACAAGCTCTTGGGCTTATGTTGGAGGCCCAATAGAAAACCCCATTTGAGTGGCCATAGAGGATCCTATTTTGGTGACCAGGAAGGATGGAAATACTGGAATATTCAAGATAGATCTAATTGCTACATCTGATTCTGAAGGTAGTAATGAACTGGATGATGAATGTGAGCCTTAGAGGTATTTTTATATACCCAAAAGACCACAGAGAAGAAAACTAAGTTATAACAAGAATAATAAATACATTTTCAATATAAAAAATGAAATAAGAAATAAATATAAAAATAAGATTTATAATGAAGATCTTACAATAAATCAAAATTAAAATTTGAAAATGTAAAAAAATATTTTTACATGAAATGATAAAGTAAAAATAAATTTGAATCAAAAATATCAAAATTAAAATATTTTTTGTAAAAAAGTTAATAAAATTAATTTTAATCTTTTTCTAAAGAAAGCAACATATGAAAATTATTTTACCATTAAATTCCTCACAAAAAATCAGGTGGGGTCACCTCTGAGTGAATATTCTGTAACTCAACTCTAAATAAGCTTAAATTGAGTTTTTAGGGTCTTTGGTATCAAAATCTGAATATGCTTAAAACCTTCATTTACTCAACAACACATGTGGTGTTAAAAATAAATTTTTTTGTTTAAATCTAGTTTTGGTGTGTAGCTTAGAAGCTATGAGGAACTGAATTATTTCCAATTGCAATGTCAAAATGTGCATGTGTATTACATAAGTGAACTTGATTTTACATATAGGTAATTGATAATTAAACATGTGCACTGTAATTTTTCAATTGAATTAAAATATTAGAATTTAAGTATATCACATGATGAGGAATTTAAGAAAAAAGAAATTTGAAATATTAATTTCTTTGGGGGGAGAGGGAAGAGGAATCTTGGCTCCAATGGTGCCAGACTCCCCAAATTTCTTGCTTACAGGTGTGAGATTTCAAAATTCACACAAAGGTATATCAATATTGACCTGAAAGTGAGTCACAATGTCTGCAAGTCATTTAATGATGAGGATTTAATACCAATAAGGGCAGTTTCAACAATTTCTGGGAGGGTAAAACTACCCTGAAGTTAAGAAACCTAACAAGAATAGTTTTGTATTGTTTTAAGGTCTCTTAAACACATTCGGATGTGTTTTGAAAGCCTTAATCTAAGTATTAATAAAGAAATGGCTGGTTCAAGGGAATAAAATGGCTAAATCCAGATCTTCTTTGGTCCAAAACAGGGTTCAATGACATAATTGGCTTTTATGGCGTCAGTGCATTTCTAAAGACTAATTAGAATAAATTTGACTTTTGGAGTAAGAGGATTGGTGAATATAAAACAATTTCTTCTTTACTCCAATTTTCCCTTGATGTTAGAATATTTCCCTTTTATAATTAGTTTAACGACTGTTCAACCAATCAATAAAAGATTTAAACCAACATTTCAAAAATAATTTCAAATATTTTAACCAGGAAAGAGAATCATTATAATAATTTCTACCCTTGAACTTCCCCAAAACTGAATTGAAGCATATTTTATCACTGTTAGCTTTGTGACTTTGTTTCCAAATTCACTCTGGTCACTTTTGGGTATATTTTATCTTTGATAATATTTTTGGAGACTTTGTTCTCATATTCCTTTCCTTCATCTTTTTTTTCAATTAATTACAATTGAAATTGCTCTTGAAGAAATTCTCTTTTATAGCCATTAATGTCTCTTGCAGAGTATCTTTGGATAAATTCTTATTTTTGGTGGAAGAATAAATATCTAAGATATTATTGTTTTATGTTAAAAAATTTACAAACAAAAGGTTGGTTGTGCTTTCTCTTGAAAGTCTTAAGATTTACTATTTTTAATTAAATTTTACCTTATACAAATTTTGAGGAAAGGAAAATTACTTTATTTTTAATCAAATTTTCATATCAACACCTTACATTTGGGGGTCCAGATGTGATATTCTACCTGCACCATAACTCTTTACCCATTTTAAATGTTTTTTCTTATATTGAAAAAATTAAGAATCCATACAAAATACTTGTAATCTCAAAAATTCATAAAATAATTCCTTTGTGCATATCATAAGTGAGGCTTTATTTTTCATTTTTATTTTGAAAAATACCCCTTTCTTACTTAAATAGCTGTTTATTAATTAATTTTAGTGTCTGAAAATGTCAAAAGAGAAGAAAAGATTGAAACAGCTTCAACATTGACCAGCATTATTCCAGCCAGTACTCTCAATTCTGACCATGATAGTACAGCTATTATAACACAGAATAATCAACCAGAACCTATCTCTTCTGAATTAACAAATTTGAATATTATTAATACTATTAACAAAGCAAAGAATTTGGAAAATAGTAATTTTTTGACAAGAAATTACTATTTTTAAGCTTTTTAATTATAGTTATACCTTTGAACAGAATATGAGCCAGCTATAAAACTTCAAGACTATCTCAAAACCCTTATATATGTGATTATTGAAAAAGGACAAGGGTCAGTAAATCAAGCTCAACCTGACAAATTATGCCATTATGAATCTGGTAACACTGTTTTCCCTTCAAAAAGAGCTGAAACAACCACAATAAGCCTCAGTGGAAAACTACAAATCCAGTAAGAAGAAATACAACAATGCACTTCAACACAAAGAGTATCACATCCTAGAAGACCTTTTGAAAATCTGTGTGAACTCTTACTCAACTGTGATAAAGCTTCTGGGCCATCCCAATACTAGAAAGTTACTGAATGGATGGGAACCATTGATGGAAAAAAAGAATATGATTCTTTCAACAGCTGAATAGAGGAAAAATAACCCACCACCACTCAAAAGGTTTCCAAAAAAACCTGTGAGCCTTTGAGATATGAGTGATTTTTCAAAAGGTCACAAAACAACTTTACAAAACTTGTAATCAAAATAATAGTCTTAAAATAGTAAAAATGCCATGAAAAAGCATAAGTTCTTGATTTATTCCAGAAAAAGATAAATGAACATGTAAAAAAAAAACCATTAGATTCCCCATCAAAAGCTACATATATGACTCTTTTATTTCATATCTGTAAACCCAATACTTACTGATATGACTTGAATATATGCACTTTTATGATCAGTGCATATATTTGTGGCTTTTAGCTCATACCTATTGACTGAAACATGATAAATAGTTTATGAAAAAATGAATTTACCACACAATAGCTGTAAGAATAAAGATATAGACCTTATTTTGAAAGCTCAAAGAAAGGTTAAAACATATAGGGGATATTGGGAAAAATAGAAATAGCTGTTGACTACTTTGAATCAAAAGTGGTCTAAATTTAAAAACGTAGATATATTTTCTCTAAATATGATATTTTTCTATTATCAATATGAATAGTATTCATATTAATATATAAAATTCATATTGGGAATAGTATTCTGATTAATTTTTATTTATTAATTAATAACAATTTTTTACACATTTATTGATTTCTGATAGCCTTGATAAATAGCTTTACATATATTAATTTATCTTATATTAATTTATTCATTTTATCATATCTTTTCCAGAATATAATTTATATTATCTTATTAGTTCTTAATACTATAATCATTTTTATGCCTTAATTATACTGATTCTTTATTATTGTAATTATTTTCAACTTTATTACTCATCAAAGTTAGGAAATTAATAGTACAATAAACAAAATATTAATACCTCTTGGTTATTTTTTCATAGTCAAAACTTACATTTGGGAGCCTGTGCTTGATATTTACTACAAAGACCTTTTAAAAATATTCAAATTGGGTTCATCCAATAATAAGCTATAATGATAATCATAAAGAATTATATAATAACTTTATATTTCATTCTTTTGAAATCAATTGAGGAATTTGGAAAGAAATTGTATTGTTCTATTAATGGTTTCTCACATCTTCAGATTCAAAATCAATTTCTTTGAGTTATTCGATTTATTAAAAAAAGATATTTATAAGTTAATAATCAATGTATATTGTGATTTAATTTTAAAAAATCATATCAATTTTTCTTTTTTTGAAAAATCAAAAATAAGATAATAATAAAAAAAACATTTTATTTATTTTTTTCTACTAATTGCCCTTTTATAAAAGGATATATAAGCAATTTTTATGTGTAAATTGCCATATCTTTCTAAAAAGAACACTTCTTATAGAAATTCTTTCATTTATTTGTCTTTTTTAGTGCTTGAAAATAACCCCACAGAGGAAAATCAAGCCACTGTTGAGATATTAGTTGAAGAAGCATGTGAAAGTTTGCCAACACCAACAGTAAATAAGAAAAGAAAAGATAAGAAATTATTTTTTCCAGGACCTACTATTCAGGACTCTGAAGGTGAGCACCTTTCTTTGAATTCTATAACAGAATAAATCTTTCTAAAATCTTTATTTTATCATTTTGTTTCAATTATGACTACTAAAAGAGGTTCCCAATAATACATGAAATCAGATGGAGGCTGACTAAGAGGTAGAAATGATCACACAAAATGGAAAAGAAAGGGAAAAATGCCCAGTGGAACAGAATCCACACAAGAAAGTTCCATATGCAAAAGGAAAGTTTCAGAAATTCAAATAATTTCTGGACCAGAATTGGAACCAAGTATCAGTCATTCCAACAGAAACCAATCACATTCAGAGACCTCAGATAGAAATCTAAATGAGCCAGTCCAAGAAGTACTACACACTCCACAAAGAAAAAGATTGGTAAAGTCTACCACAACTCCACCAAGGAGTGATGAACTCATGGCACATCATCAAAAGATTTCTGAAGGAAGAGGAAGTAGCAAGATACCCAATGAATGTAATCTACTATCAGCCAAACCTCAGATCAAGGAATAAAGGAATGGCACAGCAGAAAAGGGAGAGGCAAGACAGGGGAAGCCCCAGTAGCTTCTACCAGCAAGCCACAAGCAAACCAACATCCCTAATAAGGGAAGAAAAACAAGAAAAAGAACTGGAAGAAGCCATATTCCCCCAGTTACAGGATCCCAAGACTCCAAAAAGATTGCATGGACAATTTATTAAACATTTCCAGAACCTTGATGGAATTTGGGGAAAAAGAGGAAGAAAGAATGAGACAGCCATCTTTCCCAGATAAATAACTTTGTCTTCTGTTGTTGTAAATATTTATTAGAAATCAAGCATATTATCTTACCCTTAAAAAAATCAAAAAAGGTTATTATTACTAAATTAAATAAGCAATAATATATTATATTTAGCTCAAATTGTTGTAAAAAATAAAAAGGAAATAGATAAAATAAAATATATGGTTTAAAATAAAAAGCCAAAATATTTGATTAATAATACTCAAAAATTGATACAAGGACAAAAAGAGTTGTATAAGTAAATAAGAGATATCAAATAAAAGACTCGGAAAATAAATTGTGACCAAAGTGCTGACAACACTACAGAGAAATTGAACAAATTATCTATTTCTGTTGAAAACTTGAAGAAAACACTTAATAAAACCAAAAACTACTGCTAGACCATGTAGAAAAAAGTGATGAAGAAAGAATGAATCTGAAAGATGACATTCAAACTGAAACTAGACTTATTACTGAGAAAATGGATAATGTAAATGGGTCCAATTTAAATATACCAAAGTTATCAACCCCATTTTACCATATAGAAATCCTGGTTAAGACAAAAGAGGAACTAGCAAGACCCTCAATATCAGAATTAAGCCAGAATGACAATAGCCAAGTCTTAGTGAAAGAAGCCCCCCAGCTTAAAGAATTGCCAACATTAAGAGGTGAAGGAGAATGTGACCACATTCCATTCATTAAGAAAATTGAAATGTTTGAAGAAGATTATGCCATCCCAGATGAATTCATAACTGCAATATTAAATTAATGATTTGAAAAATTTTCAAAAAAATGGTATCATGGTATAAGATGAATGAATGGCAAAAAATACCTGGTCTTGGTGGAAAAATGAAACATTAGACAAGTGGGAAAATGATTCCTGAAGGTATAAATGGAAAATTCATCTGAAAACTCATTCTTTGACACAGAGAAAGACAAAACTTCAACTTGGTTCTTGAAACAAGATGAAAGATTAGATGCATTATATCCAGAAATTCCACAAAAACTGGTGCATATGAAAATACTAAAAAAGTGGGGAGGAGAATTGGAACATTCTCTGAGAAGCAGGCGCAGAGAACCATGTTCCACAGAGGAATGCAGAAATGCACTAGAGGAAATTTTGACAAGAACCAAAATTGTTAGAAAATGTAAATAATTGGACATATAAAGCTCAAATAAACCATTTATTAAAAAGAACCAAAAAAAAAGAGAATTTCAAACCCAATGACACTAATGAGAAAAGTGAATGCCATAAACGTGGTTGTATTAGGAACTTGGCTAATAATTGTCTCAAAAAGGCAAAAATTAATGAGATTTTGGAAACAGAAGGCCACAATGACAAAGGGGAAGAGTCCCATTCCAAAAAGGATATTGAAGAATCAGAAACATATGAAAGTGATGAAATCAACCAAGTTAATAATTAATAATGAATATAGAGGGAGTTCTCAGGTCAAAACTGCAAAAGAATTATTAAAAATAAGGTTCTTAACTTAAGGTAACTTATTTTTAACTCCAGCTTAAAGTTACCAGTGTTATTCTTAACTCCAAGTAACTTGAATCCTACTTTGGATTAATTATTTTGAGTTTTAATGAAAAATAAGTTTATTTATATTAAAGTTGATCACATTAAAAACTTAAAACGAGAGTTTCAAGAGAAAATCTCTTAAGCTGAATTTTTAATTAATTTTGAAAGAAAGCTTAATTTTCATTAAGAATAATTAAAACTGTTACTTTTTAAGGCTAATTAGAAATTAGAAATTCTGAAAAAAGATGCTTAAAATTTCATGTATACACAGAACACATTAACCTGTAAGCTTTGTGAAAGCTTCAAGCATATCTTTTGAGAATTGTATTTTGAATGAATTTTTCAAGTTATTGCTATTTTCCCATGTAAAATATAAATAAAAACCAAACATATCCTTTTTATAAGTTTTTGATACTTGTAACTTTAAATTTTTAACCTCATTTAAGTTTTTGAAGTTGAATTAATCTTTGAAAGTACTCAAAACCTTGATTTGAAGCTTTCATAATGTGATTTATTCTTTGGCAGCTTGCAATTCCTGTCCCAATTGGAATAAAACCAGTTCAAGCTTTAAGGTTGGATCAGATTCTAATATTAAAGCTCAAATAATATTTCAAATCATCCAATACACGTGAGCAATCTTAATAGAGTATTTTCAGATCTCAAAAGCTGGGTACCCCAGATCTACTTGGTCTTTTTCCTCTGTCCCACCTTTCTGCATAGATTTTTCCCTTTTATTTATTTAAAGCCATACTATGGCCTTAAACCCTTTTAGATTGAGCTCACACAGGATTTACATTCTGTATGGGAAATACTTAGACAATTCAGTAAATATACAAAACACCTCAATTTTAACTAAAGTTTTGGTAGGTTTGCATAAACCCTATGAAACTTTGGATTTAAGCTAAAATAAGCTTAAATTTAACACTTGCAAAAATGATGAAAAAAGGTGCAATTGTACTGTTAGATTCTTAAATCTTCTAATAACATCAAAAATAACCAGTTTTGGCTATACAGCCCTATGGGTCCACCCTAGCTTATTTTTTGTGTAGAATCCAAAAATAACATAATAATCATAACTTTGTTTATGCAAAAACAATTTATGCTTATTTTTTGTCATTTTTGATTTCAAATATAATTGATACCTCTGTTCAGAATTAAACAACTGCATAAAAAGCTGTTTGTGGCTATATGGGTATGTGATACAGATCCCACAGGCTCACAAGGCAAGAGAAAATCTGGACACAGGAGCTTACTGCACATGCGCTGGAAGAACATATCTAAAAACACTTGTAAAAGATTTGGAAAATCAACTAATACCAATACAAGGAGTCAAGTTGATTAGTGAAAGGTTTGTTTATGAAACTCTTGATAGTAGTAAGAATATCAAGAGTACTATGACTGCTCTCAGTAGAAAAATATGACATAATGAAATATTATAACCACAAATTTAAATATAATTATTAAGAATAATTATATATAAAAAAGGAATTCAATTATTATTATATAATATAATAATGAAAAAAATAATAATTATAGTAAATTATAATTATTATATTATTGCTATAGTCACTGACAATTATAACAATAAGAAGTGTAAAGCTCTGAATGAGACAATTACACACGGAAAATATTAATATTTAACCACTTATAAATAATATATGAGTATTATTTATAAAAAAATTATAACACACACTGTGCAGAAATAATTCTAATACAAAAACTCTATATAAAAAAACTAATAATAAATAAAAAAAGATATAGGATTTTAGAGAAAACTTACTTATAATATTTATTTAATACAACAAGTCAAACAACAACAGTTATTATATCAAGTAATAATTATGAGTTAAAAAAAAGCCAAAACCAAATATTTTCAAAGATAAAACAACTTTTTATAATAAAAATTATGATTAAAAAGTTTTTGAGAGGAATTCGGGGATTTCAAAAGATATTTTAAAGAAAATAATTTTATAAAATAAAATATATTATAGGTGATTACAACAATAATCTAATTTCTATGATTTAAACTTTTTAATTTCAGATTTATAAAGAATAAAGTATTTAAGAAATATTCTAATAATAAGGTTTTATATATAATAAAGATTTACCTGTTTAAATGTCTAATATGATTGGATTTATAATTAATTATGGACAAAAACAGTGATTAAAAGACTCTTTTTATGTCTACAGAGAAGCTCTCATGATTCATAATGGATATAGAGAGCGTTCTCAGGTCAAAACTGAAAAACAATGCTTAAAAAGAAGGTTCTTAACTTAAGGTAGCTTATCTTTAATTCCAATCGAAAGTTACCAGTGTTATTCATAACTCCAAGTAAACTTAATCCTCATTTAAGCTCGTTATTTCAAGTTTTAATATCAGATAAGTTTACTTATATTGAACTTCATCACAAGAACAACTTAAAAATAGAGTTTCAAGCAGAAATCTCTTAAACTCAATTTTTAATGAATTTTTAAATAAATCTTAATTTTCTTCAGGTATAATAAAGAGAGTAACTTTACAGGATAATTACCCAGGAAATCTGTTTATAAAAAATAACTAAACTTTAATTTAGATATAGATATTATTAAATTGTAAGTTTTGTGAAATGGTCAAGCAAATCCATTAAGAATTGGATTTTTAATGAATTTTTGAAGTGATTACTATTTTTACATGTAAAATAGCAATACACACTAAACCTTAACTTTTGAGAAGGTTTTAATGCTTGTAACCTTAAAGGTTTAAGCTTATTTAATATTTTTAAGCTTATTTGAGCATTGACAGGTCTCAAAACTTTAATTTAAAGCCTGCATATTGGGATTTACCCTTTGGCAGCTTGAAATTCCAGTCCAAATTGGGATGAAACCAGTTTAAGCCTTAAGGTTAGATCAAAGTCTAATCTTAAATTTTAAATAAGGTTGAAAATCCTCCAGTACAGGTTGTAAGATTTGTCTATGAAACTGTTGATAATATTACTATTAATCAACAGTACTATGACTGTTCTTATGAAATATAATAATAAAGAATTATTATAACCACAATTAAATAATTAAAGAATTATTACCTTCATGTGTTATACACTACTAGTGATTATAACAGTGAGCAGTAATTGTCTACAAGAATCAATTACAAGAAGAATTTAATAATGAAAACTTCTTTTATTAAAATAATAAAGTTATTTTAATATATAATTATATTTTGCAAGAATTATTATAAAGATAATCCTTGAAGAAAACAATTACTAGAGAAAAACTTTAAGAACTAAAATCAATCACTCACTAATACTCCAAAGAGCTTATTGAAAGATAAAGCAGAGAGATTTGATGTAGAGTTGTGGATTTAATGGATCAAAATGATTTGAAAACAATATTAAAACAATATATATCTGATTTCTATTATTTCACGTCTTTCTGATCGATTCTGAAAGAATAAAACACTTAAGCAAAGTTTAACTAATATTTACCTGTTGGTAACAATGATATAAATGAATAATGTGATGATGATTTGGAAAAAACAGCAAGAGGAGGCCTCTTTTGAGTTTAAGACAGCTCACAGTGGCGTTCCATGGAGCAAACTGAAAAACCAGTGAGTGAGAAAACAATAAGACTTTTTGGATTATTGATTGCATCATCAGTTGTCACATAAGATTATCATAATTGCTTAAATGAGGTTTTTACGTGACTACCAACCAATTCAAGGTTAAGAATAAAAGGAGTAAAAACTGGAAAATTTTCTTTTATTCCAAATTAATAACTAATTTCCAAATTTATCAATGTTATTGGAAATTTCATCACAGAATGTATTTTCTGTAAATTTTCAAAGATTCTGTGTTTCACCTGGAATCCTCAAAAATGGACTGTAAGTCAAGCTTTGAATTTTACATATAGAACTATGGTTCTTTTTGGTTTTTATATGAAATATAAAGTTTACAATTGGTCCTGAAAGTTTCAGAAAGATTCATTAAGAATTGTATTTTTAATGAATTTTTGAAGTTTTACCTCATTTCTACATAGAATTGCAAATAGCAGTCTATGGCTAGTTGCTATGAGGTAAATCAATGGATACTAGTCCAAAAAGGGTTTTAATTAATCTTTTGGGGTTTATCCATGAAAAGTCATTAATAATTGACATGGTTACAAGAGTCTAAGTTGCTCTTTACCTCCTTGGCATATCAAAATAGCAGGTTATTTGCTATTTTCTTATGATTTACTGAAGTTGTAACATGGTACCAAGTTCCCAAAAGGGTTTAGTTTCCAATTAGGCAAAGATCAGCCATTGATCCAAACTTTGGAGCTGTCCACACCTCAGAGGCCTCAGAAGTTAGGTACCTTGGCTCTCTTTGATGTCTTTTGTCCCCCTTGCCTATTTTGTATGTCAAAATAGAATTTTAAGCTATAAGTGAGATATCCACTATGGGTGTACCAAAGGTGCATGTAAGAATACCATAATATTAAGTTCCCAAAACATGAATAACACTATCCTTAGTGTATATATAACATGGGATTTCTCACATTCCCATTATTTTGGCATGAAATAGAGAAAAACAAAATTTTTCATGGATCTTTTATGTGGTATTGATGATGTGGTATTGAAGTATTTTCCATATTACCACCTCAAAGAGTTAATTTGAGCTTATTCACTCTATGGAGCTACCCTAGGTGGACTTTTGTGCAGAATACAAATCTGGCCTTAAATCCATGGATCTACTTACTCAATAAAAGGTTATTCATCTTTTCTGAAATCAAAAATGATGAATTTTGAAGATATGCATGGCTTATGGGTTATGCATAGTTCAAAACTTTTTTTTAAGATAATTGTGGCCTATTTGGGTATGTAAAATATACCTCAAGGCTCACATTCCCTCCCACCAAAAAATAAAACTGTACTACAATTTTATCAATGTTATAAAGAAGAAAAAGGGCCCAAAGGGGGGTAATGTCCACTGTCCAACCTCTTTACATTACTTAGTTCAAGTAATTTAAAGCACATTTATAGACATATTAAGGCTTGTGGCCTTCTTTCATGTCTAAAAATTCTTAAGAGTTTATCTGAGTCAGGTATTTCTTATTCTGCCATTCATTCATTCATCTTCATGTATTGGATTTCTATATCTGACAAGATATTCTTGCTGATGTTTACGCCTAAGTCTCCTTTCTTCTATGACTTTCTTTATTTTTCTGTCTTCACTCTGTTCCACTGGTGGTACAGTCAAAGGAGTTGGGTTCCTTAAAGGAAACAATCCTCTGTCAGTTGGTTGATAAGGCTTTATCAAGCTGACTGGAAAGGTTGGGTGTTTATTTTCCAATTCCCCACTTAATTCCACTTGAACTGCATTGGTTCCATGTAAGGAAACACTAACAAAAGGTCCTAAATTGGAATATTTAAGCTTCTTTGGGAATTTGATATCATTAAAATTCAAGGTTGAAACTAGAGCTAGGTCCCCTACTTTTAAGTCTGGTACTTTGTGACTCTTGTCCAACTTCTGTTTTTCATAGTAAAAAGCGTCATTCATAATATGTTTTGCATGACGTTTCACTTTATCAAGAGTTATCTTGAAGCTGGAAGCTGTAGAATGAATGTCAATCAAGTCTTTCCTCAGTGTTTCTGCTGGGAGTCTTTGATTCCATCCTGTTTCTAACATAGCAGGAGTTTGACCTGTGGAAGAATGGGCTGATGTATTATATTCCAAGTCTAATGCAGGTATCAGAGTGCACAAGTCATGGGTAAAGCCATCCGAGTATTTGAATTCTAACCCATAAACACAAAATGTCCTGATCATGTCTTTTAAAGTTTGAATCATTCTCCCTGCTAGCCCATCTGTTTGAGGGTGATATGCTGTAGAAAATGATAACTTAGCCCCAAACCATCTATTAAGATTGGTCCAAATTGCAGATGTAAACTTGGGATCTCTGTCACTTATGATATTCTTAAATAATCCTGTATGAGAAATAACTCTACTCCATAGAAGAAGAGCTGTATCCATAGCTGTGTCATTTTTCTGACAGGGTAAGAATATGGGAGTCTTGCTATATCTTTATACAATCACTAAACAAGCGTTATAAATTTTGTCACCACTTGAAGGAAGTGCCATGACCCAATCCACGTGAACAACTTCCCAAGGGGTTTTTGGTTCTTGAATATGGATCATAAGTCCAAACTTCTTGCATGTACTCCTGTTTTCTTTTTGGCATCTGTCACAGGAATGGAAACATTCAATGGTCTCTTTTCTCCAAGATGGCCACCATTCACAGTTCTTCACTTTCTCAAGTGTTCTGTCCTCTGACAGGTGTCCAGAGTAGATGCTCTCATGGCATTCAAAAAGAATGGTGTTGATAAGCAGTCTAATACACAATGCCATTACACAAGAATGTTTGGTTCTGTGGTAAATTGTTCCATCAAACAAGTGAAATATTCCTTCAGAATAGGAACTTTTCCAAACTTCATCCAGTGTATTGACCAATGATTGATCTTTGCAGTCTTTACCTAATAAGGAAGTCAAGATATGGAAATTCTTTTCCTGCTTATAAGATTCTCTGACTTCTTCAAACAATTCAGTCCCAATATCAGTTATGTTAATTTCTTCAATTGGAATCTGTGGTTCTGCTTCCAAAGGTAAATAGGCTGGGTTATCAGGAGTTCTGGCTAATTCCCATCTGCTAAGTCCATAAGCATTCCTGTGAATGTTTCCTGCTTTGTGAACTATAGTCATGTTTCCTCTATATTCTTGAATAGCTATTTTCCATCTCAACATATGTCTGTTGGGAGTTTTCATGTTAAGGAGTGATTTCACAGCATTACAGTCAGTTATCACTTCAAAAACACTGCCATCAAGATAATGGTGTAATTTCTCAAGTGCCCATACCAAACATATGAACTCCATTTGGCTTGAACCATATCTGGCTTCTGCTGGTTTGATTTGTCTTGAGATGTAACAAACTGGTCCTACTGTAGGGTTTTCATAAATAATTTGGACTTGATGTAGGGCTGCCCCTAATCCATCTCCATATGCATCAATGTACAATTTAAAAGGGATATTCCAGTCAGGAATGAGGAGCAAAGGTACTTCTGTAAGAGCTTTCCTTATCTTCTCACAAGCTTTAATTCTCTCCTGTGTCATTTCAAATACTGTTTGTTGATCACAGATTCTATAGAGTGACTTGGCTATAATTGCAAAATATTTCAAGTGTTTCCTGTAATAACTGGCAAATCCAAGAAAAGACATCATTTCTTTTCTATTCTGGGGTATTGGCTTAAGTAACACTGCTGCCACTTTATTTTTTGTCAATAACCAAGCTTAAACCAGAAACAATATGTCCTAATGCTTTGAGTTCTTCAAAATCAAAATTAAATTTCCTGAGTGAAATCTTCATATTTACTTCTGCAACTTTGTGAAGTACTATTGAAAGTATTTCAAGGTGTAAATACCATGAATCAGAACATATGATGATATTATCAATATGTGATAATAAGCCATCCTTCAGATAATTCTGTAGGGAAGATGGTATTAATCATTCTTTGATGATGAGATGGTGCATTTTTGAAATCAAATGGCATTCTATGATACTCATAAATACCACAGTGAGTGATAATTCTAAGTAATTTCTTAGATTTAGGCGTCAAAACATTCTGATGGAAGCCTTTCAATGCATTGATTGATGTTATAAACTTGGATTTAGACAATTGGGTCAAGGTTTCTTGTATTCTAGGAATAGGATACCTATCTGGAACTGTGTAGGTATTCAATTCTCTAAAATCTCCAACCATTCTTGATTTATCATTATGCCAAGAAATAATAACAGGTGTTATCACTTAAACCTCTTCATTATGGCCTATTTTCCTTAGTACACCAAGTTGAATCAACTCTTGGATATGTTTTTCCAAGGCTTCTCTAGCTCTGAGACTGGCTGGATAAGCTGGTCTTCTAAGTACTGGAGGGTATGGTCTGTCACTATTAAAAGTAAGATCAACTTCATGCCCTTTTATAGCGCCTAATGGTTCATTATAAGGAAAAAAAGAATCTTTTTATGTGTAAAATACATGAATAAGTTCCTTCCTCATTTTGGGTGACAATGATGTAGTAATTTGTGCTTCAACAAGTTGATTAGCTGAAAATTCTTCCTTATAAGTATCATTCTTGGAAGATACCATCAATATTTGTTTTCACATATTGGAAAAAGCAAATTTTTGTCTTTTGTTTTCTCTAATTGTAAAATATCTGTCTTTATGGTTATAGATGTAAATACCATAAATATTCAAGTAATCATTTCCAAGGATGATATGTTGAGATGTGCAATTGTCCATCACTACTATCTATGTTTTCATTCTTATGCTTCCTGCAGGGTGTGGGAACACAATATTAGTGTCTAATATGCGCAAAGGGTACATATTGTTACTGGCACTACTAAATTGCACACCTTCTCTTGGTAAAAGATGGTTTTTACATTCAGGAAGTATAACTTGGAGATAGTCTTTGCCCACACAAGTTCAAAATGCCCCTGTATCCAAATTTACTTTGGCTTCAATATCATTCATCAGAATTGATGTGATACAAGATGCTCCAGAAGTATGACCTTTTCCTCTAGCAGGTCTTGTCTTACACATTCTGGCATCTTGGATATTGATCAGGTTATGACAGTCCTAACTGTACTGTGGCAAGTGAGTATGGACTTCTGTGACCTCACAGAAAGCTGTAATGTTTTCAATGATATAGTCCTCTATTGGTGTATCCTCAGAGACTTCAGAATCTAGGTCAGATTATTCTTTCTCTTCAGTACACTGAGCTTCTTCAATTACTTGAACTTCATTGATTTTTGTCTTTTTAGTGCAAGTGTTGGCTAAATGTGAAGTACTTCCACATTTATGACAATTCAAGACAGGTTTTTCAGGTCTTCTATCCTCTCTGGAAATCTTTGGGACCATCTTGGACTCTATAGAGATTTTAGTCCAAGTTTTACCAATTCTTGTTCTAATAATGATATCTTCCATTGCATTAATGTAGTCCTCTGTTGAACAGGGTTCTACACATCTGCAATTGATAGCATTTTCTAGTTCTCCTCCACATTTTCTTGATATTTTCATATTAATCATAGTGTCAGAAATATCTGGGTTTAAAGCAGATAATCTGTCTTTTTGCTTGAAGAACCATGTAAGTGGTTTATCTTTTTCTGAGTTAAAAATGGCACTTTCAAAAGCATTTTCAATTTGGAACCTCCAAGAATTATTGGCCCATTTGGTAATCATTTCAGATTTCCACCAAGGCCAATCATGTTTTCCATGTTCTATACTTGTCTTGTAATACCATTTCTTTGCAGTTCTGGTAAACAGAGAGTGTAATTTTCCCACTATAATTTCATCAGGTATGTGAAAATCTTCTTGCAACATATCAATAGCTCTTATGAACTCAATATGGTTGTATTCTCCTTCACCAGAGAATGTTGGCTATTCTTCCAATTTGGGAATATCTTTTGCACAAATAACATTTTTTTTCCTAAGAATGGGGTCAAAAATTTTTTCACAGAAACTTTCTCTTCAGTAAAAGGTGTAGAATGTCTTGGCATAATTCTTATGAATTTTTTCTACATTTGCAATGATTTCATTTCTTAACTTCTGCCTTTCACTGTCACTTTTTTCCAAATGTGTGGCAAACTGATTGGTATTTTTAGCTATTTCCAAGACATGATCTTTCAGAATTTCAATTTTATCATTAATGTTTAAAATGGAAAGATCTTACATTTCATCATTTTGAACTTGATATTTACTCTCAATTCTGTCACATGTATTGGTAAGTAATTCCAGTGTGGTAATTACAGACTTGTGCATTTCAGCAGACTGTTTGTCATTCTTTTTTAAGTGATTTATGTCCAATGTTATTTTGGTTAGCTTTGCATCAAATTTACCAATTTTTACATCAATATTGGATTGAACAAAATGTATTTCATCTATTATTTGCATGGAAATGTTCTGTTCATCTTTTCCTGCTCCTTGGCTGCAAATTCCATGAGAGTCTGGCCGTATTGAACACCCTTTCCATGGCTGAAGGCTCCAATTTGGGAATCCTGTACCCTTGTGGGTAAGGTCTGTGCCAATTGCCTTTGCCTTTGCCCTTGCCTTGATGGTTCTTGGGACCTCTCTGTTTCTTCTGAGGTCCTTTGAGCCTGTCTTTGGACACTTCTGGAGCTGGTAGACACCACTGGGCCTTCTGTCTCCAAAGCTGGAGTCATTTTCAGTTCTGTCTTCTGGTCTATGGATAAAAGACTTTGGTTCTTCAACCAATTCTTTATCTTTTTGACCTTGTCTTTGCAAGACAATGAGCTCCAACCTCCTAAGAGTTCTATGGTCTTATCCTGACCCAGAAAGCTTTTGATGTGTAAGTAGGAGTTCATGGCCTCCTGCCAAAGGCTTGGGCATATTTCCCATTCCTCTTCTTTGGCTTCTCTGAACCAGCTTTTGTATTGGCATTGATAAATTTCTATTGCTGCCACTTGAAAGTGGTTCAGCCCATAAAATATGATCATGAATCAGTTCAGATTCAGAGTTCACATCAAAGTTTGTGGGCACAGACCTTGAAGAATGTGGGGCAACTCTGGAATCCTCCAAATGTGTCTTTCTTGAGGAAGACTTGACAATTCGGGATTTGGCTTTGCCTCTTCCTTGTCCACATCCATCTGGTTGGACTGAATAATTGCTTTCATTTCTGGTATGCACCATCTTCACGTCAAATTTAAGATAAAGAGTGAAAATATAAAGATAAAACACACCTTTTGGTGGTAATTTAGTCTTTTCAGAGTTGAATAAGGTGCCTCTTTTAGCAATTTGCACCTCAATACTGTCCTCAGATTCTGGACTGGTAATATATCTCTTACTGAATCTTTTACCAGCTGCACAGTATTTGATTAAAGACACTAGAAAAATTATAAAAGAGAAAAATTATTTTTTATACCTGTTAAAATATTTTTTAAAGATTTTTTATAAGTTTTTATTTTTTTAATATCAAAAAAATTATTCTTTTTAAAGAAAAAAAACTAAAATTTAAGATTTTGAATGAAAATTAATTCAGAGTAACTCAAAGCATAATTTTCTAAGTTTTTGGATGTGAAAAAGCCATGTGTAAAAACAGTATAAAATTAAACCAAATTTCTCAATGAAAAAGATTTTAAGACAATTTCAAAAATGATAATTTTGACTTTAAATTGAAAGAAAAAAATATTATTAAATAATATATTCTAGAACTTAAAAATATATTAATTAAGGGTACAAGGTTCAAAAAAACACGGCCAGGGTCCCAAATGTAAGATGTGTCTATGAAACTGTTGATAATATTACTATTAATCAACAGTACTATGACTGTTCTTACAAAATATATTAATAAAGAATTACTATAACCACAGTTAAATAATTAAAGAATTATTACCTTCATGTGTTATACACTACTAGTGATTATAACAGTGAGCAGTAATTGTCTACAAGAATAAATTACAAGAAGAATTTAATAATAAAAACTTCTTTTATTAAGATAATAAAATTATTTTAATATATAACTATATTTTGCAAGAAGTATTATAAAGATAATCCTTGAAGAAAACTATTACTAGAGAAAAACTTTAAGAACTAAAATAAATCACTCACTAATACTCCAAAGAGCTTATTGAAAGATAAAGCAGAGAAATTTGATGTAGAGTTGTGGATTTAATGGATCAAAATGATTTTATAACAATATTAAAACAATATATATCTGATTTCTATTATTTCACGTCTTTCTGATTGATTCTGAAAGAATAAAACACTTAAGAAAAGTTTAACTAATACTTCCTTGTTGGTAACAATGATATAAATGAATAATGTGATGATGATTTGGAAAAAACAGCAAGAGGAGGCCTCTTTTAAGTCTAAGACAGCTCACAGAGGTGTGCCATGGAGCAAACTGCAAGCCAGTGAATGAGAAAACAATAAACCTTTTTGGATTATTGATTGCATCATCAGTTGTCACATAAGATTATCATAATTGCTTAATTGAGGTTTTTACAAGACTACCAACCAATTTAAGGTTAAGAATAAAAGGAGTAACAACTGAAGAATCTTCTTTTATTCCAAAGTTATCAATGTTATTGGAAATTTCATCACAGAATGTATTTTTGGTAAATTTTAAAGATTCTGTGTTTCACCTGGAATCCTCAAAAATGGACTGTAAGTAAAACTTTTAATTTGACATATAAAAGTATAGTTTTTTTGTTATTATATGAGATATACAGTTCTCAATTGGTAGTGAAAGTTTCAGAAAAATTAATTGAGAATTGTATTTTTAATGAATTTTTGAAGTTTTACCTCATTTCTACATAGAATCACAAATAGCAGTCTATGGCTAGTTGCTATGAGGTAAATCAATGGATACTAGTCCAAAAAGGGTTTTAATTACTCTTTTGGGGTTTATCCATGGAAAGTAATTAAGAATTGACATGGTTACAAGAGTCTAAGCTGCTCTTTACCTCCTTGGCACATCAAAATAGCAGGTTATTTGCTATTTTCTTATGATTTACTGAAGTTGTAACATGGTAAATAAGTTCTCAAAAGGTTTTAGTTCACCAATTAGGCCAAGATTAGCCATGGATCCAAGCTTTGGAGCTTTCCATTCCTCAGAGGCCTCAGAAGTTGGGTACCTTGGCTCTCTTTGATGTCTTTTGTCCCCCTTGCCTATTTTTTAGGTCAAAATAGAATTTTAAGCTTCAAGTGAGATATCTGCTATGGGTGTACCAAAAGTGAATGTAAGAATACCAAAATATTAAGTGCCCAAAACATGAATAACACTATTCTTAGTGTATATGTAACATGGGATTTCTCACATTCCCATTTTTTTGGCATGAAATAGAGAAAATCAAAAATTTTCACGGATCTTTTATGTGGTATTGAAGTATTTTCCATATTACCACCTCAAAGAGTTAATTTGAGCTTATTCACTCTATTGAGCTACCCTAGGTGAACCCTTGTGTAGAATCCAAATCTGGCCTTAAATCCATGGATCTACTTACTCAATAAAAGGTTATTCATCTTTTCTGAAATCAAAAATGTTGAATTTTGAATATATGCATGACTTATGGATTATGAATAGTTCAGAATTATATTTTTAAGATAATTGTGGCCTATTTGGGTATGTAAGATATACCTCAAGGCTCACACAGGTGGACAACCTGAATTGAATCCTTGCAGATCCAAAAATCTGGGTACCCCAGCTCTGTTTGGTCTTTTTCCTTTGTCCCACCTTTTTGCAAGTATTTTGCTCTTTTATTTATTTAAAGCCATACTATGGCCTTAAACACTTTCAAATTGAGCTCATGCAGGATTTACATTCTGTATGGCAAATCCTTAGCCAATTCAGTAAATATACACAACACCTCAATTTTAACTAAAATTTTGGTAAGTTTTCAGAAACCTTATTCAACTTTAAATTCATGCTTATTTAAGCTTAATTTTAACAATTTTAAGAAAATGTTAAAAAAGTTACATTAGTACCGGAAGATTCTTAAATCTTCCAATAACATATAAAATAAGATTTTTTTGGTATAACACCCTATGGGTGTACCCTAGGTAATTTTTGGTGTTGATTCCAAGAATAAAATAATATTTATAGCTTTGTTCATCCAAAAAAGTTATACTTATTTTTTGTTATTTTTATTTTACATTCAATTGAAAAGGCTGTTGACGACTAAATCAGCTGGATATAAAATCATTTTTGGCGTTATGGGTATGTTATAAATACCTCAAAGGCTCACAATTAGCTCAAGTGAAAGAAGGAAAACCCTGGGAATAATTGACTTAACATTGGCTTTCCCACATCCATCTCAAGGTGTAAGAATGAAAGTGGATTTTTTAGCAATCAATAATTGTACTAGTAACTATTTCATGCTTGGAAATTATTAATTGAAAATTTATGGAATGGATATCTCTAACCAAACAGATAGATATCTCATCATAGGATATAATGAAAGACAAAGATTTGGATCCTTTATTAATAAGAGATAAATTACTGTTATAAAACATGAGGAAAAAACCCCAGAGGAACAATTATTCATAGGTGAAAAACTAAAAAAGGCAGAATTCAATCATGAATTAACAGAAAAAATGAAAGAACAGTGATTAAACTCTTAAATAAATAAAAAATTGCCTTTGAAACTGAAAAAAAAACACTAAGTGCCACCATTGGACATGAGGTTTGTATAATTCTGAATGTAGATAAACCTTTTTCATCCCTGTTAAGAATATCAGCTTATGCAACCAGCCCAAGAGCTAGACAAGAATTAGAGTTACATATTGAAGAATTAATGGAACTAGGGCTTGAAAGAATGTAGGCCATAATGAACAAGTAGAAGTAACTAAACCAGTAATTATATCCTGCAAAAATGGTAAATAAAGGATGGTAGGAAATTTTGGGGCTTTAAATACCTATGCTATCCCTGACAGATAACCAATACCTAGGATTTATGAGACATTAACACAACTGTCACAAGCTAAGTTCATTACAGCCATGGATTCCCTTAAATGATTCCACCAAAATCTCTCAACAGATAATTCCAGAAACCTACTGAGGATAATAGTCCATTGTGTAATATATGAATAATTAAGAATGCCATTTGGTATGAAAAATTCCCCTTCCTATTATAAAAGAATGATGAATAATATATTCCCTGAATAATTATCATAGGGATGGCTACTCCTCTATATTGATGATATTGTGATTTAATCAGAAACTTGGGAAATTAACCTGACAAGACTTGAAAGAATATTACAGAAGATAGTTCACTTAAATATGAGGTTATCATGTGGGAAATGTCATTTTGAATAAAGCTAATTAAATTTCCTAGGACATGTAGTGTCTGGACTAAGTCTGGGAATAGATGGAAATAAAGTAGCATAAGCCTTACTGAAACCAATGCACCAACCCAAGAAAGAAATGCAATCAATATTAGATTTTCCTGGATATTACAGACAACATATAAAGGGATTTTAAAAACACCAAAAAACCTTTGTATAAGCGCTGTGACAAGCAAACAGTCTATAAAAATACTGAAGAAAGAGTTAAAGAATATGAGGAACTTACAAATCCCTCACAAATCCTCCTTTTCTCTTAATCCAAGATTGAAAAATACCCTTTAAACTATACATTGATGTTTGTGGAGAAGGATTAGGTTCCAAACCACACCAAACACAAATAATGAATGATAAACCTGTTGAAGGACCAATTTTCTTTATTTAAAGAAAAACTAAGCCAATATAAGAAAGTTATGGAGCAAGCCAAATGGAATGCCTTTGCTTAGTGTGGAAACTAGAAAAGCTACACTATTGCTTCAATTAAAAGTCTTTAGTGTCATTACAGACTTCAATTCTGTAAAATAATTGCTAAATATGAAGATACCAAATAGACATATGCTTAAATGGTAGATTGCAGTTAATTAATATAGAAGAAATATGACTATAGTCCATAAATATGGAAATATTCACAAAACTTCAGATGGACTCAGCTTATAGGCTCTAGCAAATACACCTGAAAACCCAGCATGGGTACCACAGGAAGTAAATAATATAGAAGGAATATGTGTTACAGTTATTGGCACAGAATTCTATGATAAAGTCAAAGAAATCTATAGGATGGAAAAGAACTGTCATATCTTATTCCAACTCTTAATAAATGACTGAACAGACCCATCATTGTCTTCACAGCTAAATGAAGTATGGAAAAAAGCATACGATGAAGTAAGATCCCACCTCCTTTATGGAATTCTTTATCATATGACCAAACACACAGGTGGTATGACCTTGACGGATAGAGCTCTAATAAACACTATGATAAATTAATGCCATGATAGTGTTGTATCTGGAAGCTCTCAGAAGATAGACACTATAAAGAGTAAAAACCTTCTCTTACTGGCCAAATTGGGGAAAAGAAGTTAAAGAATACCACAAAACTTGTGACAGGTCTCAAAAATGAATAAAGCCACACGAAAGAAATTTGGTATGATTATCCAAATCCAAGAAACAAGATCCACATGGGAAATAGCTCTACCCCCAGGAGGAGACACAAACTTCAATGAATACCTAGTCTTATTTTATAGGTGTAGTAAGACCGCCCTTTTCTTACCAGGTCATGAAGATGACACAGATATGGAATTGAGTTATTAGCCATACAGGATTATTTCAAATATCATAAGTGATAGAGCTCTCGAATTCACTTCAGTCCTATGGAAAAATATCAATACCTTTTTTGGCCCAAAGGTATCATTCTAAACAGAATATCACCCTCAAGCTGATGGACTAGCAGAAAGAATGATAAAAACTCTGGAAGACATGATAAGAAGATTTTGTGCTTATGGATTAGATCTGAAATAATCTGATGGTTTTACCCATGATTGATTTACTCTTATACCACTTCTTGAACTGTCATATAAGACATCAATTCATTGATAAACTGGGGAAACAGCTGCAATGTTGGAAAACAAGACTAACTTATTAAACACTCAAAAATGCCTTGGTTGATATACATCCAACGGCAAAAAGATTTAAGATAATTTTTGACAAAACAAGACATCATAAAGATAGATGTATGCAGGACTATTTCAAATATGCAAAGGAAAGATGGGATAAAACTCATGTACCACCTGATTTCAAGATAGGAGATCCAGTGCTTGTATCAACATTAAACTTTCATAAAATTAAAGGACCAAAGTAAGTGAGAGATTCCTTTTAAGGAACCTTTATGACAAATACCCTCCATGGCCCTAGTGCTGTGGAGCTAGAATTAATAGGAGAATTAACAAACAAACACCCAGCTATCCCTGTAAGTCTAATAAAGACTTACAGCTGAAGTGATAATGAAATATTTTCTTTGAGAAATATACCACCACTTGAAACTACCCCTTCAAAAGAAGAATAAGAAAAGAAAGCTGTAAACGTCCTCAAAGAAAGGAGGACAAGAAACAGAAAGAAGAGGGAATACCTTGTAAGGTAGAGAAAACTAACTCAAGAAGATGAATTTCTACTTGAGCCAGATATGAATAATTCTGATAAACTATTGTGAGGGCTCAGAAATGGAAGAAGACCCAAAGAATAAGAAAATTATGCATTATTGAGCTTTGAGACTAAAAACGTCTATTGAAGAGGAAGGAAAGTGGATGATACCCTAATTATTTCTATCAGATTGTGGTACAATATTTCTTGATGGCAGGGAATGTGGGCCTTTGATATATGCAAACATATCCAAAAAGGTCACAAAACAACTTTACTCAACTCGTAATTGAAATAATAATTGTAAAACAAGTAAAAATTCCATAAAAAAATCTTGATTATTGCAGAAACCAATGAACAAAAATGCAAAAAACTGCCATTGAACTCCCTATCAAAAACTAAATATATGAATGTTTTATGTCATATCTGTAAGCCCAATACTTAGTGAGATAACCTGAATATATGTACTTTTATGATCAATGCATATATTCATGGTTTTTAGCTCATAAATATTGAGTTAGAAATGATAAAGAGTTTATTAAAAACATTTACAGGAAAAAACTGTAATAATAAATATATAAACTTTCTTTGGCAAGCTATAAACAAGGTTAAAACATAGAAGGGGATGTTGGGAAAAATAGCAATAGCAGTCAGCCATTTTGAATTAAACATAGTGCAAAATTCAAAAAAAGTGGATATTCAGATGCTACTACCTCATATGTTAAGGAAAATGTAATTTTAATCATGTTATCCAAGATAAAAACCCTATGAAATCATGGTTTTAAGTCCAAAATAGTAAATTTCAACATAAAATATGAGCTACAAGAAAAATAATCAAAATTAGGGTTTTTATCAGAAGTAAAATACTCTTGAAATATGAGTCAGGACATTCAAAGCTATTATAATTCACTTGCTAATTTTTTTGAGCATGAAAAACTTCAATGTTTCCAATGATTGGAGTTAAGGATTAAAAATAATCATCTATGATCAATAACTCTAATCTTATTTTAAGCTTAACAGTTGTATGAGAGATAAAAGTGATGGATATTAGTATTTTATTACTAAAACTACTATAATACGCAAAATAGAATCATATTCCAAGCTTATGAATTCAGGAAATTAGATTTATAGTGCTAACTCAAAAAAAATGGTGTAATAATGATGTAATCATCACCAAACCTCAAAGTAATGATAAATTGTAGTGGATAATATACCTAAACATATACCAGAGGGTATCTGGTCACTATAATGAAGGATTTTTACTATAAAAGGACCCCTTGTTCTTCTATTTCCCCCTCAGATGAAACAAAAACTGTAAGGTGTGGATATGAAACTTTTATTGAAAATAAAGTACTTTTCCTGTCCTCAAACTTTTTATAAGGTAAAATCAGATTAAAAACAGTATGAAAGATCATTTTCAAGAGAAAACATGCCAAATTTATTTCTTTTAACTTTATAAGTATAAAACAATAATATTATAAAGATTTATTGTTTTACCAAGAATAAAAATTTATCCAAAAATACTCTACAAGAGATATTTAAGGCTACAGAAGCAATTTCTTCAAGAGAAATTTCAGTTGGAATTAATTGAGAAAAGATCTGCAAGCAATTGATTAAAGAGAAAAGTCTTTTAAAAAGATATTTAAAGAGAAAACAGGCCCAAAAGTGACCAGAGTGAATTTGGAAACAAAGTGACAAAGCTAACAGTGATGAAAAATTCTTTAATTCACTTATGGGGTGGTTTAGGGGTAAAAATTATAATAATAGTTACAAACAGTGATTATAATGATTTTTTCACGTAGTTTAAAGGTTTAAACTGATCAAAAAAGGGTTTTTGGAATCTTTTATTGATTGGTTTAACAGTGCTTTAAACAATTATAAAAGGAAAAGATTTGAACATGAAGAGAAAATCGGGGCTAAGAAGACATTCTTTTATACCCATCAATTTTCTTACTCAAAAAGTGAGTTTTAATCTTGTCAGTCATGGAAAACACTCTGACAACAGAAAAGCCAATTATGGCATCATTGGGCCCTGGTTTAGACTAAAAAAGGGCTAGTCTTAGCCATTTTAGACTCTTAAATCAGCCATTACCATAGTCATATATGGTCTAGAGCCTTAAAAACACTTCATAATGTGTGTACAAGACGTAGAAACCAGTTAAAACTGTTTTTAATAAGATTTTTTTAACTTAAGGGTAGTTTTACCCTCTTGGCAACAGTTAAAAATGCCCTAGTTGGTATCAACCCCTCATCATCAATTGGGTCACAGACCCCATGACTCAATTCCAGGCCAAACGTGATGAACGTTTGCACAAATTTTGACATCTCAGGCCTGTCAGCAAGGATTTTGGGGTTCTGGCTCCCCCTTAGAGCTAGAGTTCCCTTTTTTCCCCAAATTAATATTTCCAATTCATTTTTCCTTTATTTCCTCATCATGTATTATAATTGTAATTTTAATATGTAATTCAATTTAGTTTTACAATACACTTCCTGTAATGATAGATACCTCATATGTAAATTAAAGTTCACTTATTTAATACACATGCACATTTTGACATTTCAATTGAAAATACTTCAATTTCTCATAACTTCTAAGCTACACACAACACCTCAATTTTAACACAAAAATTTATGGTTGACACCTCATTTGATGTGAATTGAATTAAGGCTTTGTGGATTTTCAACTTTTGTACAGAAAATATTAAAAACTTAATTTAAGCTTATTTAGAGTTGAGTTACAGAAATTTTACCCAGATGTGACCCTACCTTATTTTTCATGAAGAATCCAATTGTGAAATAATTTTATTATGTTTATTTATTGGATAAAAAGTTATAATATATTCTATATTACCTTTTACCAAAAATATTTTAATTTCATTAATTTTATCAAAAATTACTTTTACTTAAATTTGTAAATTTCATTTTAAATTATAATTGAATTTTTATTTTTGTATATAAATTTGTAGTTATATTTAAACTTTTATCTCGATAATATAAATAACTTCATTTTATTTATATTTGTATCTTATTTTGTTATTTATATTCTTTTGGGTATATGAAAATACCTCTATGGCTCACATTCCTTCCCCCTAAAAAAATATTACTTTGTAATATTGTTATTCCTAGTGTGTCTGAACCTTCAGAGAAGTTTAGTAGCTTTAGGAATGTCCTTTTCTGCTAACCATTAATCTTCACAAGTTGGTTCACTGTACCTAACAAGGTATTCCTTTACTTTATTGGTTCTTAACTTTATTTCTTTGAGAGCTTTGGTAATTTTCTTTGTGAGCATTGAGGTATATTTTAAATACCCAAATAGGCCACAATTATCTTCAAAAAAAATTCTGAACTATGGATAACTCATAAGTCATGCATATATTCAAAATTCATCATTTTTGATTTCAGAAAAGATGAATACCTTTTTATCAAGTAAGTAAATCTATGGATTTAAGGACAGATTTGTATTTCACACAAAATCCCACCTAGGGTAGCTCCATAGAGTGAATAAGCTTAAATAAACTCTTTGAGGTGGTAATATGGAAAATACTTCAATACCACATAAAAGAATTGTGAAAACTTTTGTTTTTCTCAATTTCATGCCAAAATAATGGGAATGTGGGAAATACCATGTTACATATACACTAAAAATAGTGTTATGCATGTTTGTGGCACTTGATATTATTGTATTTCTAAATACACTTTTGGTACACCCATAGTGGATATCAGTCTTGAAGCCTGAATTTCTATTTTTGGTGTGAAAATAGTCAAGGGGGACAAAAGACATTAAAGAGAGCCAGGCTACCCAACTTCTGAGGCCTCTGAGGTGTGGACAGCTCTGATTTGGATCCATGGCTGATCTTGGCCCAATTAGTATACTAAAACCTTTTGGGAACTTGGTTAACAAGGTAAAATCTTATTAAATCATAAGAAAATAGCAAATAAGCTGCTACTTTGACATGCCAAGGAGGTAAAGAGCAACTTAGACTCTTGGAACCATGTCAATTCTTAATAATTTCCCATGAATAAGCCCCACGTGAGTAATTAAAGCCCTTTTTGGACTAGTATCCAATGATTTACCTCATAGCAACCAGCAATATAGTAATATTTGCAAGTCTATCTAGAAATGAGGTAAAAACTTCAAAAATTAATAAAAAATAAAATCCTTAATAAATTGCTCTGAAATTTCAATATCAATGAATATCAGTATAATCAATATAAAAAACAAAAAGAATCATACTTCTATAAGTAAAATTAAAAGTTTTACTTACAGTCCATTTTTGATGATTCCATGTGAAACACTGAATCTTCAAAAATTCACAGAAAATACACTCTGTGATAAAATTTTCAATAAAATTGATAAATTTGAGAAATTAATGTTTATTTTAAAATAGAATAAGATTTAAAGTTGTTAATAATTTTATTCTTAACCATATTTTGGTTGGTAGTCACATAAAAGCATCAATTGAGAAATTATGATGATCTTAGATGACAACAGATGGTTCAATCATTAATCCAAAAAAGAATTATTGTTTTCTCACTCACTGATTTTTCAGTTTTCTCCTTGGAATGCTTCTATTAGATGTCTTAGACTTAAAAGAAGCCTCCTCTTGCTGTTTTTTCCAAATCATCACACTATTCAATTATACTTTTATTACCAACAAGTAAGTATTAGTTAAAATTTTCTTAAGTGATTTATTATTTCAGAGTCAACCAGGAAGACTTGAAATAATAGAAATTAACTATATATTGTTTAAATATTGTTATACATCAATTTTGATCCTTTAAATTCACAATTATGCATCAAATTTCTCTACTATGATCTTTCAATACGTTCTTTGGAGTATTAGTGAGTGTTTTGTTTTAATTCTTAATGTATTTCTCTAGTAATAGCTTTATCCAAGTTCTATTTTTAAAATTATTCTTATAAAAGATAATTTTATTATTAAATTATTCTTGTAATTGATTCTTGTAGAAAATTACTGCTTACTGTTATAATCACTAGTAGTGTATAACAAGGAAAAGAAATGATTAATTAGTTAATTAATTAACTTTGTTTATAATAATTTTTATTATTATATTTCATAAGAACAGTCATAGTAATATTATTGGCAGTTTCATAGACACATCTTACATTTGGGGTCCTGCCCATGTTTTTTGAGCCTTGTACCCTTAATGCATATATCTTTACATTAGAAAATATATTAATCTAATTATTCTTTTCTTTTAACTTAAAGTTCAAATTATTTTTATTTTTGAAATTGTCTTTAAAATCTTTTTCATTGAGAAATTTGGTTTAACTTTAAACTGTTTTACACATGGCTCTTTACATCCAAAAACTTATGAAATTATTCTTTGAGTTACTCTGAATTAATCTTAAATCAAAATATTAAATTTTAATTTTATTTCTTTCAAAAGAATAATTTGGTTCATAAAAAATAATAAAAAATTATCAAAAATCTTGTAAAAAATCTTTTAAGTATCAAAAATAATTCCTTCTCTTTTAATTTTTCTCTCTAGTGTCTTTAATCAAATACTTTGCAGCTGATAACAGACTCAGTAAAGTATATATCCAGTCAAGAATCTTCAGAAGCAAAATCTGAAGACAGTATTGAAGTGCAAATTACTGAAAGAGGCACTTTATTTAACACAAAACAAGCCAAACAACCACCAAAAGGTGTGTGTTTTCTGTTTTCAATTCTTATTTTTCTCTTTAATTGACTTGAAAAATGGTGCATACCAGAAATGGAAGCAGCTATTCAGTCTAGACAGATGGGCCTGGACAGGGAAGAGGTAATACAAGAACAATATCTGCCAAGTCTTCCTCAAGAAAGACACATCTGGAGGATGCCAGAACTGCCCCTCATGACCCAAGGTCTGTACCAACAAAATTTGATGTGAACTAATTGAAGGTAATATTTTAAGGGCTGAAACATTTCCACGTTGTGGTATTCCATACCATTAGTACCAGTTTCAAGCTTACCAATAAAACAAAAGAAAAAAAATGATAATAAAAAGAATTACGCAAAACAGATTTACACATTACAATTACAAATTTCAAAAAGAAATATACAATACACAGCCTCAAGATCTTATTAAAACAGTATAGTATCAAAGAATTTATCCACCTTATTGCATCATCAATAACAAATTACGTCATTAAAGGCAGTTAATTTAAATAAAGGTATATGAAGATGGACCAAAGCATCAGAATATGTATTTTCCCCACCTTGATTCAATTTAAAGAAGAAATACCTCAAGGCTATGCATAAAATTTTAATATATTTTCCAAGAACAAATGTTTGATTAGTAATAATGACACGCATCAAACTTGATAGAAATGATGCAATCTCCATATTAAATGATACAATACTAAAATAAAACCACCAGCATAATTCTCTCAGAACATACGTGAAAAATAGAAACAAAAAAAAATACTTTCCCCACCTTCAAGAAAACATCACCAGCCAAATTATCTCAAATACATCACATGATTTTGATAAGAAACAGAAACACCAGCATAATTTTCTCATATATATCATATGACTAGAGGACAGTTCAATTGTCAGGAGCTGTATTTTCTCCACTTTCTTGGCAAAAAGAAAATCTCACCAGCCAAATTATCTCAAATACATCACATGATTTTGATAAGAAAAAGCACCACCAGCATAATTCTCTCATAACATACGTAAAAAATAGAAACAAAAAAATACTTTCCCCACCTTCAAGAAAATATCACCAGCCATATTATCTCAATGACCTCACATGACTCTGATAAAAAGAAAATCTCACCAGCCAAATTATCTCAAAGACATCACATGATTTTGATAAGAAAAAGCACCACCAGCATAATTCTCTCAGCAAACACGTTGCTACACCAAAACTACACGTCTCACTAGCTAAAACCTCTCAACTATGATTTTTTCTAAGTACCCTATTTTGAGAAGCTCTATGGAGGCCCAAAATCTATAAATAGAGGTCCTCTCTCCCTCATTTTTCCCATCATCATGGAACAAGTTCCCACTATCCAGGATCACAACCATCCTGAACTAGCAGGATATCTAGAATAGTAGTAGTGTTTTAGTAGTGAAAAGCTCAGTAGCTTAGTATTAGTGAAGAATAGTAGTATAACCATAGTAAAAGCTCAGTAGCCTTGCTCAGTAGCTTAGTATTAGTGAAGAATAGTAGTATAACCGTAGTAAAAGCTCAGTAGCCTTGCTCAGTAGCTTAGTATTAGTGAAGAATAGTAGTATAGCCATAGTAAAAGCTCAGTAGCCTTGCTCAGTAGCTTAGTATTAGTGAAGAATAGTAGTATAACCGTAGTAAAAGCTCAGTAGCTTAGTATTAGTAAAGAATAGTAGTATAACCGTAGTTAAAGCTCAGTAGCCTTGCTCAGTGGCTTAGTATTATTAAAAAAAAGTAGTAGTTATATCAAACTCAGTATTAAAAAAAAAAAATTAAAAAGAATCAAATCCAGTAGTCTTATTATTAGTACTCATATCAAAAAAAAAATCATTATAATCAACCTAAAACCATAAAAAAATATATATATTCTTATCATTCTTATTAAAAAAAAAACAAAAAAAAATATCCTTATTAGTTTTATTAAAATAACAGAAACCCAAAACACATATATATATATATTATCATCACTTTTATTAAAAAAAAATAAAAAAAAAATCTAGTGTTTATTTTATCAGAAATTTTAGATCAGAGTTTTTACTGTAGTGTTATTGATAGGTCTGATTTAGAGACTACTGATAAGTCTTCTCTATCTGTTAAAGCCACAAATCTTATTTTATTTTTGTGATTCTCTGTAGGCTGACTATTCAGTATTATTTAGAGGGGCAGCTAATACACCTTAGCACCCATGGTTATTGGACAATTCTGAAATTCAAAACAGACTTACCAATAATTTCCCCCTCAAGGTACTGCCTTATTTCATCCCACACCAAAAGGAGTTCCCACATCTGGTGTCCCAACAGTGGCCAACAACAACTTCAATCATCAATAATCCGTCAATTATCAAAGAAAAAAAAACATTCAAATTTAGTCCATAAAATGAAAAAGCCTTTTATCAATAAACAATTTCAAGCACCTATCAAGTCAATCTGGAATCAGAAAAACCACAAAATTCTAAATCATCATCACCATCAAGTTCTTCAACAAAATCATTTCATTATTATTATCCAAAAAGAGGAGAAACACCACCTGGAGAAGAATCACCTATAGATTATAGTATACCAGTTGGTACACCAAGAACTAAGAAGAAAGATCAAAAGATAGTTACAGATTATTTTCAGAAATTACTCAAGGAACTATTTGAAATTAAAAAGAAAAGTGAAAAAGAGAAAATAAATAAAGAATATATCAATATGGATTCAGCATCATCATCAAAGATACCACACAATCCAGATGAATCCAAAGAAGAAATTATAACTGAAGAGACCATGCAAGGACAAGAAGATATTTCTGATGTAGAAAGACTTCATCAAAGAATGTTGGAAATGCAACAAGAATTAATTGAACTCCTTAAAAAAGAAGGGAAAAGGAAAGAGTCAAGTTTTACCGCAGAAAACAGCCCAATGGAAGAAACTACAAGCATGCCAAGAATCTTTAGACAAGAAGGGTCACCATCACCATTTTCAAGGCCTATGGCCTCATCAACTCCATTCACTTCACAAAGACCAAATACTCTACCAAAGCGGGTTAATATTCATGCACAGGCTTCAAGCCCATTGCAACAAGAAATCCCACAAAACAATACACCCATTGTCAAGATCAGACCAAAGGATTATAATTTATGGTTTGATGGAAAGGAAGTAGAAAGATTTATTAAAAGAGTAGAAAATATAGCAGAAATTGAAGGAGCAAGTGGAAGGGATATAGCAAGACAGATATCCTTTTGGACTAAAGATCAAGAAATTAGCTACCATATTGAAGGAATGCCTGGATATGAAACTGGCGATTGGGAGCAATTAAAATTGGATATGAAGAGGAGATGGGGAACAGTGTCACCTGAAAGAAGATACAAGCTGTCCTCAATTACTCAATTGTTTACAAAAATTCAACAAGAAGGAGGAATTAGAAATATGACCCAATATAAAAAGTTAATTGGTGAATATGAATCCATTATTAATTATCTCAGAAGGTATCAATATATACAAGGAGATATCAATCACAATCAAGAAATTTTGGCCAGTCTTTCCTCAAGTGTTCAAGAATCTATTTACAAAGAAATGATTAAAGATAAGGCCATGGTGCAAGCTTTGGATGGTGGTTATATCATTCCAAGATTGGAAATCTTAAAGTTATATATTGAACAAGATTTAGAAGCCAAAGTCTTAATTCAACAGAAGGAATTTTCACAACCAAAGTCACAAGAGAAGAAAGCTAGGTTTGAAGAGGAAAGCTGGGAAGAAGTCTTAAAGCAAATGAAAGATCTTACCCAAAAAATTCAAAATCCTCAGCCGCAAGGGCATCAATCAAAGGATACTGGGAAGGAATCAGTTAAGCAAGTATTGAATCAGCTCAAACACCTTTCAGAAGTAGTTGAATCTCCAAATAAAATACAAGCAGGCAATAATCAAGATCAGAAAGTTACACAAAACTCACAGCCACTCAGGCCAAGATATCCTTTACTACCCATATCTTCTGGTTATCAACCATATGTTCCAGAACAAATGGCTCCAAGACAGCTACTGAAGTGTTATTACTGCTTAGAAGAAGGACATTCCGCAATAAGATGTAATCACCTCACAGAAGACTTGGAGAAAAGAATTGTCTTGAATCGTGGAGGAACATATCTTTTTCCAAATTTTCAAAGAGTACCCACAGAAGGCCCTAAATCTGCAAAAGAATTGGTTAGACATTTTGCCAAAGAGCAGGAGGATTTTACAAAGAAAATGATGGAACAATCAAATCCACCCCAAAAGAAGCAAGAGACAACAGTAATTGAGGAAAGGAAAGGTGAGAAGGCAGCAGCTATAGCTCAAATAGAAGAATGGGGAAACTGGAAACCTCCTCAAATATCACCAGCAAATGAAAATATTCAAATAAATGTTGGGCTTAGACAGACAAGGCAAAGAGCTGCAAGACAGGAAACTCAAAGTCAAACCCAGCAAGAGGATAAAAATGAAACACACAAACCCTTTAAAAAGAAGATACCAGGTGCCTACCTCGAGGAAGATGAGGCCAAAGAAGAAATAAGAGTTCTAATTCCAACAAAATACAAGAAAACACAAGAAGGAAAGGAATTAGATAATGATATTGAAATCATTTCCAAGGAAAAGAATAAGGAGGTACTTAGACAGGATTCACAAAAGATGGAATTAAAAAACAAGGTAAAAACTACACCCAATAACCCAAAGATAATAATTGAACATGTGATGAAGAGAATACTTGAACAAAAGATAAATCTTACTCTTGAAGAAATATTATCAATGTCACCAACCTTTATTGATAAACTACAAAATCTAACTACCCAGGAAAAAGAAGTAATAAAATCAGTCAATACGTCAAATATTCAAGAAAGACTACTTTCAGTAAAGCTATGGGACTATGATACCCCAAGATTACATTATGCATGCCCACTTGGATTTATGGAAGTATTTATTGGAAGAGAAGAATATCCTACAATGGCATTGGTGGATACTGGATCAGAAATTAATATAATACCAGAGGAAATTGCAATTCAAGCCTCACTTACAAGTAGAAAGCTCAATATGAATCTCAGAGGAATTGGTGGACATACCACATCCTCGGTTGGACTCTCAGAATTTACACCAATTACTATGATAACAGGAGAAGAAAAAGAAATTCATTTATTCATAGCAAAAGGAGCTATACACACCATACTTGGAAGACCATTTTTAGCAGATAATAATGTTAAATTGGAATTTTCACACAAGCAAGGGGAAATATTTAGTTATCCAGAGCAAGATGGACGTCGATTATGCTTACCAATATGTAACCCTCAAGCTATGGGCTGGCAAATTTCTCCACCAATAGGTATGGAGCTTTGTGCATCTTCAGAGATTGGAAAATGGTCAATACATGGAGCAGAATCATCCGAAAGAAAAGAAACAGAGGAAACAGAAAGTCAATCTTCAACAAGATTGAAGACAATATTTCTTGGAATAAACAAAATACCCTTCTCAGCCATTTTTTATGCAAAAAATGACTTGAATGTTATAACTCAGGAAATGGCCCTAAAAGCAGAATTAAAAATCAGCCCTTACACATCAAAATCATCAGATAACTTTTTGAAGCCAATTGGTCAAATTAAAATTCTTGAAGTCACTTTGGAAAGTGAAGAGAAAACCTACCTGGACTTCTTAGTATTTGAAAATTTCAACCAGATAATAGATGAAGAAAAGTTAAGCATATTATCTTCATCTAAAGAAAGTATTCCACCTCAAACTGAAAGAAAATCTAAAGGAAAGGAGACAGAAGATAAACTGGAGGTAGAAGATAGTGAAGCAATAGAAAAAATCAAAGAGGAACTAAAGAAGATGAGAAGAAATTTGGACATAGCCATAGAAGACCCAGAGAGATGGCTAGCACTTGAGCTAAGTGGTATGAATAAAGGAGATAAAGTAGAAAGACCACAGAAGAAATTCAAAATGGATCTGAAGCCACCTGAAGCAAATTTCTCAAGAATTGCAGAAGATTATTTCAATTTAGTTCAGGAGGAAGCTTGGTACATTTGTGATACTGACAAAGATTTACTAAGTGAAGAACCAAAAGATAGAATAATCAAGCCATTGGCAAAAAGAAAATTTGAAGAATTGAAAAAGAATAGTGCCATAATTTCTGAAGACAAAATGGATAAAGTTTGGGATAGAAATATTCAAAAGAGGAATGAGAAAAAAATGGAAACAGCAGAATCAGAAGATGACTTGAAGTTATACCAACAAAATAATGGAGATTTGGAAGATAAATATAAGAAAGGAAGAATATTTGAAGATCTAGAAGAAGGAGAGTTATCAGAAAATACACAAGGGCTAGCTGGACTTAGCATTCTAGAAGAATTTAATCATGCCTATGATCAAATATTCTGCCTTACAAGCTCAACTGATTTATTCAATCAAAATCAAGGAATTACATCTGAATTACCAAATGACTCCCAGAATCAAAATGGCATACAGGAAGACATACCAGAATATGAAGGACTGGAAGATTACGTAATACTTCCAATGATAACATTTGAAAAACTGCATGATTATGAGCTAGATTCACCAATAATTCAAACCAAATATATTTCAGAACTACCTGGATCAAATCTTACAAATGTTGATTTTCTGGAATTACTAACCACTATTGGAATCAAAGGAAATTTAAGGAATCCTTACTGGAAGAAGCCTTATGGATATTATCAAATGACCATAGAAGGACTGTATCACAAAATGTTATGGGCTCAAGAAGACTTGAATCTAGATGGTTTGGAAATCTTGGGGGGAACTCTTTGCTGGTGTGATGTTGGGTACATGTTTATTCATGAAGTCAAAGGTTTTGTTTCAGAATGGAAAGGAAATACACAAAGAAAACAACACAACAAGATATTTGGAGAAATATTGAAGGACATATGTCTTTCAGTAATTCACAACAGAAGGTTGAATATTTCTCAATAACAGCTGAAGTAATCCAATTTCAATCACCAAGTAAAAAAATAAAAAACCATATAAAAAATAGCAAAATAAAATAAAAAATCACCAAAAAAAAGAGAGTTCTGTATATATCTGTATTAGTATCAAGGGCAGTGACCTCCTGCCTTATCAAAGAGGAATTTCAAATCATTCAAACTAACTTAAAAAAAAAATCTTTTTTAAACACTCTTATTACTCAGGGCAGTGACCTCCTGCCTTATCAAAGAGGAATTTCAATTTTTTTTTTCAAGTCTCTTTTCACTCAAGGGCAGTGACCTCCTGCCTTATCAAAGAGGAATTTCAAATCATTCAAACTACCTTATAAAAAAATCTTTTTTAAACACTCTTATCACTCAGGGCAGTGACCTCCTGCCTTATCAAAGAGGAATTTCAATTTTTTCAATTTTTTTTTCAAGTATCTTATCACTCAAGGCTATAAGTCAGTATTCAATAAAGGACCTCAAACTCAACATTTTTCAAGATTTTTTTTTTCTCAATGTATAAGTATTATGATTTTATTTTTTAAAAAAAACAGGGGTGGTTATCTGTTCTTATGCCACCTCATATAAAAAATGGCACAAGTTTGGGGAAGTGTGGGCCCATAGGCCTTTATTAATTTTATTTCTCTTTTTTAAAAAAACAATCAAAAGATGGTGTGAAGAAACAGCAAAAGAAGATATAGATAGCTCAAAATATCAAAATTATGACCGCTGGTCATAATTTGGTTGTTTGAGACAGGAAGAGATAAAATATGGAAAGGAAAAAAAGAAGAAACAACAAACCAACCAAAAAGGCTAGGCCTTTCAGATACAGAAAAAGAAGATAGAAGAAGTTAAAAATGTCAAAATTATGACCGCCGGTCATAATTTGGTCCAAAATCAAGAAAATTATATCAAGACATGGGAGAAAGACCAACCAAACAAGATAGGCCACTCAGATACAGAAAAGGAATATCAAAGAATTTAAAATGTCAAAATTATGACCGCTGGTCATAATTGGGTCAGTGACTTCAGAAAAAGCAAGCAAATAGTATCTGGATAGGAAAAAATAAGTAACCAAACAAGAAAAGGTATTCAGATACAGTAAAAGAAGACACTGGAATATCAAAATTATTGCTCACAGCCAATCAGAAAATTATTTCAATTTATGGCACAATTAACAAAAAAAAAAAAACATCACACACAGAGGTATACTGGATAACGTTAGCCCAATATTATTGGTTTAGCCACTCTTCAACATACTCCCATACATCCACCTCAGAAATTCAAATTGAACACAGTAATCATAGATATGAAAGAGGGTGTGGGCTCCCCAAACATAGCCAGAATATCATTCAATTAATCCTAACAGATCACCATAACTCAACAGATACTAGGCCATCAGTACAGAGCACCCCCCACAGAGTGATGAACATAATGCCAGCATGATTGTAGTTTGACAACACTGCTGCCAGAGGCAGGAATCAAACCCAGGACCTGGGTGAAAGTTGAAAGCAACCCAGAATCACTAACCACTACACCATTTCAAAATATACCATTGCTCCTCAAATTGAAAACTCATTCAACATCACTCATCAATTTAATCACTCTTAAAAAAAAAAAAAAAAAAAAAAAAAAAAAAAAAAAAAAAAAAAAAAATTTTCAACAAAAAAAAAAAAAAATTTTCAACATAAAAAAAAAAAAAAAAAAAAAAATTTTCACTTAAAAAAAAAAAAAATTGTTTCAACATAAAAAAAAAAAAAAATTTTTTTTCAACAAAAAAAAAAAAAAAAAAAAACATTACAAAACTTTTGCAACATAAAATAAAAAAAAAAAAAAAAAAAAAAATTGACAAAAAAAAAAAAAAAAAAAAAAAAAAAAAAAAAAAATTTTTTTAAAAAAAAAAAAAAAATTATAATAATAAAGATACATAAAATAAAAAGTATTGATTAAAACTAAGGATAAAAGATCAGACCAAATAAAATAAAGCTAAAATTTAGTCCTTGTATGACTTTAAACTACAGGGTAGCAACCTGAAGGCTAAAATTAGTCCTTGTATGACTTTAAACTACAGGGTAGCAACCTGAAGGCTAAAATTTAGTCCTTGTATGACTTTAAACTACAGGGTAGCAACCTGAAGGCTAAAATTGAGTCCTTGTATGACTTTAAACTACAGGGTAGCAACCTGAAGGCTAAAATTAGTCCTTGTATGACTTTAAACTACAGGGTAGCAACCTGAAGGCTAAAATTAGTCCTTGTATGACTTTGAACTACAGGGTAGAAACCTGAAGGCTAAAATTTAGTCCTTGTATGACTTTAAACTACAGGGTAGCAACCTGAAGGCTAAAATTTAGTCTTTGTATGACTCAAACTACAGGGGTAGCACACCAGAGGGCTGAATATGCAAGTAAAATCAAGGAATCAAGAAAATAAAAAAAAATGAAGATATCAAAATTAACAACCAAGTTGAATAATAGAATAATGCAGACTTCAATGTGAAATTAATGAAGAATATTCAATCAAAAGAAGATACCAACTAGAAGAGCTATTGGAAGCAAGAGCAATACAGATTGCAGCAAAAGAGGAAACAAGATTAGCAGCAGCAGAGAAATTAAGAGATTCAAGACACAAATCAGTTCAATATTTGGACAAAAAGATGGCACATAGACTGAGAAATCCACTTGAACCGGGGGGCTTGGTATTAGTTTATAATAAACCACTTGAGTCACAGTGGGGTTTACTCTTCAAGAACCGTTGGAATGGACCTTATAGAGTCATAAAGCAAATTAATAATGGACCTTATGAGCTTGAAGAATTGGATGGCACTAAACTTACAAGAAAATTTGCAGCAAGTCACATCAAGAGGTTTTATCCCAGAGGAAAGAAAGTTGAATCAAGTACAGAGTCAGAAAATGACAGCAGTGAAGAAATTGAAGAAGAAGATTTAATATCAGAGGGAGAAGAAATTGATCAAAATGGATATGATTGATATTGGCAAGCTTTTCAACTGGAATGCTGGGGACAGCATTAAATGGAGAGGGGGATGTGGTATTCCATACCATTAGTACCAGTTTCAAGCTTACCAATAAAACAAAAGAAAAAAAATGATAATAAAAAGAATTACGCAAAACAGATTTACACATTACAATTACAAATTTCAAAAAGAAATATACAATACACAGCCTCAAGATCTTATTAAAACAGTATAGTATCAAAGAATTTATCCACCTTATTGCATCATCAATAACAAATTACGTCATTAAAGGCAGTTAATTTAAATAAAGGTATATGAAGATGGACCAAAGCATCAGAATATGTATTTTCCCCACCTTGATTCAATTTAAAGAAGAAATACCTCAAGGCTATGCATAAAATTTCAATATATTTTCCAAGAACAAATGTTTGATTAGTAATAATGACACGCATCAAACTTGATAGAAATGATGCAATCTCCATATTAAATGATACAATACTAAAATAAAACCACCAGCATAATTCTCTCAGAACATACGTGAAAAATAGAAACAAAAAAAAATACTTTCCCCACCTTCAAGAAAACATCACCAGCCAAATTATCTCAAATACATCACATGATTTTGATAAGAAACAGAAACACCAGCATAATTTTCTCATATATATCATATGACTAGAGGACAGTTCAATTGTCAGGAGCTGTATTTTCTCCACTTTCTTGGCAAAAAGAAAATCTCACCAGCCAAATTATCTCAAATACATCACATGATTTTGATAAGAAAAAGCACCACCAGCATAATTCTCTCATAACATACGTAAAAAATAGAAACAAAAAAATACTTTCCCCACCTTCAAGAAAATATCACCAGCCATATTATCTCAATGACCTCACATGACTCTGATAAAAAGAAAATCTCACCAGCCAAATTATCTCAAAGACATCACATGATTTTGATAAGAAAAAGCACCACCAGCATAATTCTCTCAGCAAACACGTTGCTACACCAAAACTACACGTCTCACTAGCTAAAACCTCTCAACTATGATTTTTTCTAAGTACCCTATTTTGAGAAGCTCTATGGAGGCCCAAAATCTATAAATAGAGGTCCTCTCTCCCTCATTTTTCCCATCATCATGGAACAAGTTCCCACTATCCAGGATCACAACCATCCTGAACTAGCAGGATATCTAGAATAGTAGTAGTGTTTTAGTAGTGAAAAGCTCAGTAGCTTAGTATTAGTGAAGAATAGTAGTATAACCATAGTAAAAGCTCAGTAGCTTAGTATTAGTGAAGAATAGTAGTATAACAGTAGTAAAAGCTCAGTAGCTTAGTATTAGTAAAGAATAGTAGTATAACCGTAGTTAAAGCTCAGTAGCCTTGCTCAGTGGCTTAGTATTATTAAAAAAAAAGTAGTAGTTATATCAAACTCAGTATTAAAAAAAAAAAAATTAAAAAGAATCAAATCCAGTAGTCTTATTATTAGTACTCATATCAAAAAAAAAATCATTATAATCAACCTAAAACCATAAAAAATATATATATATTCTTATCATTCTTATTAAAAAAAAAACAAAAAAAAATATCCTTATTAGTTTTATTAAAATAACAGAAACCCAAAACACATATATATATATGTTATCATCACTTTTATTAAAAAAAAATAAAAAAAAATCTAGTGTTTATTTTATCAGAAATTTTAGATCAGAGTTTTTACTGTAGTGTTATTGATAGGTCTGATTTAGAGACTGCTGATAAGTCTTCTCTATCTGTTAAAGCCACACATCTTATTTTATTTTTGTGATTCTCTGTAGGCTGACTATTCAGTATTATTTAGAGGGGCAGCTAATACACCTTAGCACCCATGATTATTGGACAATTCTGAAATTCAAAACAGACTTACCAATAATTTCCCCCTCAAGGTACTGCCTTATTTCATCCCACACCAAAAGAAGTTCCCACAACGTGGCAGCCATAGAAATCTATCAGTCCCAATACAGAAATTGGTTCAGAGCAGCAAAAGAAGAGGATTGGGAAATATGCCCAAGCCTTTGGCTGGGGGCCATGTACTCCTACTTACACATCAAGAAGTTTCTGGGTCAGGAGAAGACCATAGAGCTCTTAGGAGGGTGGAGCCCATTGTCTTGCAAAGACAAGGTCAAAAAGATAAAGAATTGGTTGAAGAACCAAAGTCTTTTATATATAGACCAGAAGAAGGAATTTGAAATGACTTCAGCTTTGGAAGAAGGCCCAGTGGCATCTACCAGCTCCAAAACAGCTCCAAAAAACATCCAAAGCAAAGCCCAAAAGGACCTCAGAGGAAGAAGAACAGTCTCACAGACCATCAGGGCAAGGGCAAAGGCAAAGAAAATTGGCAAAGAACATACCCACAGGGGTACAGGATCCCCAAATTGGGGCCTGCGGCCATGGACAGTGTCTTCAATATGGCCAGGACTCTTATGGAATGCACAGCTAAGGAGCAGGAAAAGATGAACAGGACGTTTCCATGCAAATAATACAATAAATAAAATTTGTTAAGTCTAGTATTGATGTAGAACTTGGTAAATTTGATGCAAAATTAAATAGAATAACATCAGATATAACTGAATTAAAAATAAATGACTAAAAGTATACTGAGTGGTATAAGTTGACAAATGTCAAACTTGATTCAATTACCAGTACATGTGACAGAATTGAAAGTAAATGTCAAGCCCAAAATGATTAAATGAAAGATTATTCTATTTTAAACATTAATGATCAACTTAGAATTCTAAAAGTTCATGTTTTGGAAATAATTAAAAATACCAATCAGTTTGCCACACATTTGGAAAGAAGTGACAATGAAAGGCAGAAATTGAAAAAATGAAATCATTGCAAATGCAGAGAAAATTCATAAGAATTATGAACCACATATGCCAAGACATTCTAAACCTTTTACTGAAGGGAAAATTTATGTAAAAGGAAGTTTGACCCAGTTCTTAGGAGAAAATTTTATCTGTGCAAAAGATATTCCCAAATTGGAAGAATGGCCAACATTCTCTTGTGAAGGAGAATAAAACCATATTGAGTTCATCTGAACTATTGATATGTTGCAAGAAGACTTTCACATACCTCATGAAATTATAGTGGGAAAATTACACTCTCTGTTTACCAGAACTGCAAGGAAATGGTATTACAAGACAAGGATATATCATGGAAAACATGATTGGTCTTGGTGGAAATCTGAAATGATTACCAAATGGGCCAATAATTCTTGGAGGTTTCAAATGGAAAATGCTTTTGAAAGTTCCATTTTCAACTCAGAAAAAGATAAACCACTTACTTGGTTCCTCAAACAGAAAGACAGATTATCTGTCTTACACCCAGATATGTCTGACTCTATGATTAATATGAAAATATTAAGAAAATGTGGAGGAGAACTAGAACGTGCTATTGAGTGCAGATGTGTATAACCCTTTTAAATAGAAGACTACATAAATGCCAGGGAAGATACCATTACTAGGACAAGAATTGGTAAAACCTGGACTAGAGTCCCTATGGAATCCACATTAGTCTCCAAAACTTTCAGAGAACATAAGAGGCCTGAAAGACCTGTCTTCAAGTGTAATAAATGTGGAAGTACCTCACATTTAGCTAACACTTGCACGAAGAAAACGAGAATTAATGAAGTTCAAGTCATTGAGGAAGCTAAGTGTACTGAAGAGAAAGAGGAATCTGACCTAGATTCTGAAGTCTCTGAGGATACACCAGTAGAAGACTGTCCCATTGAAAACATTACAGCTTTCTTTGAGGTCACAGAAGTCCATACTCACTTGCCACAGTACAGTGAGGATTGTCATAACCTGATAAATAACCAGGAAGCCAAAATTTGTAAAACCAAACCTGCTAGAGGTAAAGTATACACTTCTGGAGCATCTTGTATCACATCAATCATGATTAATGATATTGAAGGCAGAGTAAATTTGGATACAGGGGCATGTATTACTTGTGTAGGCAAAGATTATCTTCAAGCCATACTCCATGAATGGAAGAGCCATCTATTGCCAATAGAGGGTGTACAATTTAGTAGTGCCAGTAATAAAATGTACCCTTTAGTCATATTGGACACTAATCTTGGATTTCCAGATCAAGCAGGGGGTGTAAGAATGAAAAATGAGATAGTAGTAATGGACAATTGCACATCTTAGCACATCATTCTTGGAAATGCTTACTTGAATATTTATGGTATTAACATCAATAGCCATAAAGACAGATGTTTCAAAATTGGAAAAAATCAAAGACAAAAATTTTCTTTTTCAAATAATCCAAAACAAATATATATGATATCTTCTGTTAAAGATACTTATAAGGATGAATTTGTGGATAATCAAATTGTTGAAACACAAATTAGCCCATCATTATTACCCAAAATAAGGCATAAGCTTATTGATGTATTATACACATATAAGAATGTCTTTTCTTCTGATAATGAACCATTAGGCACTATTCAAGGGTGTGAAGTTGATATTACTCTTAATATTGACAGACCATACCCTCCAGTACTTAGAAGACCAGCTTATCCAGCTAGTCTCAGAGCTAGAGAAGCATTGGAAAAACATATCCAAGAGTTGATCCAACTTGGTGTACTAAGGAAAGTAGGCCATAATGACAAAGTTGAAGTCACAACACCTGTTAGTATTTCTTGGCATAATGATAAATCAAGGATGGTTGGAGATTTTAGATCATTGAATACCTACACAGTTCCAGATAGGTATCCAATTCCTAGAATTCCAGAAACCTTGAGTCAATTTTCTAAAGCCAAGAATATAACATCCATGGATGCATTGAAAGGGTTTCATCAAAATGTTTTGATGCCCAAAATCAAGGTATTACTCAGAATTATCACTCACTGTGGTATTTATGAGTATCTTAGAATGCCATTTGGTATTAAAAATGAACCATCTCAGTATCAAAGAATGATGAATACCATCTTCCCCACAGAATTATCTGAAGGATGTCTTATCATTTATATTGATGATATTATCATATGTTCTGACTCATGGTCTTTGCACCTTGAAAGACTTGCCAGAGTACTTGACAAAGCTACAGGAGTGAATATGAAGATTTCACTCAAGAAATGTAACTTTAGCTTTGAAGAACTTAAAGCTTTAGGACATATTGTTTCTGGTTTAAGCTTGGGTATTGACAAAAATAAAGTGGCAGCAGTGTTACTTAATCCAATACCCCACAATAAGAAATAAATGATGTCTTTTCTTGGATTTGCCAGTTATTACAGGCAACACCTGAAAGACTTTGCAATTCTAGCCAAATCACTCTACAGAATCTGTGATCAACAAACAGTATTTGAGATGACAGAGGAAAGAATTAAAGCTTATAAGAAGATAAGGGAAGCTCTTACAGAAGCACCTTTACTCCTCATGCCTGACTAGAATATACCTTTTAAATTATAAATTTATGCATGTGGAGATGGATTAAGGGGAGCCCTACAGCAGGTCCAAATTATTGATGACAAACCTACAGAGGGACCAGTTTGTTACATCTCAAGACAAATCAAACCAACAGAAGCCAGATATGGTTCAAGCCAGATGGAATGCTTATGTTTGGTATGGGCACTTGATAAATTACACTATTATCTTGATGGAAGTGTTTTTGAAGTGATAACTGACTTTAATTCCGTGAAATCACTTCTTAACATGAAAACTCCCAAAAGACATATGTTGAGATGGAAAATAGCCATTCAAGAATATAGGGGTAACATGAATATAGCTCATAAGTCAGGAAACATTCACAAGAATGCTGATGGACTTAGCAGGTGGGCATTAGCCAATACTCCTGATAACCCAGCTTATGTACCTTTGGAAGCAGAACCACAGATTCCAATTGAAGAAATTAACATAACTGATATTGGGACTGAATTCTTTGAAGAAGTCAGAGAATCTTAAAAGCAAGACAAGAATTTCCATATCTTCACTTCCTTGTTAGATAAAGAATGCAAAGATCAATCATTGGTCAATACACTGGATGAAGTTTGGAAACGTTCCTATTCCGAAGGAAGATTTTACTTGTTTTATGGAATAATTTACCACATAATCAAACATTCTTGTGTAATGGCATTGTGTATTAGACTGCTTATTAATACCATTCTTCATGAATGCCATGATAGCATCTACTCTGGACACCTGTCAGAAGACAGAACACTTGAGAAAGTGAAAAACTGTGCATGGTGGCCATCTTGGAGAAAAGAAACCATTGAATATTGCCATACCTGTGGTAGATGCCAAAACAAAAACAGGAGTACAGGCAACAAATTTGGACTGATGATTCATATTAAGGAACAAAAATCCCCTTGGGAAGTTGTTCATATGGATTGGGTCACAGCACTTCCTCCAAGTGGTGATAAAGGCTATAATACTTGTTTAGTCATTGTAGAAAGATATAGCAAGACTCCCATATTCTTACCAGGTCATAAAGATAACACTTCTATGGATATAGCTCTTCTTCTATGGAACATAGTTATTTCCCATACAGGATTATGTAAGAATATCATAAGTGACAGAGATCCCAAGTTCACATATTCACTTTTGACCAATCTTCACAGATTGTTTGGGATTAAGTTATCATTCTCAACAGCATATCACCCTCAAACAGATGGACTAGCAGAGAGAATTATTCAAGCTTTAGAAGACATGATCAGCAGATTCTGTTCTTATGGGTTAGAGTTTATAGACTCAGATGTCTTTATGCATGACTTGTACACTCCAATACCTGCATTGGAACTGGAATATAAGATGTCAGGCCAAACTCCTGCTATGTTAGAAAAAGGTTGGAATCAAAGACTCCCAGCAGAAACACTGAGGAAAGACTTGATTGACATTCATCCTACAGCTTCCAGCTTTAAGATAATTATTGATCAAGTGAAACATCATGCAAAACAGATTATGAATGATGCTTTTGACTATGAAAAACAGAAGTTGGACAAGAGTCACAAAGTACCAGAGTTAAAAGTAGGGGACCTAGCTCTAGTTTCAACCTTGAATTTGAATGATATCAAATTCCCAAAGAAACTTAATGATTCTTATGTAGGACCTTTTGTTAGTGTTGCCTTACATGGAACCAATGCCGTTCAAGTGGAATTAAGTGGTTAATTGGAAAATAAACACCCCACCTTTCCATTCAGCTTGATAAAACCTTATCAACCAGCTGACAAATAATTTTTTCCTTTGAGGAACCCAACTCCTTTGACTGTACCACCAGTGAAACAGAGTGAAGACAAAAGAATAAAGAAAGCCATTAAATAAAGGAGACTTAGGGGTCAAGATCAAAGAGAATATCTTTTCAGATATAGAAATCCGGTACATGAAGATGAATGGCTGGCATAATCAGAAATACCTGACTCAGATAAGCTCTTAAGAAGATTTAGAAATGAAAGAAGGCCACAATCCTGAATATGTCTATAAATGTGCTTTACATTACTTAATCTTAGTAATGTAAAGAGGTTGGACAGTGGAAATTAACCCTCTTTGGGGCCTTTGTCTTCTTGATACCATTAATAAAATTGTAGTACAATTTTATTATTTGGTGGGAGGGAATGTGAGCCTTGAGGTATATTTTACATAGCTAACTAGGCCACAGATATCTTTAAATATAAATTTTGAACTATGAATAAGCCATAAGTCATGCATATATTCAAAATTCATCATTTTTGATTTCAGAAACAATGAATAATTTTTTTTGAGTAAGTAAATCCATGGATTTAAGGCCATATTTGGATTCTAAACAAAACCTCACCTAGGGTAACTCCATAGAGTGAATAAGGTTAAAATAACTCTAAGAGGGGGTAATATGGAAAATACTTCCATACCACATAAAAGAATTGTGAAAACCTTTGTTGTTGTTCTTTTCATTCCAAAATAATGGGAATGTGACAAATCCCATGTTACATATAAACCAAAAATAGTGTTATGCATGTTTGTCGCACTTAATATTATGGTATTCTTAAATAAACGTTTGGTACACCAATAGTGGATATCAGTCTTTAAGTCTGAATTTCTATTTTTTAACGTGAAAATAGTCAAGGGGGACAAAAGATATCAATGAGAGCCAGGCTACCCAACTTCTGAGGAGTCTGAGGAGTGAAAAGCTCAAAAAGCTTGGATCCATGGCTGATCTTGGCCTGATTATTATACTAAAGTCTTTTGGGAACTTGGTTACCAAGTTAAAATCTCATTAAATCATAAGAAAGTATCAAATAAGCTGCTATTTCAACATGTCAAGGAGGTAAAGAGCAACTTAGACTCTTGTAGGCATGTCAATTCTTAATCATTTTCCATGGATAAACTCCAAAAGAGTAATTAAAACCCTTTTTGGACTAGTATTCAATGATTTACTTCATAGAAACCAACAATATAGTAATATTTGCATGTCTATGTAGAAATGAGGTAAAAACTTCAAAAATTCATCAAATATACAATTATTAATGAATCTTTCTGAAATTAAAGGACCAATTAAGAAAAGTATAATCCATATAAAAACCAAAAAGAATCATACTTCTATAAGTAAAAGTAAAAGCTTTACTTACAGTCCATTTTTGATGATTCCACGTGAAATACTGAATCTTCAAAAATTCACAGGAAATACACTCTGTGATGAAATTTCCAATAACATTTATAACTTTGAGAAAAAAATGATTCCTATGAAATAAAAGAAGATTTACAGTTGTTACTCCTTATATTATTAACCATAAATGGGTTGGTAGTCACATAAAAGCTTCAATTAAGTAATTATGATAATCTTATGTGACAACAGATGATGCAATCAATTATCCAAAAAGTTTTATTGTTTTCTTACTCACTTGTCTTTCCGTTTGCTCCATGGCATGCCTCTGTGAGCTTTTGTTGACTTAAAAGAGGCCTCCTCTTGCTGTTTTTTCCACAATGATCACATTATTACCAACAAGTAAGTATTAGTTAATCTTTTCTTAAGTGTTCTATTCTTTCAGAATAAATCAGAAAGACGTGAAATCATAAAGATCAACTATATATTGTGGTAATCCTGTTATAAATATATGTTGATCCTTTCAATCCACAATTATCCATCAAATTTCTCTACTATTATCTTTCAATAAGTTCTTTGGAGTATTAGTGAGTGTTTTGTCTTAATTATTAAAGTTGTTCTCTAGCAATAGATTTCTTCAAGGATTATTTTTATCATTATTCTTTCAAAAGATAATTATATACTAAAATAATTTCATTATTTTAATAAAGCAGTTTTTATTATTAAATTCTTCTTGTAATTGATTCTTGTAGACAATTACTGCTTACTGCCATAATCACTCGTAGTGTATAACAAGTAAAAGAAATAAATAATTATTTAATTATTTAATTGTGTTTATCATAATTTTTATTATTATATCCCATAAGAACATTCATAGTACTGTTGATTAATGGTAATATTATCAACAGTCTCATAGACACATCTTAAAAAACCTGTCCATATTGATCTCACACTCCCAGAAGATAGAATCAGCTATGAAAAACTAAATGAGGAGGTAAAATAAATTTATTAATTTGTAGGAAAAAGGTCTTAATTGATTGAAAACAAAGCTTTTGAAAAATTTCATAATCAATTGAAATCTATTGTTGCAAGTAGCTTTGGAGAAATGATGCATCAACAATCCATCAAAACATATCCATTTGCAAGTAATATCACTTTTACATTTTGAGACTTTCATAATAATCATCACAAGGATGAATATTCCTCAAATTTCTCCTATGAAATATGGATGCCAGTAGAATTACAAAAACTCAATTTGGTAAAAAAACAATATCATGGTATTGAAGGTGGGTCTTTCATGTTTCCCAGGTACAAATTTGAGATATATTTCTCAAACTGTAATGGGATTTATGAAATAATAAAAGAAATGGAAAACGGACACCAGACGTTAAATCAATTGGTAAAAAGAGGATTGGAAGAAATAATACGCTTCCATTGTCATTCCTGATTGCAAAGAAATTATCTTTGGCCTATAACAAGTATAATATTGGATTGAGAAAACTCAAAATGTTACAGGTAAAGCTGTTAATTTGGGAGAGAGTAGTAATTGATATGACTGAAACTCATTTGTCTAGAGATTCTTATTATTTTATCTAGCTATAAAACTCAGAATCATATTTTATAATGATGATTTGAAAATTTTTTATGTGTTTATTTGCTTATAGATTGTGGGGAGTAATAATGTAGAGTATAAAACTCAATTTCAAAAATTTGATATTTATTATATCCACTCCCCACTTTTTTTCACAAATTAATAAGTGCATTCATAGGTATTATCATGAAGGATTCATTTGATAATTTTTCTGAATTGTCATGAAATTTAGCTTATTTATCCTTTTTTATGGGAGAAATATACATATCAAATATTTTATATTATTGATTTATTATTTATTTATGATTCATTTTCTATTTTGTGATTAATTTTTGCTTATTTATTTATTTAATTTCATTCTTTATTGTTATTATTCATTTTTCATGTTTCATTATTTATTATTTATTTATCAACTATTATTACTTATTTTTCCCCATTATTTTCTCTTATTTATTATTTACTTTTTATTTGGTTCTTATTATTCATTTTTTACTTCATATCTTATGACTCATAATTCATTTTCTTCTTTTATATTTATTTTTGATTTTTGATCATTTAATATTTATTTTATTATTATTCATCTCTTATAGATCATTTTTTATCATTCTTTTCTGTCTCATGTCATTTGTTGTTTATTTTAGAATTTTAATCTTTATATTATTTATTTCTGACTCATTTGTTAATAAAAATGCAGTACATCCCCTATATGGAATAGGGGATTTAGATTATTTAAATTTCATTTATTACTTATTTCTGACTTTTTTGTATGAATCATTTGTCTACTTATTTATTTATCATTTATTTATTATTTATTTATTATTGATTTATTATTTATTTATTATTTATTTATTATCTATTTATCTTTTCTTTATTATTCCTTCTGTATGAGTTTTTATAATTCATTGAGTACTCATTCTTTAGTATTTAATTTTTCTTTTCCACTGTTTATAAATTTTTTACTTTTTATTCATTAATTCTCTATTATTTTTTTATTTTTTTATTGATTTGCATTAATTAAAAAATGAATTCCTATTATCATTTATTTGTCATTTTTTTAGTGAGTATTAATTATTACGCTTTTTAATTTCTTATGGTGTATATATTATTCATTCAGATCCTAATTCCTATTTTTTACTGATTATAATTGATTATTCACTATTATTAATCATTATGTATTATTTATGCCTTTTTTTTGAATTTTCAATTTTCAATATTTATTTTTCATTCAAACTATTTACTGTTGGTTTATTTATAATTCAAAATTCCATGACTTATTATTATCACCCTTTCATTATTCATTATTTATTTTATATTTTATCTATCACTTTATTCATCATTTATCTTTATAAAGTATATTTTATATTCTATTTATTATTTATTCTTATGATTTATATCTTCTTTATTTCTATTATTGATTATTATTAATTATATCTTATATTTTGTAATTATGTCTTTTTATTAGTCATATTTAATATTTTATGTATAAACTTTTTTTATAAATTATATTTTATACTTTATTTATTATTTATATTTATTTAACATTTATTTTTATTTATTATACTTTATAGTTTATTCATCATTTATATTTACTAAACATCTTTCATATACTTTAATTATATCTCATACTTTTATATTATTTATTTTTATTAATCATATTTTATAATTCATTTATTACTTGTTTTTATAAATTATATTTTATATGCTGTTTATTATTTATATTTATTAAAATGATTTATAAGTTGTTTATCATTTATTCTTATGATTCATATTTGCTTTATTTTTTTTATTTATTATTATTAATTATATTCTAGATTTTATGTATTTCTTTATACTTACTTTATTCTTATTAATTATAATTTATTTCTTAATTTGACAATGCAAAAAGTACAAACATTATTCATTATATTAAATGCAGCAATATTTACTTTTGGGTATATTACGTGCGGCGAAGCACAACACCAGGCACAGTAAACCTAACTGATTAGGTTTAAATTTCATCCAGTTCAATCTACTATTTTTCAAATAATAAAATTAATAATCTAAAAATTTAAATTTGACTTAATTTCAAATTCAAATTCAATATATCTACCACTCCTACTTCTACTACTACTGCTATTACTTTAACTCCTGAAAAGAAGATAAGGCTGAAATTGGGAGGCAAGCTCGTGGTATCTATGTAAGCCTTTAAATTATATATTAATTAATACTTTAACTTCATATGAAATTTTATCTTAATCATATTTTAGCTATAAAAACTTTTAAATAGACCTCTTTTCAAAATATAAATCATAATAATAAAAACTCGCCTTCTTTTTTTCTTTTTTCATATTAAGCCAATCTTCCTCAGTAGACCTTAATCTCCTTTTTCTCATAGTCCATACGCTCTCATGAAAATCACTCCAATTGGTCGTAAAAATCCCACCTACTTCAAACATTGTGTTTTCTAATGATTGCAATAATTCATTTTAAACTCAACAATTACCTATGGCCAAGAAATCTATTAACAGGAGAGCTGGAGATTTTCGACATAAAGCTAATGATATAGAATTCCTAACTGAAATAGGTCAAATCTTATTAGGTGAAGTGTTTCAATTACAATCTTTATCAGAAGTTAAATAAAATGAAATTCTTCAATTTAAAGAAGAACTTGAAGGACTCTGGGAGAGAAATTAATATACAATGGAAAGAATCAAAGTTTATAAGACTAGTGTTGGTATGTATTTCATCAACCTCAAGTATTTTCTTATGCTTCAAAATCATATGCATTTCTTTTTATCAGATAAATCTAAAGAAAAAAATTGGAATTTATAAATTATCAAATAAGGCACTGAAAACCAACAGAATCTTTAAACGCAAAACCTAAACTGTAATGTGATTGTCTACCTCTAATTAAACAATCAACTGAGCTTTGAAGGCAATAAAATCATGAAGTTGTTAGCCACAATCAATTGAGTGGTAAAAAAGAAAAGATTTTATATTTATTAATTACACCCAATAAGCAAAAATTAGATCATCCTCATGGGTTTAGTAAACCCATTGATTAAGGCTCTAATTTCATATTTTTGGCTGAAAATTATCATTTATGTACCTCAATTTCTTATTCTCAAAGAACCATTAGAACCTTAAGAAATTTCTTACAACATAAGAAAGAAGATACTATCAGATCTACAAATTATTCTGCACTTGAACAACCATATTGCCACCCACAATTACCCAATATGCTTGCTCAAATTCCTGATGATTATGAAGATTCTGTCGAGAATGATGACAATGATAATGATCAAGGTAAGGGTAGCAATGATAAACCACCAAGACGAAGCCACTTTCTCTTCATCCACCAGAGGTACACCAAGAAGCTTATTTTGTGGACATGGAGGTAGAGGTGGTCTACACACTCGGAGAGGTAAATTGTGAGTTTTTCATTCTTATTCAATCTTTTTAGCTTTAAAATCACAAAAGAAAGCTATTATCATTTTACTTTTTTCCCTTCCATTCTTGATTTAAAGTACATGGACCTCCAACCTAATATTCCAATGGAAAAAGTGAATATTCACAAGGTTTTCATTTGGTATTTTACCAATTCTACACTCAGGAATGAGGGGAAAAATCCCACCTATCCAATTCATAGAACAAATGATTTATGCAGAGGTAACTAGATTTCTCAAAACACAACTTGCCAAATTATTTTGTTTACAATGGGCCTTTTTTTAAAAAATACCCTCCTGCTCCCAAATGTACACTGGAAGCCCTCAATGGACTCGGTAAAAGGAGGGTGTTTCTTAAGGATTCAACTCTCTATTTGGGTGCACACGCATAGAGATGGCTGGAGGCTGTAACACTTTGTGGAGACTGAATAATTGAGGGCTTTGGTCACCAGCTCCACAAAAGAGGAGCAGTCTAGGCCAATATGGTCAATGCCTTCTTTGAAAGTTCCCTGCACAATAAATAGTGAAACATCACTATAAAGTTTGATGAAAACAACATCTTAAGCACATGTAATTTCTTTGTGTTTTCAATAATCATATTAATTTAGTCTTTTGTCAAGTCATGGTGGGGTCAACACCATGACTAATTTCTGTATTTCTTTAAAATTGTGAGCTTTGGGAGAATTGCTGATCCATTTTTGTAAATTGGAAATATAATCAATATATAATAAATATAGGTTGTTGGTAAATACATGTAAGCCCTTATGTGTTCTTTCCAGAAATTGGTAAAAACACATAACTTTATGGTAAAAACATGCAACGGGGTTTTTTAAATAAAATATAGCTATTTATGGTATTTCTGATTCCATTAATGCCAATTATGGAATTTCTGATGCCATTAATGCCAATTATGGCATTTATGATGCCATTAATGCCAATTATGGCATTTATGATGCCATTAATGCCAATTATGGCATTTATGATGCCATTAATGCCAATTATGGCATTCCTGATACCATTAATGCCAATTATGGCATTTCTGATGCCATTAATTCCAATTATGGCATTTCCGATGCCATTAATTACAATTATGGCATTTCTCATGCCATTGATGCCATTTATGGAATTGACAATGCCATAAATGACATTGTTAAGGCCATAAATTGCATTTTAGGCCATAAATGACATTGTTGAGGCCATTTATAGCATTGTTAAGGCCATAAATGTAATTTTCAATGCCATACGTGGCCGTAAAAATGGCATAAATGGCCTTAGCAATGGCATTGTTAATTCCATTTATGGAATTTCTATTGCCATAAGTAATATTTTTAAGGCCATTCATGCCATTCTTGAGGCCATGTATGGCATTGTTAATGCCATAAAATGCCATTTATTCCATTGTCAATTCCCTAAAATGCCATACAATGTCATTTATGCCATTGTTAATGCCATACAATGCCATTTATGGAATTTTTAATGTCATTTAAGGCATTGTTATAATACCATTTATGCCAATTTTATAGCCATAAATGGCATCTATATGTCATTCTTGATACCATTTATGGCATTATTATGTCATTTGTGATATCATTTATGGCATGTTTAATGCCATAAATGACACTTTTGATGCCACAAATGGCAATTTTAATTCCACAAATGGAATCTTCAACTTTTGCTATCATCATAAATTACATTTTGAATTTAATTGATGCCGGAAATGGCATTTTCAATTTACTTACAAACATGAACAAAAAAACTTAAAAAAAGGACTTCTTGGCCCTACAATTGTCATGGCAAAAAAACTCCCAAAATGTTGGCTTACTGGTTTTTTATTATCAAGGTTTTTCCCTTCATTTCAAAAAATAAGTTGGAAATTCATAATTGGGAACATTTTTAATGAATTTTTTTTTAAAAAATGGACCATTTTTCCAAATTGGCCAAAAATAGAGAAATTGGGCAAAAAAAATTGAAAAAATTTGTGGACCTTCACATCCCATGCTGCAAAAATATGGCATAAAAAAATTGTAAAAATTCTTAAAACCGAGCCTGAGGGAGTTTTCCAAGTAAATAAGTCACTTATTTGTTTTTACCATAATTTTCTTTTTCTTTTGGTAATAACTTGGTAAAAACAGGGAAGCGCTTATATGTGTTTATCAACACCCTAAATATATTACTAAATCATGAATAAAAACTGAATATTAAATCATTGATAGATAAATAAATGGAACTTACTTTTGGATTTATTTATTTAAAGTTCTAAATAAAGGAATAATTCCCAAGTAAACAAATAAATATTTCCAAAATTCAATAAACAAATATTAAATTCATAAATAACATTTAATCATGAATAATGGATAATAAACAATTAAGAACAAATAATATGTAATAAATGAATAAGATAATTTAAAATAGATAAATAAAACATGAATAATGAAGAGATAATAAACAAATAATCAATAAATTATGCATAATAAATAAATCCTAAAATGAATTAATTAATAAATAATAAAGAATTTATTGAAATGCAAATAAATTATTAATAATGAATAATAAATAAATAATAAAAACCAATAAATGATAAAAAAATAAAGAAATAAAAAATAAGCAATAAACAATAAAATCTCACAAAATAGTTTTAATTAAGTTTTACCAATCCTAATTAGTTTGAATTAAATATAACCAACTTTGATTAGTTTTTATTGCATTTAATTTAATTAATTTTAATGATTTTGTTTAATTTTATTGAATCCCAATCAAATTTGATTAAAGTTAATTAATTACCATTATTTGAATAATCAAGAATAATAATCAAAGAATAAATAAATGATAAAAATTTGGAAAAAATATTATTTATTGAGTATAACATAGAATAAAGAAATCAAAAATCCACAATGAATAAATAATAAAAAGTAATATCTTAACAAAAAAATTAAGAAATTCATAAATAATAAGTAAAGAATGAAGAAATACAATTGGTTTTAATACAATTCATGAATAACTCATAATTCATAAGTTCAATACATAAGTCACTATAATGAAATGAAAGAAAAAAAATTCACCCATAAATTATGAAAGATAAAAACCCAACAATAAATACATAATAAAAATGAAAGAATTAATGAATGAGTTAATCATAAGTAAACAAATAATAAACTAAATATAAATAATAAAAAATCAGTGAGTCATTGTCAAATTATTAAATTATAGTAGTGATTTCTCAATCAGCTATATTCAAGTTCATGCATCATATATGATTGACAAATGCAATGAATAATTAATCATAAAAATATAAATAATTCATAAAAAATGAATAAATGATAACAAGAAATAACAAACCTAGAACCTATTAGTAATAACAAATGAAGAAATAAAAAAAAATTAAAAAAAAAATCAAAAAATTAAAACAAAATAAATAAAAAAAAAATGAAAAGATAAAAAAATAAAACAAAATACAAAAATTAAAACAAATAAAAAAAATAAAAAAAATAAAAAAAATAAAAAAAATAAAAAAAATAAAAAAAATTAAAACAATAAAAAAAATAAAAAAAATAAAAAAAATAAAAAAAATAAAAAAAATAAAAAAATAAAAAAATAAAAAAAATAAAAAAAATAAAAAAAATAAAAAAAAATAAAAAAAATAAAAAAATAAAAAAAATAAAAAAAATAAAAAAAATAAAAAAAATAAAAAAAAATAAAAAAAATAAAAAAAATAAAAAAAATAAAAAAATAAAAAAAATAAAAAAAATAAAAAAAATAAAAAAAATAAAAAAAATAAAAAAAATAAAAAAAATAAAAAAAATAAAAAAAATAAAAAAAATAAAAAAAATAAAAAAAATAAAAAAAATAAAAAAAATAAAAAAAATAAAAAAAATAAAAAAAATAAAAAAAATAAAAAAAATAAAAAAAATAAAAAAAATAAAAAAAATAAAAAAAATAAAAAAAATAAAAAAAATAAAAAAAATAAAAAAAATAAAAAAAATAAAAAAAATAAAAAAAATAAAAAAAATAAAAAAAATAAAAAAAATAAAAAAAATAAAAAAAATAAAAAAAATAAAAAAAATAAAAAAAATAAAAAAAATAAAAAAAATAAATAAAATAAATAAAATAAATAAAATAAATAAAGTAAATAAAATAAATAAATTAAATAAAATAAATAAAGTAAATAAAATAAATAAAATAGATAAAATAAATAAAATAAATAAAATAAATAAAATAAATAAAATAAATAAAATAAATAAAATAAATAAAATAAATAAAATAAATAAAATAAATAAAATAAATAAAATAAATAAAATAAATAAAATAAATAAAATAAATAAAAGGAATAAAATAAATAAAAGGAATAAAATAAATAAAATAAATAAAATAGATAAAATAGATAAAATAAATAAAATAAATAAAATAAATAAAATAAATAAAATAAATAAAATAAATAAAATAAATAAAATAAAATAAATAAAATAAATAAGATAAATAAAATAAATAAAATAAATAAAGTAAATAAAATAAATAAATTAAAAAAATAAATAAAATAAATAAAGTAAATAAAATAAATAAAGTAAATAAAATAAATAAAATAAATAAAATAAATAAAATAAATAAAATAAATAAAATAAATAAAATAAATAAAATAAATAAAATAAATAAAATAAATAAAAGGAATAAAATAAATAAAATAAATAAAATAAATAAAATAAATAAAATAAATCAAATAGATAAAATAAATAAAATAAATAAAATAAATAAAATAAAATAAATAGATAAAATAAATAAAATAAATAAAATAAATAAAATAAATAAAATAAATAAAATAAAATAAATAAAATAAATAAAATAAATAAGATAAATAAAATAAATAAAATAAATAAAATAAATAAAGTAAATAAAATAAATAAATAAAATAAAATAAATAAAATAAATAAAATAAATAAAATAAATAAAGTAAATAAAATAAATAAAATAAATAAAAGGAATAAGATAAATAAAATAAATAAAATAAATAAAATAAATAAAATAAATAAAATAGATAAAATAATTAAAATAAATAAATAAAATAAAATAAATAAAATAAATAAAATAAATAAAATAAATAAAGTAAATAAAATAAATAAAAGGAATAAAATAAATAAAATAAATAAAATAAATAAAATAAATAAAATAGATAAAATAAATAAAATAAATAAAATAAATAAAATAAATAAAATAAATAAAATAACTAAAATAACTAAAATAAATAAAAGAAATAAAATAAATAAAATAAATAAAACAAATAAAATAAATAAAATAAAGAAAATAGATAAAATAAATAAAAGAAATAAAATAAATAAAATAAATAAAATAAATAAAATAAATAAAATGAATAAAATGAATAAAATAAAAAAAATAAAAAAAATAAAAAAAATAAAAAAACACAATAAGAATAATCAAAATGAATCATTATAAAATTAGTGAAATTAAGAAATTGATCAATAAATCAAAAAATTCAAAAAGAGAATGAATTATTATCAAATTATGATATTATAATTTCATTTCATTAATTAGTTATATACAAGTTCATGCATAATTTATGATTCATATTCTCAATGAATAAGTCATTATAATAATTAATTTATTCCTTTGAAATATCATCAAACATTTATGAATTATTAAAATTCAGTTCCATGCCTAATTTATAATCTTCAAGCTCAATAAATAATTCATCATAATAATATATGAATTCCTTATGAGGAATATCATTATTCATCATGAAAAGTAATAAATTGATTATCATTATAATTATTCATGATCCCCAGAAATAGTCCATTGATTGATCATAATAATGAATTGATTAATAATCATGATATATTCATTTATTGATTATTCATGATAATCATAATAAAGAGTTGAAAGCAGTGTCACATTATTACATAACCAATTTCACCTCCAAAGCTGTAAGGATAATTATTGATATTATGACTGCCAAAATTATTAGGCCACTAAGGACCCAATATATCTCCAAATATTGATAATTTGTTGATCTTTTAAGTTATTTTGGCTAATTGGAAGAACCCATGCCAATAAGACAATGTATTATGTTTTCAAAGATAACTGTCATGTCAGCCTGTGACTCAAAACCAGAGCACAAGCATGACTGCCAGAATACCATAAACCAATGGTAGAGCAAAATACCACCAAAACATGGATCTGAGCCAAAAAAGCTCAAAAAGTATCAAAAGAAAGCGGAAACTCACCTTTTTTCCAAATATGCAAGTCCCATAATTATAGGACAAAGATTAACAAAGTTATTCAAGCTCAAAGCAGTTTCTGAGCATAAAACTTAATTTTCACCTCTCATCCAAAATTCAGAGAAAGATGTTGAACCTCATCAAATTGGTATTAAAATTAAACCTCTCAATTAGGGCTATCCAGTGGTACTAGCAAAATTAAGCTAGCACCAAAAGTATAGAGGTTATGGCCAAAATAGAGCCAAATAAGGGTGAATAAAATATTCACCTCTCATCCAACTTCTACAGTTTTAGTGTGAGATACCCAAAGTGGGGTCTCTTTCAGAAGTTCACAATCAGAGCCTCCTGATGATTCCATACATTTACTCATATCTTCTCAAGAACAAAAGTTATGGAGAAAACAAGATCAATACAGGATTAATAATAAATCTACAAATTGATAATGAAATTTATAATTGGTATAGCTTTGCCATTTTTAATGTTAGCTATGCCAAATGAGTATCCATTGTGTATATCTCATCAAGGGCTACAAAATAAGACACTTTTGATCTCTTTATCTTTAGAACTGACAAAGACATTCAGTTTTTAAGATTTTTATCCCACACTAGCCAGTATGGGCTCTTACTGTGGGACACCTGTCCATAAAATTGAATTAACAGCTAATAGATTTTATTAGATGCTCTTTATTCTTTAATTTTGCAAAATTGAAAAATAAGAGTCATACAGGAATGTTCTTTATGGCTTCTGATGCGTCAGAAGCACCAGTACACACCTGTAAACTCTATTGGGGAAAATTTTAACCCTGTATAGGGTAAGAATGACAACTTGTGGTTCTAAAACCACATTTCCACCCAATAAAAGTCTTTATTGAGTGTGTAGAGCCAGAAATGGGCCCAAAGTAGTGAAATCTATCACTCTGTGGTCATTTGAAGAGGTAAAAAACCTCCCACTACCCCAGAACCAGATTAAAGGAGGCCTTTCCTCACCGTAAGGCCAATAAAATCATACTGTTCTCAATATTTCTATGTGGTATAGCCTATTAAAAGAAGTGGTAGCTTTAGAATCAAACAGGTATGATTATAATTTGGATTATTTTAGGGTTTATTATTGTAAACCAACAGATAAACACTGCACCCAGGGCTATCAATAGCACTCACCATCACTAAATTCTTTATTATAGCCCTTTTGACCATATTCTCACTTAATTATCATCATCATTTTCTTGTCATAATCACAGTTATAGCTTTTTATTATTATTTTACAGCTATATCATAGAGGAAGCCTGACATTTAATACGATTTGGAAAATTAACCTGTTTAATGAAAATCGCTAAAAAGTTGTATGCAATAATTATTTTTAATGTGTCAATCTGAATTCCCACAAAGTATTACATTTGTCTCCTAATTTATCATAAAATTGATATCAGAGGACATTAAGGCCAAATTTATTTTTCATCTTAATTGTATTTTTATGACTAATAAAAATTACTTAATGTGATATAAGTGATATTGAGATGTTTAATATAGAACTATTGATCAAAATCAATGCATAATAATTGAATGATTTAATTTTTGAAGAATAAATTTATTTTTTTGTAAATATTCTTCTTTTTATTTGAATTGATATCTGTCTAGAGAAAATCCAAGGCATTCATTCTCAATTTACTTACAAATTTCAATTAAATTGAAAATGCCATTTATAAAATTAATGGAGTCAACCATTTACTTTATGGGATTAACAGTGCCACAAATGGAATTAAAAATGAAATAACAATGCCAGAATTGCGATTTTTCATAATACAGGTTTTTTTTAGATTAATGTCAATTCAAAAACACTCTTTATATGTTTTTACTAAAAACTTATATGTTTTTACCAATTAATGGAAAAAACATGTAAGGGCTTATGTAAATTTACCAAAGCCCTATATATATATGAAAGTGTTCATGTAAAAATATATTTCATTATTCCAAAAAAACTGAATCCAAAATTTCATTTTTAATATTCAAAAATTGGAGCATTTGATTTCAAATATTGAAAGGTAGCTCGAATTTTACTGTGAATATTTGGTCAGTCCAAAAATTCAATATTAAATATTCAAAGACTCTCAAAATTTGACAAATTTTCAAAAAGCTATGCATTTTTTTAATTTGATCTTTTATTTCAAAATTGAAGATTAAATTTTACTTTTTTCTATTTTATTTTATATTTAGTTAATAAGATCAAAGACTTACTGAATATTTTAATTACTTGTTTCTAATGAAAATCATTATATTATATTCAAATTACCTGGATGTATTATTCCTAGTAATCTTTAGCCCAACACAAATTGAGATACTTTTTTTATGTACAATAACAGAGTATAAATGTCAAAAGAAAACTAATTAAAGAAAAGTATTTTATTGAAAAGATGCACCAAATTAACTTCCGGACCAGAATTCCATTTTACTATCATTTTCATTTTTATTCAATCAAGAAGATTATGGTTCCTCTGGCTTGTAAGTCGCATGAAACCCTCTTTTTTATCTAGCTAACCATATTTCCAGTTCTTCCATCTTGATATTCTCTTGAATTACCAAAGATAATATTGGTACACTAATGGCTTAGTAATAGATATAAAATGGGGTTTGACTTCTAAAACAAACGAAAAATAACATTTAAAGCTTCTAAAAAAATTATTTTTTGAGAAAATTGATTGGTAAAAAGTAAATTGGGATAATTATTTTTTTAAATAGATAACAAAATAGTTATCTCTTGAAAAATGAAAGTATTTAAATATTAAAAAAAACCATCTTTTGAAGAAGGTAAGGGGGGCAATTGGGGGCTTGGGAAACATTTTACAGGATAATGTAGATTTTACATATCAAGGAATAAATAATCCCTGAAACATGAAATTAGTATTTCTGATTTGAAAAAATAATAAAGTTATTTTGATTAGGGTTTGAAGCCCCTTATTGAAATAAGGAATATGATACTTATTTCATCTCACACTGATTCAGAAATTAATTTAACCCCCTTAAGACTAATTTTTGACTTGTTTTTGCCCTTTTTTGATTCTTTACCTTTTTTCTTACTCACAGGGTGCTTGTTGATTTCAATTTATTTCCCTTATATTTTTTTTATTCATAGGTTATGTTTCAGAGAAAAGAGGCAGCCATAAATTTGAGAATTCGGAAGTATTTTTAATCTTTATCATCATTTTCAAATTCTTCCAATTTAATTTATTAGCTTTAATAAGGACTTTTAGGAATCAAGTTTTCTCAATATTGATGCAGATACGTAATTTAGTCATATCATTTTATGAATGAGACATTCCATTGACTTTAAATTATTCTCATTACAAATTGAATTTATTAATCTCACCTAAATTTCGGAAGTATTTTGGACCTTATTGATATTTTTTTAAAAATGAATTTGTGCTAGAAAAACTAACCTAGATATAAATATTGAAACCATATTTTTGATTTTTCTTCATAAAAAGTATTATGCTTGTCAATAGGGGTTGAATCCCCTTAAAATGGGAATTTGTTTGGAATATAAAGCAATAGTTAGTTGCTAAAGAATTAATGAAGGACCAATTAGAATAGCAGCATTTTCATATCAATATCAATTTGAATTATTGAATAAATTTGGGGGCACTTCCTTTGGTATTCTTCATGGATATTTGCAATAAAATATGGAGAAAAGTGTTATGAGAGCAAAAGAATAAGTCCTATATACTCATAAGATATAAATGAATATGAAAAGGCTATCAAGGGTGAACTTCTTTCACATACCTAACTATATTTGGCACACCTAAGATTACTTTTTTTCCGTTTCTGTTTTATTTTTAGATAAGGTGTTATAGCTTTAGTGAAATCATTCTATCCATGAGCTCGAAAATTGAATCTGTTATACTTAGGACTTGCGTCCAAAATATTTGCGTTCCCTCCAAAATTATTATTAGCGTCTTAACAAAGAGTCTATAATATAAGACCAAAAACACAAAAGTGGGAGTAAGATTCAGGAAATTCCAGATAATGAAATTAAGATATCTATTCTCAATAATAGCTGTATTAGCTTACTGCTACTCCAATATAGTATAGGGGTATTATAAAAACTATAATCTTAATGAAAAAAAAACTTTCAGGACAATGATATTCTGAACAAATATAAAAGAAAAATATATCTAATAATCTTATTAATAACACAATATCTAATAGAAGAATTGCAACTCTAATGATAATAGTAGTACCCAATTAATAATGATCATTTTTCTCATAGTAAAGGGCTTAATACACTTTAAATACTAAGTAATAAGAGGTGTGGATTAATCCTCTTCTCTTCCCAATGGATATTTTTACCATTTCAATAACCTTTTCAGTAATATTTTACTATAATTTGAATCATAAATCGAGAAAAAAACTTGACCAAAAGATGATTTTTAAAGTCAAAAATAAGAGATTGATTTCATATTTTCTTTTAGAATTTTTTTGATGTTACTTATTCATTCTAAGGACTTAATTTTTTTCAAAAAATATGCAAATAAAAAATAAATTCCATGCAGGAATTTACTTTTTTTGTTTAAAAAAGAACTAAGTATTGTATTTCTCAGAAAAATAAAATTAAATAAATATTTCATAAAAAAACTTGTTAGTAATAAAAACTTTTCTTACATTTGTTTTAATTTTTAATTTTTTTGTTTGAATGAAAAAAAAGATTCTTTAATTTTTTTGACATTTAATTAAAAAAAATTACAGATTTAAAAATTAAAACGCGTTGTTCCAATCTTATCATTTTTTGCATATATTTCTCAAAATCTCAAACTATAATAATTCTTTATTTCTAATTTTATTTTTTTTTGGAAAAATATTTTTTAAAAATTGAATAGGAAACACAATTTGTTATAAGAATTTTTATTATAATAATTCTTCAAAATATTAATCAATATCATGTTTGAAGGTTTTTTTTCTGCAAAAAAATGTAATTATATGTAGGAATTACTTGAAAAAAACAAAAGAAAAATATTTTCAAAATTTAAAATAATAAATAAAAGCTTCTTTTTCAAATTTCAACATTTTCTTGAAATAATGAAAAAATTTTTATGAACTTCTAATTTTTCTTTTGAGAAATATTGGTTTTTTTGAGGGGGAAAGAATGATTCCAGTGAGTCACTCATAAAATTTGAATAAAATTTAATTTTTTGGTTCAAACCTCATAAAAGGTCTTGGTTGCTTTTACATTCCGAAATAGGAATTATGTTTGGTTCCCTTATAAGATAAGTTTTTTTTCTTCTTTGAGTTTGAACGAAGTGTTTTTTAAGACACACTCACGTTCTCAATACTTGAAGCCTATAAATTGAATGAGGTTTTCAATTTTGTGGGATGTTTGAAGGTAGTCGGCTATTATTTTGTGTAAGGATATCATACTTAGATCAAGAACTTTTTCAATCATTCTTGAACTCCGAATTTAAAATTCTGCCTTCTTTTTATGTCTGACGGATAATGTGAGCTAATTTTTGGAGCAATAGTACATGAGGTACAAGTTCTGAGTATAAAACAGCCTCCGCCATGACTTTCTCCTTGCCTCCTTTGGAGAAGGCGGGGAAAAACAAAAAAAGAGGTTTGATTTATCAGGAAGAAAGAGATTATATGGTTTTTGTTTCATGACTTCCCTTGAATTAAAACTGTTTTTTTTTGTTTTTGTGGAGGTCTCAAATGATAATTCATTTCTCAAGGAAAGCTTGAGCACGAAGTATCTTTGTTGCGATAAGGGGTTCATGTTATCAACTGTCATTATTAACTCGCTCGTCCTAAAAAAAAACCTCTACTATTTGCTTATTTCAAATCATTTCCGTCGGATACGTTGAACAAAGTTGCTCGGAACCCACAGGCCGGTGGATATGCAGCTATGCATAATTAGTCAACAAAAGTGTGAATGTCAGGGGGAGAATGAGTCTTTAAAAATTAAATCATTAAGGTTAGAAGCTTGTCATGATCTTAATGCTTTGGAAGTATCGTTTTCATAAGCGTTTAGCTATCTCAACCTCAAGATTACCTTTAACTAGAACACTGGAACTCAAACACGCAATGACGGTCTAGGTTGAAGTTGGACTGCAACCTGGTTGATTGATGTATTTTCCTAAGTCTGGTTGCATTTGTTTCGAGAGAAAAAATGTGAGCAAGGCTTGGTTATTACAATGCAATCAAGAGGCTAGAGAGTTTATCAATTGTTCTTCTGAATTAGGCAAATATTCTAGTGTATTTTATTGTACAGTTTTGGATAAGAAAAGGGTGGCTACAATTATCAAACTGAATGAATCAAGTCTGTCTCCAAGTCATGTAGGTCTCCAAAACTCAAGATAACTAAAGCTGCTTTTGCGAAACATCAAAAGCGTTCAAATGCAAGAAAAGCCCTGATCAGCCGAGCCTTTGAGCTGCATACCTCAAGACTAACTACTCACCGCACGACGGTTTATGTTTAGCGCCTTGGTACAGCTGTGCCTGATCTGTGTGATCTGTGGTGTAGTGTGCTAGGCGGTAGCAAAGCTAGTTCACCGAGGCAGTCAGATTCTCTCCATCCACAGGAAACATCCCATTGCCGGAGAATGTAGAAGAAAAAAACAGAGTTGCGTGGTTTGCCCACTTGCATTGAGTCTTGCTGATCAGCTGTTGCAAACACGCATGATTAGCGCCGATTCATGGGTAGTAGTGGCCGCATGCTGATGGATTGCATGAGCGGATAGTGATTCATTCTCAGGCTCAAGCCTAGAAAGCCCAGCTTGTCCAGGTTAATTTATGACTGTCCTGATTGGTGGTTCTCAAGGCGAAAAATTTTGATGGTCTCCTTTTTAGTTTTTATTCCTCAAGGCGTAGCCTAGCTACCACATGTCCGAAAGAAATCTGTGGCCTGTCAGTGACGTGGGTAACTAGTGCAGCTGGCTTGTAATGCAAAGGAATGTCATTAGGGATCTGGGGATAGATTTATAGCGGTGTATATAATTATCAAGTGAGACCAACCAACAATCTCCAGGAAGGTCTCAGGGGAACTCTGGCTCTGGCCGTCGACAGTTTAACCATAAAGCTTACTTGCTATGATAACCCTCCAAACAAACTCATCTAGATTAAGTAAGTTGCACTGTACATGCACTGTAAAGTCTAATCAGGAAATACTCGAGCTCGAGATGGGTTGGGCTTTGGCTTCTTGAAGACATCTGACCTTTCACTTTTATTCACAGTTCGTCTTCGAATGGTGATTCCACCTCATTTAGCGTCAGGAAATCAATACCCACAATTTCAAGATACCATCATTTCATTCAAAAATTCTGACAAAAATTCTGACAGTCAATTTGAAGCTCATTCTACTCCAGAAATAAATCTCGGTAAGTCCTTTTTGGCCTTCTTGCCTCCTCCGACGCATTGTCTTTTCATGTCAAGAAATTTTGACGATTCGTCCGATAAGTGTCACCTTTCCAAGAGGCTTAAAATACTTCCATCTACAGGAAACTTTTTTGAACCACCACAAGATTCATCGAGAAAAGACGATGACTTGCTTCCCACCTTAACTCCACTCAGCCCAAGACTGAAGCACCAGTCGGAAAATAGCAAGTGTCTAAAGTCTGAAACAGATCCCACAGATACAACGGGTTGCTCATGGTTTCACAACGATAAACGAGAAAACTTTTGTATTGCGCCACCTCTCAAAAACTCACAGTACGCTAAGAAAAATTCGGATAGGCTTCAATTGGACCAAACAGACAGTACGTTTGATTCAGTCCACTTGAGGAATTTAGGGAAACTAATTTTTTTTTAGGAATCACACCCGGAGTTTCTTTCAAGCAGATTGTCAAAAAGGTTTCCCACAAGCTTCTGGGGCGGAGACCCAAGTCGTCTTGCCTTCCCCCATCGCTTCCAATCTATGAAGTGGCTTCAGAGCCAGGTTCGTTCATGCTATCTTGAAAAAAAAACTATTCATTCATTTGACAAAAACTTTTTGTTCTTATCGACAAACTAAAGCTGTTTCCCGACAAAATCCAAAAGCACTTGTTTTTGGGGATGAAAACCCCGAAGAACTCTCAAAGCTCTCAACCAACTTTTATAAAGCCTACTTCCCAACTTTAAAATTTCAAAACAACTCTTAATATTTTTTGAACGGTCCGCTGATTTGATATATAAATCTTTCTCTAAATAATACAAAATTTGGTGAACCCTGGCGCTTCGATTCCCCGTTATACACTGTAAAAAAACCAAAACTCAAAAAATTAAATGTATAAGGACAATGTAACTTTTCATTGAAATTAAATCCCTTTATTGAAACAACTTTCTATATGAGCTTGTGAAAGTTAAACAGAATTATTTTACTTTTGAGCGAAACGTGAATTTTCCTGTAAAAGGTAAGGTTCATGTGACAAAAATGGCTTTAGCTGCGACGTAACCATGAGGCACGATGAGAAACTCGCTGCTGTCGTGCATAGGCTAATGATGACGAGATGCTTTCAAACTGGTGAAACTATCTTTTGATCTGAGGCACTCTGATGATTCAACCATAACATAAAAGAAAGTCTTCAAAACCTGAGTGGATCTTTGAATGTGGGAGGAAATCATGTTATGTTCTTTGAAAATCTGGTCATAAAAATCGGACTAGAATTTTAACTCTCAATTACTGAGAAAACAAGTTTGACGTACCTCCTAAATTTAATGTTATTGGATATGATTTGTTTTTTTGAATGCTATCTGTCAGGACTCAGCACTGTACTGTAAAGCCTTGACTTTGAGAAAAACCAACATTGCCCAAAGAGGCAGATGGAATTTAATAACATGCTTTCAGATGGATTTGCCGTTGGCATCATGAGCAGGTAAATTGTCTCCTAGATTCTAAGTCTGGTGAGGAAATCCTTCACCCACTGAGAGACGTATGAAACTTAACCCGCTTTTTTAGTTGAACGATTTCGGATTTCTCTTCACTTGTAATTTGGAAAGTACCTTGGAAATATAAACAGTAAAAATCGCAATTGAACTTTTAAAAGTGTAAGTAAGATTATAAAGTAATTAGGAGAATCAAGTTAGTCCAGGGTGATCTTCATTATCTTGAATGTTGATTTTCAAAAAAAACCACGAAGCTTTTATAACTTGAGAATTTTGTTGATTTCTGATGAACATTGATAAACAAAACCTTAGAATATTTATCAATGCTTTATGACTAATTTCAGTATCTTTAATATGAAAATTAGTTGAGTATAGTAAGAACCTATCTAGCCAAAACATCATGGCAGACACAAACTTTTATGGGTTGAAAGGAGTTCGTAGGTTTTCATGTCTCAGGCTGCTTGGGAAAGAAGAATAATAGAAATTGGGAGTGGCATCCTTTTTCTTTATTAAATTTAGTAATTTTGAACTTGAATATTTCACAAAGGGGGATTTCTAAAATTCTTATTCAAAACAAGTATTAAAACTTATCTTTAAATAATTAAATTTTTTGGATTACATTTATTTATAAAATCAAACAACTTATAAATTTAAAACTAAGAATTTTTGTTGAATTGATCTTATCACCTCAATAAGAAATTTTGATGAAAATTTAGAATTTTGGTACGTAAATTAAAATTGTGAAGTTAGGTTATTGTTGGAAGAGAAGAATTTTTTGATTTCTTCAGTTTGATTCACTATCTTTAATTGGAAAAATAGTTAATAGCCTTAGGATAACCAGTCACCTCCTTGTAACTACAGCAATACGTCACTTTTTAAAAATAAGATAGGAAAGATATGGACAACCTAAGATATTTTGACGCAAAGAATTTCTATTTATAATTTCTTTAAATTAATTTGAGAAAAAATAAAATTGAAGTGTTTCTATCCTTAAAGTATTCTGATTTGAAATATATGATGTGTAATAACCATCCATTTGCCTGGGAGAAATGATATCTCATTTATATTTGTCTTTATACTTGTCTTTTCAAAATCTTAGGTAATCTTAGTATTAAATGAATGTTAAACCCATAATAAGCTAACTTTCAATCATTTTAATAATTAGAAAAATGGATGTTAGACATCTATCCCACAAAGAAGAACTCGGAGGTTCAAAGATTCCTAGTATACACTATACAAAAAAGGCACAAAAAACTTTTTAAAAGAACTCTCACTTTCAATTAGGTTTTAAAAGATATCAATTAATTGGGGCACACAATGGAAATTAATAATTTAAAATTTTTACCTTTCCTTGAATAGCCTAATTACACCTTAATTGTCTTAATGGAGTATTTTTGAGCTGCAACTGTATTTTATTCAATGACCTGATTAGCTATCTTCATGATTTTAAAAAAGACTATACAAATCCATAATAAATTAAAGTGGTCATCTATAAACATTTTTTTGATTGTAAAAAACTGTTTTTTATACAACTTACAGAAATTACATTTTCCAGTGAAGCTGTAGTAATGTTATATTAAATACTTGAATGTTGTAGGTAATCTACTATTGATTTTTATACATATGAGGTTCAATTATCTTTCCTGATGATTTTATTTTTGAGATTCAAATGTGTGGTTTGAAAGGAAAAACATAATTCATATAAGAAATACAAAAATATAACACTTTAAAAATAATATTTAATCTTCATAAGTGAAAATAAAATCCAGTCTCTTATAAAATATCATGAATCATGAAAATAAAAATTATCTAGTGAGGTAATCCAAACCTTTCTTTCAAACAAAAGTCCACTTTTCACCTTATTCAAAAGTTATTAATTAAAACATATATAAAACGATTTCAGCATTAAAATAAATTATACACATCAACTCCCCCCTAATCATATATTTACTGAATGACACATCCCAATAAGGAAAGGACTTGAAAGCAGGCATCTAGGCAAAATTGTCAGAATATCAGGAGATATACTAATAAAACAACAAGTATGGATTTTAGAAATGAAACTTACACTCAAAATAATCTTAGGTCACACTTTGAACAAGCCCTTCAGGAATAGTAGCTTAAAAGATTAAAAGCTATATAAGAAGAAAGTCCCCAAAAAGAAAAGGAAGAATGTTAAAAACAAAGGCTTTAGAATACTTTGGGAAAATAGCATATAAATTTTCATATTAAATCCTTTTTTTGAAATCAAACACTAGAAGAAATATCTCAATGCTTCTCAATATTTCAGGAAAAGAATAAAAAAAGTGTCAGATAACACCTTTTTTGGAAATTTTAAGCTACCATCAATATCTAAGGGATTTGGAATACCTAAATCAGGAAGCTCAAATGAAGGAACCTTGAGCTCTCAAAAGGAATAAATAGAGGTACTTTACCCCCCAAATGTTTTTCCCATGAACCACTGGATATAAGTTGAAATATCTACCCAGCCCTCACCTAGGAAGTATCCTATTATAGTGCAGTGATTTTCTATTACCAGTAGCTAAAATAACTGATGTTATAGTTCTGAAAGCTTATTAAACAGAGTAGCTCAGTAGAAGTTCATGATTGAAGGAAAGATTCTCTATATAAGGTTTGACTCTGAAAAAATAATCAAAAATCATTAATATTTTACTGAATGTACTCTGAATTCCCTAATACCAATGAATTGATAAGATCAAAATAATTATAATAAGAAGAAATTATTATAATTATGGTTTGAAATAATTATATCATATGAAAAGAATAAAATAAAATAATATAATAAATATATTAATATTTAATAAATTAATATGTTTATGCAAATTCATTATTGTTACCAAAAAATACAAAATGAATGATAAATTGCTATTTGATAATAAAAAACCATTTATGACAATAATATTATGAATATTAAGTTTATATATCAATATAAATACTATTTATATCAATAAAGAAAATGATTAAAGAATAATAATAGAGAAAATATATTACTTATAACAATTGATATAATAGGTTTTGATTAATTCTGAGCCTAAGAATGTAAATACAGCTTATTCAAATTGTAGTTACAGTAAAAAATAAATAGAAATACAATTTTTACAATTCATATGTGGATTTAGATAGTTTAGAAAAATTGAACATATAATAATAAGGTATTGATATAATTACACAAAAAAAGTGATTACTACAAGCTAAGACTTTGGTATTTTATACTAAAAAGCTTCTATACAATGAAATAAAGTGTTTTAACTTTTGATCTGATATCTCATTGCATTTGATGCAGATGAGGGGGAAATAAATGAAGAAGGGGTCCTTATATAAGAAATATCCTTCCATCTGGTGACCAGATACCTTCTAGTAGACGTGTAAAAATGTTATACACTGGAATTGATCAATAATTTAAGGTTTGGTTATGATTAACTCATTATTAAACCTTTTTATCACATTATTATACCATTTTTTAGGGTTATCACTGTAGATCTAATTTTCTGACACCATACACTTGGAAGATGAATTAATTTCATGTATCAAGATAGTTTTAATCATAAAATATTGAGATCAATCAGTTTTATCTGTTACCCAATGGTTAACTTTGAAATAAGGTTACATTTAAAGATCCAAAATAATCCTTTTTGAGCCTTAATTTGATCTTTGATACCTTTCAATTTTTTGAAAAAAATAAAACTTTCAGAGCTCATTATAATAGCTTGGAATGTGCTTCCTAAGGTTCCAAGAGGATTTCATTACATCATCAAAAGTTTCTTTTTGATGATTTTTCTCATAATTCATCTTTTCTGTCAAAATTTGCTATTTTAGACTTCAAACCATGATTTAATAGGGCTGTAACTGGAATATAGTGATTAAAATTAGGTCATTATTAATGTATGAAATGGTGAAATTTGAATATATGGGACCAATTTTCTTTTGAAGTGGTCAACTGGTGTTTCTATTTTCACAAATTTCTACTTATTATTATTAACCTTGTATATAATTTGCCAAATAGAGTGTAGATTTTCATTCCTATGGTTATTTCATGGTAAATTTGATTTTGTATCAAGAAATTATCATGAGTATTTCAAAAAATACAAGCTAAAGACCATGAATATATGCACTGGTCATAAAAGTGCATATATTCAGGTATCTCAGTAAGTATAAGGTTTAAAGCTATGACATAAAACAGTAATATATGTATTTTTTGATGAGAAATCTAATGGTGTAATTAATTCTATATTTCTATGCTTTGCCTCTCATATAATCAAGAATTTATGCCTTTTCTGGAATATTTACTTATTTCAATTGTTTTCAAGATTAGAATTTCATTTTTTTTGATAAAATAAGTTCTGTAATATTGTTTTTGACTTTTTTTGAATATGTTCTCATATCTAATAGGTTCAAATTCCCTGCCACCAAAAAGGATTTTACAACAATCTGATATACTTAATTAGGGCATCATCCACTGACCTTCCTCTTCAATAGACGTTTTTAGTCTTGAATATCAATAATGCTTACATTGTTTATCCTTTAGGTATTCTTTAATTTCTGAACCTTCTTAACAATTTTTCAGCATTGATTATATTCTTCTCAAATAGAAATTTATCTTCTTGAGTTGGGTTTTCATACCTTACAAGGTATTCTCTTTCCTTTTTATTTCTTGTCCTCCTTTCTTCAAGGACTTTAACAATTTTCTTTTCTTCTCCTTCTTCTAGAGTTAACTTTCAATTGGTGTTATTTTTGTTAGGGGAAATAGCTCCTTATCACTTTATCTGTAAGGTTTTATCAAATGTACAGGGAATATTGGAAGTTTTTTCATTAATTCACCTGTTAGATCTATTTGTAAAGAATTAGGGCCATGTATTTCTTTTATCATAAAAGGTCCTGAAAAAGAATATTTCAATTTGTTTGATCATTTTATATTATTGAAATTTAGTGTTGCTACTAGCACTAAATCTTATATTTCAAAATAAGGTGGTTTGTGACTTTGAGCCCATGTTGCTTTTGCATATTTGAAAGAATATTGCATATATCTATTTGAATAATTTCTTGCTTCATAAGTCATTATCTTAAAACTAATTTCTTTCCTTTGTAAGGGTTCCATAAGGAAGTCTTTGATTCCAACCTTTTTTCAGCATTTTAGGTGTTTTATCTGTTGATAAATTGATTCATTTCTTATATACAAGCTAAGGATCTGGTATTAGAGTACACCAATAATGGGTAAAACCATTAGATTATTTGAATTAAAGGCCATAAGTACAGAATCTTCTAATCATGTATTCTAGAGTTTGTACCATTATTTCTGATAGTCCATCATTCTGAGGGTGCTAGGCTGTTGAGAATGATAATTTTTTTCCAAACAAGTTATGAAAAGTTTTCCATAAAATTGAAGTGAATTTGGGATCTCTATCACTTATGATATCTTGGGATAAGCCTTTATAGATAATGGATTTATTCCATATTGTTATGTCTTTATAAATAACTGTGCAATCTTTATGACATGGTAAAATAATTGGGGTCTTACTGTACTTATGAACTAAAACTAGGAATGCATTAAAACTCTTATCTCATCCTGGGGGTAGAGCTGCTACACAATCCATATGGAATATTTCCCATGGGAATTTTGGTTCTGTGATTTGGAAAATGATTTCAAATATCTTGCCTGTGGCTCTATTTACCTTTTGGAATCTTTCACAAGTTTGGCAATATTCTGCAACAAATTTTCTTCAATTTGGCTAACAAGATCATGTTTTTACTCATTGTAATTTTCTATCTTTTGCAATATTTTCAGAAACAACACTATCAGGGCATTAATGAAGTATAGTATGTATTAAGACTTTATCTATCAGTGTAATAGAGCATGTGTGATTTGTTCTATGATGAAGAATTCCATGAAGGTGGTAAAATCTTCCTTTATCATAAGCTTTTTTACAAAGTTCATCTAGTTTGTAAGATAATGCTTGGTATTTTCAGGATTTCTTCAAGAGTTGGAATAAAAATATCACAATTAATATCCATTTCATAGCTTTTTTTAGCTTAGTTAAAGAGTTCTGTGCCAATTTTTGTGACACATATTCCCCCTATATGATTTTCTTCCTATGGTACCCATGCTGGGTTTTCAGGTGTATTGGCTAAAGACCATCTGCTAAACCCATCTGCATTTTTATGAATATTTCCAGATTTATGAACTGTAGTAATATTATCTGTTTATTCTTGGATAGAAATTTGCCATCTCAGCGCATTTCCTTTTGTTGTCTTCATGTTCAATAATGATTTTACAGCATTAAAGTCTGTAATGACTTCAAAGGCTTTTCCATCTACATAATAGTGTAATTTCTTCAAATTCCACACTCAGAAAAGGAACTCCATTTGTATTTCTCCATATCTGCCTTATGTTAGCTTGGTTTTGTCTGAGAATAAACAGGTCTTTAATTGATTATTTGTGTCTGGTGTAGTGCAAAACTGTCAGCCTGTAACTTAAAACAAGAGTACAAGCATGACACCAAAATACCATAAACAAATGGTAGAGAAAAAATGCTCACTAAAGGTGAACTGAGAAAAAATAGCTCATAAAGGGAATCAAAATAAAAAAGGAAATGAAACTCCTTCCAAATATAAAGTTACCATAACCATAGGATAAGGAATGACCGAGTTATTCTAGCCCAAAGCAAGACCTGAGCATGAAACTTCATTTTCACCAAACTTCTACAGGTTTAGTCTGAGATATCTAAAGTGGGGTTTTGTTGGAAACAGAAAAATAAGGGAAATATGATGGTGACATTCATTTCATCATAACACATCAAGCACAAGACTTATGGAGAAAACAAGATAAATATAGGATTAATAACAAATTCACCAATTGATAATGGAATTGAGAGCTTGTATTACTTTTCCATATTTCAACCTAGCTATCCCAAATAAGTAGCCATTGTGTATACCCTATTAAGGGCTACAAAAGGAGCCAATTTTGAGATCTCTATCTTGAAAACTATAAAAGATATTAAGGGATTATTCTAATAATCCCACACTAGCCAGCATGGGATCTTACTGTGGGACAGCTGTCCATAGAATTGAATTAAATCCCATTTGTTCTTCAATTTCTAATGAAATAACAAATAAGAGTCATGAAGGGATGTTATTTACAGCTTATTACTTGTAAGAAGCACCAGAGCACACCTGTAAACTCCATTGGTGAAAAGGTTCACCCTGTACAGGGTAAAAATAAAAACTTGCAGTTGTAAAACCACATTTCCACCCAATAACAGTGTGTATGAAGTTTATAGAACCACAAACCAGGTCACAGTAGTGAAATATTTTACTCTGTGGCTGTGTGCAGAGCTACAAAACCTCCCACTGCCCCAGAACAAGATAAAAGAAGCCTTATCTTCATCAAAAGGAAAATCCATCAGCCTGTTCTTAGTATTATTAAATGGTATAGCTTCTTAAAGAAGTGGTACCCTTGGAATGTAAAGAGCTTAATTCTAATACTTAATTATTGTAGGGTTTATTATTTTAAACAAACAGGTAAACACTGCACCTAGGGCTATTAGTAGCACTCACCATCACTAAGATCTTTAGTATAGGCCTTTTCACCATCCTATCATTAATTTATCATCATTGTTTTCGTGTCAAACTAAGAGTTATAGGTTATTATTATATTTGTAAAGCTAGATCCTAGATTCAACCTTACAAGCAACTAATCCTTCTCTACAAGAATGAATTTATACTTTGAAAGGTAATCTCCAGCCTCACATTAAGAGGAAAAGGGAATTTGTGAGGGATTTTTCAGTTCCTCATATGCTTTGACTCTTTCTTGAGTCAGTAAATAGACTCTCTGCTGATCACAGATCTTATGAGGAGATTTTTCAGTTTTTTCAAAGTCTTTTATGTGCTTTCTATAGTATTCAACTGATCCTAAGAATGACTGCATCTATTTCTTAGTTTGGGACATTGGTTTAAGTAGTAATTATGCTAATTTGTTTTCATCAATGCCCAAACATAGTCCAGAAACAAAATGTTCTCATGCATTTAGCTCACTGAATGAAAAATGACATTTCTTCAATGATATTCTCATATTGAATTGTACCATCTTCAATAAGACTCTTTCAAGTCTTTTCAGGCTTTTTTCCCAAGTTTCTGGGCAAGCTATGATATAAACAATGGAGATGATTAACCATCCATCTGGTAGTTCTTCAGGAAATTTGGTATTCATCATTCATTGATAATTTGAGGGGAATTTAAATACCAAATGGAATATTATCCTTAGTAGTTTTTTGGAATTTTCTTTTAAGAGATTTTGGTGAAATTCTTTAAAAAAACCTATTGCTGTAAGAAATTTATCTTGTTACAGTTGTGTTAATATCTCATTGATTCTAGATATTGGGTATTTTTCAGGGATGTTGTAGGTAGCCAAAGCTCTAAAATCCCCTACAATATTTTATTTACCCTTGTGCCAGTTTATAATGACAGGTGTAGCTAACTATACCTTTTCATTATGTCCTACTTTCCTTAGGACCCCTAGGCCTATTAATTCTTGAATGTGGACCTCTAAGGTTTCTACAGCTATTGAGATTGCTGGATAATCTGGTATTCTTAACAGGGGTGGATAAGGATTTTCACTAGTGAGAATAATATCTTCCTCATTTTAGATAATAGAACCTAGTGGTTCTTTATCAGCTGCAAAGGCATATTTGTATTTATATAATAGATCAATTGACTTTGTTTCATTTTATCTGTTAATTATTTATTGAATTCTGCCTCCTGCAGTGGTTCACTTATAAATAAGTGTTTTTCTGGGATTGTTTCATCATTTTTTACAACAGTAACATTTTTTTTATTATTTAAGTAGCCAAATACTTTCCTTTTATGGTCTCCGATTGTAAAATACCTACCCATCTTTTTTGGTTTTAGATCTCTGTGCCATAAATTTATAAGTAATCTTTTTCAAGTATGAAATGATTACTGCTACAATTTTCCATCACTGAGAACTCCACTTTTATTCTTAAAAATTGAGATGGATGGGGGAAATTAATGTTAAATCAATAATTCCAAGGCGTTTCATACTTTCACTTGAAATACTAAATTTGTCCCCTTGTATTGGTATGAGGTTGTCTTCCCAATCTGTTATAAGTGTTTGTAAATAATTTTTTTCCAACAAAGGTGCAATATTCTGTCATGTCTATATTTATCTTTTCCTCTTGTTTTTTTTTTCATAAATATGCTTATACTTCATTTTAAAGCTGTCAAGCTCATTCCTTTTGCAGGTTCAGTTCTATGGAATTTGGCATCTTTTATATTTCTAAGGCATGTATCAGAAAATCCAATTTGTGGTAAATTGACTTTTAATGAATAAATTAATAGATCAAATTAATATTGTTAATTTGGCCATTAATAATGTTGATTTCATAACTTTCAGAGGTTCCCAGTTCTTCATTTCCTCTTTCAGAATCAGATTCTTTTTCTTTGTAATTGTGGTATTCCATTTCCACAATTTCACTTATTTGTTCTTTCTTAAGGCAATTATTAGCTAAGTGGCTAATACCACCAAATTTATGGCATTTTCTTTGCTAATTATTGTCATTGGTTCTTAAAGGTTCTTTTGGCTTATCTCTTTTAATAGATGATTTATTTGTGATTTTTATGTCCAACCTTTTCCATGTTCTTCCAATATTTGTTCTTGTCACAATTTCTTCCAGTGTATTAATGTAATCTTCTGTGGAGAATGGCTCTATGAACCTGCTTATTAGGGCATATTACAGTTCTGCTCCACATTTCTCGAGAATTTTCATATGCACCATCTTTTGTGACATTTATGGATATAAAGAGCTTAGTATTTCAGCTTTTTTTAAGGACCAAGCTATAGGTTTGTCTTTGTCTGGGTAAACAAATAAGTTTTCAAATGAATTTTGTATTTTATACCTCCAAGCATCATTTTCCCACTTGGTGAGTATTCCTTTTTCCACTAAGTAAAGGTATTTTTGATATTTCCTGTATTATGCAATAATACCATCTTTCTGCAGATTTCTCAAATAGTGAATGTAATCTTGAAATAATTGATTTATTTGGTATGGTATCATCTTCTTGAAAAATATAAATTTTTTTGATAAATGACATGTAGTCATATTCACCTTCACCTGTAAGTGTTTGCCTTTTGTAAGTTGAGATTCTTTATTTGTTAAGAGTTGATTTTTGTATTGGTGACTTAAAAATGTTACTTCCTCTTTTGGGTTTTGAGGTTTTTTTATAGGGGAGAATGGGGTGGATAACTTTGGCATATTTAAGTTAGCCTCCTTTCTTTTATCCATTCTCTCAGTACTAAATCTAATTCCACTTTGAATGTCATTTTTAATATTTGTTCTTGCTTCATAACTTTTTTTTATGTGGTTCAGAAGAAACCTTCAGTGTGATGAAGAAGTCTTCTTTTCATATTTTTCAGAAGAAATGCAAAGTTTGTTTAATTTTTCTGTTAAATTTTCAATATTTTGGTCATGTCTAATTGTAAAAGTCTTTTCTTTGATATCCTTTATTTATTTATACAACTCATGTAGTGGCTGTATTAATTTCTGAGTACTGCCAGATGGAGTTTTTGATTTATCATTTTAATCCATAAATTTTATATTATCAGTAAGATGTGTCTATGAAAATTTTGATAATATCACTATTAATCAACAGTACTATAACTGCTCTTATGAAATAGATTAAAGAAATATTATAACCAAAATTAAATAATTCATTAATTAATTATTTCTTTTACTTGTTATACACTACTGGTTATTATAACAGTAAGCAGTAATTGTTGTGGAACTCCTTTTAGTGTGGGATTGGATAAGGCAGTCCTTTAGGGGGAAATCACAGGTAAACAGTTTTGAATTGCTGAAATAATCCTGTAACCAAGGGTGCTAATGGTGTTTTAGCTGCCCCTCTGAATATACTAAACAATCTCCCTACAGAGCTCACAAATCAATATTTAAGATTGTGGCTTTACAACTAGAGAATACTTTTTAGCAGTCTCTATCAGACCTATTCAATAACCAGATAAGTAACCTATAAGTTAAAACAGTAAAAAATATAATTTTTAAATAATAACATAAGATGATTTTAAGGGTAAAACCTTAATAGTATAAGAGGTTGATTTAATACAATAGTAATAATATATATTTCAAGGGGTAAGTTCAATTTGATGTTATATATGCTATAATACATAATGGTTTGAGAGGTTAATTGTTAATATAGTATAATAAGAAGACCTTTAATAATTAATTGGTAAGATATTTTTCAATATAGAGAGGATGTTTGTTAAGATATAATATAATATAAGGGTAGATTCTTTTTATATATAATAATATATAGTTGTAAGGCTGGTTTTTTTAATATGAAGATATAATAAGGCTATTTTTCCTTTACAATGTAAAGGTTATGGTGATAAACTCAATATTATGTGTATTATTGATAGTATTATAATTATAAGACTGATAATTTAAACATAGGGTGGATTAATAATATTAAGTAGACCTTCTGTTAACTACTATTAATTAGAAATGACTATGAATTAAACTTATAACTCTATAATACTTTAAATAAAATAACTAGATTATCCTACTAGTAAGGGATGAATAGTTATTCTCCTTCTTGGTATATAACTAATTGGATTCATGGGGAAAAGAGGAAAAAATGAGGGAGAGAGGACCTTTATTTATATTCTTTGGGCTCTCCATAGAGGCACTCAAAAACAAGGGACTTATAATTTTTCCACTTCTTTTGGCTGGGATAATTTCTTTATAGTGGTGAGATACCATTTGTTTGGTTTTTTGCACCAATTTATGTATGATTATGTAATCTGAGATGTTTTTGCTGGTGAAGAATTTTGAGATGGTGTCATTTGATCAAGATATTGCACCATATGTTTGGTATATTGCACCATTTCTGAAGCTTTATTTATATTTTACTCAAGCTTTAATATTATTATGCACAGCCTTGAGGGTATTTAGCTGGTGAGTAATTTTGAGATGGAGTCATTTGATCAAGATATTGCACCATTTGTTTGGTTTGTGTAAGGTTTGACTATGAAACAATAAGTAAAAATTACTAATATTTTACTTATTGTACTATGAATGTCCTTATAAATGAAATAAATAAGATAAAGATAATTATAATAATAAAGAATTATTATAATTATGGCATAAAATGATTATATTATTAAATAAATATATTAATATAAAATAATTAACATATTTAAAGGCACTTTATCATTGTAACAAACAAATAATAAAGGTGTAAAAAATTGATTTTTAATAATAAAAAACAATTAATAACAATAATATTACCAATATCAAAGTTATAAATTAATATAAATACTATTTATATTAATTAAGGAATTATTAAAATAATAATAAAGAGAAAATTATTGTAATAAGAGAAAATAACCTACTTTTAACACTTAATATAATAATTTTGTAATATTTTACGCCAAAAAAATATAAATACAACCTTTTCAAATTGTATTTACAATAAAAATAAAGAAAAATTACTAATATTCTTGATTTTTACGTGGAAATGAGTTTTTTAGAGAGATTTTTAGCAAAAACAATTAAATAAATGATTTAATCACGTCAAAATGGATGATTATAACAAGGTGGTCTTTGGTCCTGAATAATATAATAGTTTTATATATAAAGAATAAAGAAATTACCTTTGATTTAATTGATTTAATGTTTTTGATGCGTCTGAGGGGAAAACAGAGTAAAAAGAGCTCTATTTATAGTAAATACCTCCCTCCTAGAGTCCAACAGGCTTCTAGTAGACGTGTACTAATCATATCCACTGGAATTGATCAATATTTTAAGGTTTGAGGATGATTACATCATGATCAAACCATATTACATCATTATTACACCATTATTTAGAGTTATCACTATAACTCTAAGTTTGATGACATCAGAGGCTTGGCAGAACCCCAAATTTTGTGGATTTTATTAGTTTTAATCATAAACTAATAGTATTCACCAATTTTATCACTCATATGACTGTTAAACTTAATTTAGGGTTACAGTAGGTGATCATAACTGCTCAATTTAAGCGCAACCTTTGATCTGTAATAACTTTTAAGTTTTACACGCTACAGCAGTTCAGAGGGTGAATTTTGATAGCCTGACATAACCTTATTATGCTGCCAAGAGCTTTTCATTACATCATCAAAACTCTAATTTTGATGATTTTTCTTGTAACTCATCTTTTCTGCTGAAACTTAATATTTTAAACTTCAAACCATGATTTCAGGGGGTTTTACCCTGAATTTAATAATGAAAATTACATCATTATTCACGAATAAACTAGTAGAATCCAACTGTGTTCCTTTTTTCAAGTTTGGACCACTTTCACAACAAAGTGGTCAACAGCTCTGTTGATATTTATCAATATTTCATCATAGGTTTTAACCTTGATTATAATTTGTAAAATAAAGCTTATATCTGTGTTCTTACAGTAATTACGTGGTGACTTTCTTTTTGGTTCATCACTCTATCCTGTATAGTTTAAGAGATATTAGCTATGATCCTTGAATATATGTGTTGACCAAAAAAGTGCATATATTCAGGTTAATTCCTTAAGTATTAGCTTTGGAAATTAGCTCATTAATTGTTTTATGTGTGAATTTTCATTTGGAATCCAATGATACAATTTCTTTTACATGTTGTTTCATTGGTCCTTGAAATAAATAAGGATTTATGGTTTTTATAAGGTATTATTCCTTATAACTCATTAAATATTGACTTTACAGATATGCCATAAAAATGGTATATGTGTATTTTACCATGGGGAATCCAATGGTATAATTTATTTCACATGTTGATTCATTGGTTTTTAAGTTAAACCAATTTTTGTACCAATTTATGGTATTTTTGTATTTTTAAAGTATAATTATCCTAAGTAATTTTAGTATAATTATCTTAAAGGTATAATTATTCTGAGTCTTTCTTGTGACCTTATTGGGTATGTGGTCGTATCTCAAAGGCTCACATTCCCTACCACCAAAAAAGATTGTACCACAATCTGATATGTGTAATTAGGGTATCATCCACTGTCCTACCTCTTCAATAGACTTTGTTAGTCTTGAAGCTCAATAATGCTTAACTTTTCTATTTTTCAGGCTTTCTTTCATGTCTGAACCTTCTTAGTAGTTTATCGGCATTTGTTATATCTTTCTCAAGTAGCCATTCATCCTCTTGAGTTGAATTTCTATACCTTACAAGGTATTCCTTTTCTTTTTTGTTTCTTGTCCTTTTTCTTTAAGGAATTTTACTATTTTCTTTTCCTCTCCTTCTTCAAAGGGGGGAATCTCAAGTGGGGGTTTATTTCTTAGTGGAAATAACTCCTTGTCACTTGAACTGTAAGGTTTTATCAGACTTACAGGGAAAATTGGGTGTTTGTTCATTAGTTCACCTGTGAGTTCCAATTGCACAGCATTGGGTCCATGAAGTGCTTTTATCATAAATGGTCCTGCAAAGGAATCTTTCAATTTCTTTGGGCCTTTTATGTTATTGAAATTAAGGGTTGATACTAGGACCAAATCTCCTATTTTGAAATCAGGTGGCTTATGACTTTTATCCCATCTTTCTTTTGCATATTTGAAAGAATCTTGCATACATCTGTTTGCATGGTGTCTTTCCTTGTCAAGCATTATCTTAAAGCTGCTTGCTGTTGGATGTATATCCACTAAGTCCTTTTTGAGGGTGTAATAAGGAAGTCTTGGATTCCAACCTTTTTCTAGCATTGCTGGTGTTTTGCCAGTAGAAGAATGGATTGATGTCTTATATGCTAATTCAAGAGCTGGTATTAGTGTACACCAATCATGGGTAAAACCATAAGAATCCTTGAATTCTAGCCCATAAGCACAGAATCTTCTGATCATGTCCTCTAAGGTCTGTATCATTCTCTCTGCTAAACCATCAGTTTGGGAATGGTAAGCTGTTGAGAATGATAGCTTTGTCCCAAATAAGTTAAGGGGATTTGTCCATAATGCTGAAGTGAACTTTGGGTCTCTGTCACTTATAATATTCTGGAATAAGCCTGTATGGCTAATAACTTTATTCCATATCATTATGGCTGTGTCCATAGCTGTGTCATCTTTATGACATGGTAAGAACATGGGAGTTTTACTATATCTGTCAACTAATACTAGGCATGCATTATAACTCCTGTCTCCTCCTGGAGGTAAAGCTGTTACCCAGTCCATCTGAACTATTTCCCATGGGAATTTTGGTTCTTGGATTTGGATCATCATTCCAAATTTCTTTCCTGTGGCTCTGTTGGCTTTTTGACATCTGTCACAGGTTTGGCAGTATTCTGTAACATCTTTCTTTCAATTTGGCCACCAAGAGCAGGTTTTCACCCTCTCTAGTGTTCTATCTTCTGAAAGGTGTCCAGCTGCAACACTGTCATGACATTCATGTAAAATAGTGTTTATCAGGGTTCTATCTGTTAAGGCCATAACACAGGTGTGTTTTGTTCTATGGTAAAGGATTCCATCAAGTAGGTGGAATCTTCCTTCATCATATGCCTTTTTCCATGTTTCATCTAGTTTTGATGAAAGTGATGGGTCTTTGCAGTCTTTCATTAGAAGTTGGCTTAGGATATGGCAATTTTTGTCTATCTTATAGCTTTCTTTAACTTGGTTAAAGAACTCTGTGCCAATATCTGTAACACATATTCCTTCTATATGGTGTTCTTCTTGTGGCACCCATGCTGGATTGTCAGGGGTATTTGCTAGAGCCCATCTGCTAAGACCATCTGCATTTTTATGGATATTACCAGATTTATGAACAATAGTCATATTTCCTCTGTATTCTTGGATAGCAATTTGCCATCTCAGCATATGTCTATTTGGAGTCTTCATATTTAATAGTGATTTCACAGCATTACAGTCTGTTATTACATCAAATACTGTGCCATCCAAATAATAATGCAGTTTTTCTAAAGCCCACACTAAGCATAAGCATTCCATTTGGCTGGCTCCATACCTTGCTTCTGTTGGCTTTATCTGCCTTGAAATGAAACAAATTGGTCCTTCCACTGGTTTATCATTGATAATTTGTGTTTGGTGAAGTGCAGCACCTAGTCCTTCTCCACAAGCATCAATATATAGTTTGAAGGGTAGTTTCCAATCTGGCATTAGAAGAAATGGGGCATTTGTTAGTGAATTTTTCAATTCTTCATATGCCTTGACCCTTCCTTCAGTCATTTCATAAACTGTTTGTTGGTGACATAAGTTATATAAGGATTTGGCAATTTTTGCAAAGTCCTTTATATGCTGTCTATAGTAACCAGCAAATCCTAAAAATGATTGAATTTCTTTTTTGGTTTGAGGCATTGGTTTAAGTAGTACTGCTGCTACTTTATTTTTGTCTATGCCTAGACTAAGTCCAGATACAACATGTCCTAGTGCTTTTAATTCACTATATGCAAAATGACACTTTTTCAAGGAAATTTTCATATTCACTTGGACTATTTTCTGTAGTACCCTTTCTAGTCTTGTAAGGTGATTTTCCCAAGTTTCTGAGCAAACTATGATATCATCAATATAGATAATTAACCATCCTTCTGATAATTCTTCAGGAAATATGGTATTCATCATTCTTTGGTAATGGGAAGGTGCATTTTTTATCCCAAATGGCATTCTTAAGTATTCAAAAATTCCACAGTAGACTATTATCCTCAGTAGTTTTTTGGCATTGTGTGTTAAGACATTTTGATGAAAACCCTTTAAGGCATCCATAGCTGTAATGAACTTAGCTTGTGACAATTGTGTCAATGTCTCATGGATTCTAGGTATTGGATATCTATCTGGAATGGTATAGGTGTTCAGGGCTCTGAAGTCTCCTACAATCCTCGATTTTCCATTATGCCAAGTTATAATGACAGGAGTAGTAACTTCTACCTGTTCATTATGTCCAACTTTTCTTAATACTCCAAGGTCCATTAATTCTTTAATGTGTACCTCTAAGGCTTCTCTAGCCCTTGGACTAGCTGGGTAAGCTGGTCTTCTTAGTAAGGGTGGGTAAGGCTTCTCCACATTAAAAATTATGTCTACTTCATTCCCATCTATAGCACCTAGTGGCTCTTTGTCAGTTTCAAAGGCATCTTTATACTTAAATAAGAGGTTAATCAATTTTTCTTTCATTTTTTCTGTTAATTCTTGATTGAATTCTGCCTCTTTAAGTTGTCCAGATATAAAAAGTTCCTTGTCTGGAATCTTTTCTTCCTTCTTAATAACTGTAATTTGTTTTTTGTTATTTAAGAAGCCAAACTTTTGTCTCTTATTGTCTCCTATAGTAAAATATCTATCCTTTTGGTTAGAGATATCTATACCATAGATTGATAAGTAGTCATTTCCCAGGATAAAGTGATTACTGGTACAGTTGTCCATTACCACAAATTCCACTTTAATTCTGACACATTGTGAAGGGTGAGGGAAAATAAGTGTTAAGTCAATTATTCCAAGGGGCATCATGCTTTCACTTGCACTACTAAATTTGACACCTTGGATTGGTATAAGTTTTTCTTCTCAGTTTGGAACAATTGTACTTAAATAACTTTTACCAACACAGGTGCAATATGCTCCTGTATCCAAGTTCACCTTTGCTTCTTGGTTATCAACCATGAAAATACTTATACTTGATTTTCCAGCTGTATACCCCATTCCTCTTGCAGGTTTGGTTTTGTACAGTTTGGCATCTTGCACATTTGTCAGGTTTGTGTCAGATGTTCCAACTTGTGGTAAGTTTGAGTTGACATCTAGTACTTCATAGATTATATCAATATTATTAATTTCTGCACTAATTATATTGATTTCATCACTCTCAGAAGTTTCTGATTCTTCTGTCTCTTTTTCAGAGTCAGATTCCTCCTCTTTTTCATTGTGGTTTTCTGTTTCCACAATTTCATTGATTTTTGCCTTTTTTAGGCAATTATTGGCTAAGTGTTCAATACCTCCACATTTATGGCATTTTCTTTGCTCATTATTATTGGATGTACTGGGCTTGAAGGATTCTTTTGATTTATCTTTTTTGATAAATGGTTTATTTGGGCTTTTAATGTCCAATTTCTTCCAAGTCCTGCCAATTTTTGCTCTTGTTACTATGTCCTCTAGTGCATTAATGTACTCTTCTGTGGAGCATGGTTCTATACACCTGCTTCTTAGGGCATGTTCTAGCTCTCCTCCAGATTTCTTGAGTATTTTCATATGCACCATTTTTTGTGACATTTATGGGTATAATGCATTAAGTCTTTCAACTTGTTTTAAGAACCAGGTTGAAGGTTTATCTTTGTCTGGGTCAAAGAAAGAATTTTCAAATGCATTTTCTATTTTGTACCTCCAGGCATCATTTGCCCACTTGGTGATTATTTCTTGTTTCCACCAAGACCAGGTATTTTTACCATTTGTTTGTCTTATGCCATAATACCATCTTTTTGCAGATTTCTCAAACAATGAATGTAATCTTGCAGTGATTAATTCATCTGGTATTGCATAGTCTTCTTGTAACATTTCAATTGTTTTAATAAATGACATGTGGTCATATTCACCTTCTCCTGTGAATGTTGGCCATTCTTTCAGCTGAGGTGCTTCCTTCATTAAGACTTGGTTATTATCTTGGTGACTCAAGTCTGTTATGAAAGGATTTGTCAATTCCTCTTTTGTTTTAACAGGGCTTCTTATATGGGAAAATGGAGTTGATAACTTTGGCATATTTAAATTAGCCTCATTCATTTTATCCATTTTTTCAGTAATAAGCCTTATTTCACTTTGAATATCATCTTTTAGATGCATTCTTGCTTCATCACTTTTTTCCACATGGTCCAAAAGTAATTTTTGGTGGGATGAAGTCTTTTCTTCAAATTTTTCTACAGAAATACTTAATTTGTTTAATTTTTCTGTAAGATTGTCAATACTCACATCATAATTGATTGTCAACGTTTTTTCTTTGATATCACTTATATATTTGTACAATTCTTGTTGTCCTTGTATAAATATCTGAGTATTGTCAATTAATACTTTTGGTTTATTGTTTTCAATCATAAATTTTATGTTATCAATTTCTTTCTTATTTTGTACAACAAGTTTGGTTAAAGATGATAAGCTATTATTTATTTCTTGGAAAGATAATAAACTATTTTTAATGTCTTTAAGAGGTAAAATACTATTTTTAAGCTCTGTTAAAGTATTTACAACATCAGGAGACAAGGTTATTTCTTTGGGAAATGGGGTTGTCTCGTTCTTTGTTCCTCTTTGTCTTTGAATTCCATCAAAATTCTGGCCATGTTGAAAACATTGTCCATGGCATCTTTTTGGATTTTTGGGATCTAGTAGCTTGGGGAATATGGTTTCCTCCAATTCTTTTTCTTGTTCTTCTTCCCTTCTTGGGGAAGTGGGTTGGCTTGGGGCTTGCTGGTAGAAGCTACTGGGGCTTCTTCCTTGGTTGCCTCCCTCTTTTTGGTGTGGTAATCCTTGATTTTTTTGATTTGAGGTTTGGATGACAGTGGATTCCATCCATTGGAGTATTTCACTATCTCCTCCTCTTTGAGGAACTTTTTCAGGATGTGCCAGGAGTTCATCACTCCTTCGTGTATTTGAGGCAGCATTTCCCAATCTTTGTCCTTGTACACTGTGTAATATTGCTTGTACTGGCTCATGTAGATGTCTATTTGAGCCCTCTGAATGTGATTTGTACCTATTTGAGTTACTCATACTTAGTTCCAATTCAGGTTCAGATATCATGGGCATTTCTGGGACTTGCCTTTGGGATAAGGCACTTCCTTGTGTGGATTCTGTTCTACTGGGGATATTGCCCTTTCTTTTCCCTTTTGAGTGATCAGTTCTACCTCTGAGTCCAGCTCCATCTGATTGGATGGAGTATTGGGAACCTCTTCTGGTAGTCATAGTTTAAGGAATAAGAAAAATAAAAGTATTTTAGAATAAAATTCTTTTTATGGCAATTATAAAAGAGGTGCTCACCTTCAGAGTCTTGAATGGTGGGTCCTGGAAAGTCTAATTTCTTAGCTTTCTTTCTTTTAGTGATAACTGGTGTTGGAGAACTTTGACAAGTTTCTTCCACCAATCTCTCAACAGTAGCTTGGTTGTCTTCTGTTGGGTTATCTTCAAACACTAAAAAAAGACAAATAAATATAAGTCATTTTATAAGAAGTGTTATTTTTTGGTAAGATATGGCAATTTTCCACGTAGAAATTGCTTTTATATCTTTAAAAAATTAAAATCAATAAAGAAATGAATAAAAATGAATAAAAATAACTTTTTTTATTGGTTTTTAATATTTTTTAATATTTTTTTTTATATTTTTATTTTTAAAGAATAAAATAAAAAATGAATATGATTTTTTATAAAATTAAATTATAAAAAATTATTTTTAATTTATAAAATATCTTTTTTCATCACTAGAGTCACTCAAAGAAAGTTCTTGCAAGTCTAAGGATGTGAAAAACCACGTGTAAGACAGTACAATTGCTTTCCAAATGCCTCAATAGCTTTTAAAATAAATAAAATATAAAATTATTATATAGTATTATGATTATAAATATAATTTATTATTGGATAAGCCCAATTAGAATCTTTTTTAAAAGGTCTTTTAAGTAAATATCACGGCCAGGCCCCCAAATGTAAGGTTTGACTATGAAACAATAAGTAAAAATTACTAATATTTTACTTATTGTACTATGAATGTCCTTATGAATGAAATAAATAAGATAAAAATAATTATAATAATAAAGAATTACTATAATTATGGCGTAAAATGATCATATTATTAAATAAATATAATAATATAATTTATATTATAAAATATAATATAATAAAATAAATATATTAATATAAAATAACTAATATATTTAAAGGCACTTTATTATTGTTACAAACAAATAATAAAGGCGTAAAAAATTGTTTTTTATTAACAAAAAACAATTAATAACAATAATATTACCAATATTAAAGTTATAAATTAATATAAATACTATTTATATTAATTAAGGAATTATTAAAATAATAATAAAGAGAAAATTATTGTAATAAGAGAAAATAACCTACTTTTAAGACTTAATATAATAATTTTGAAATATTTTATTCCAATAAATATAAATACAACCTTTTCAAATTGTATTTACATGAAAAATAAAGAAAAATTACTAATATTCTTGATTTTTACGTGGAAATGAGTTTTTGGAGAGATTTTTAACAAAAACAATTGAATAAATGATTTAATCAAGTCAAAATAGATGATTATAACAAGGTGGTCTTTGGTCTTTAATAATATAGTAGTTTTATATATAAAGAATAAAGAAATTACCTTTGGTTTAATTGATTTAATGTTTTTGATACGTCTGAGGGGAAAACAGAGTAAAAAGAGCTCTATTTATAGTAAATACCTCCCTCCTAGAGTCCAACAGGCTTCTAGTAGACGTGTAATGAGCATATCCACTGGAATTGATCAATATTTTAAGGTTTGAGGATGATTACATCATGATCAAACCATATTACATCATTATTACACCATTATTTAGAGTTATCACTATAACTCTAAGTTTGATGACATCAGAGGCTTGGAAGAACCCCAAACTTCGTGGATTTTATTATTTTTAATCATAAACTAATAGTATTCACCAATTCTATCACTCATATGACTGTTAAACTTAATTTAAGGTTACAGTAGGTGATCATAACTGCTCAATTTAAGCTCAAACTTTGATCTTTAATAACGTTTAAGTTTTACACGCTACGGCAATTCAGAGAGTGAATTCTGATAGCCTGAAATGAACTTATTATTCTGCCAAGACCTTCTCATTACATCATCAAAACTCTAATTTTGATGATTTTTCTTGTAACTCATCTTTTCTGTCAAAATTCAATATTTTAAACTTCAAACCATGATTTCAAGGGGTTGTACCCTGAATTTAATAATAAAAATTACATCATTCTTCACGAATGAACTATTAGAATCCAACTGTGTACTTTTTTTAAGTTTGGACCACTTTCACAACAAAGTGGTCAACAGCTCTGTTGATTTTTATCAATATTTCATCATAGGTTTTAACCTTGATTAAAATTTGTAAAATAAAATTTATACCTGTGTTCTTACAGTAATTACGTGGTAACTTTATTTTTGGTTCATCACTCTATCTTGTATAATTTAAGAGATATTAGCTATGATCCTTGAATATATGCGTTGACCAAAAAAGTGCATATATTCAGGTTAATTCCTTAAGTATTAACTTTGGAAATTAGCTCATTAATTGTTATATGTGTGGATATTTATGGAGAATCCAATGGTACCATTTATTTCACATGTTGTTTCATTAGGGTTGAAAATAAATAAGGATTTGTGGTTTTTATAAGGTATTGTTACTTATAACTTATTAAATATTGACTTTACAGATATGCCATAAAAATGGTATAGGTGTATTTTACCATAGGGAATCCAATGGTATAATTTATTTCACATGTTGATTAATTGGTTTTTAAGTTAAACCAATTTTTGTACCAATTTATGGTTTTTATTTGTATTTTTAAAGTAATTATTTTTAATGTATAATTATTCTAAGTAATTTCAGTATAATTATCTTAAAGGTATAATTTTTCTGCGTCTTTCTTGTGACCTTATTGGGTATGTGGTCATATCTCAAAGGCTCACAGTTTGTCACACAATTTTTGGTGGTATGAGATGACTTTGTACAGTTATTGCACCATAGGTCTGTACATTGTTTGAGCTGTAGGTGGAGAATGCTGTGTATTGTGGGGATTCTGTTTGTCCTGTATGAGATTTGATTTTTTTCTTTATCTAACTCAATTCTATTTCTAATTTATATTTACTGGCTTATCAGGTGGATGTGCTTGAATTTCCACAGATATGCTGTGTAATTTAAGGTTTTTGATGGACTTTCCTTGAATAAATTAATTGATTTTATTCTTTTTGTCTTGTGACTGTTGATTAATACAGTTTTAATTTATTCCTTATTGAAGTGTCCTCAGGTTTATAACTGAATTGCTGAGTAATCCAAAGGTTGAGCAGAGCCTGGGTAACTTGAGTGTTTCACTACCCCTCTTACTGGTAAATTTAACATTCTTGCTAGCTTGTATTTTTCTTTTCCTTATTTTATTGTCATTCTTGTAATAAAATGGACCATTCTTCCAGGGTTTGCTTATGGGATTATACATATTGATGAATTTAAATCCATTTTATTGCTGAATTCCTCTATTATAATTGATAATTATTGATTTTTTCTTTTTTATTTCTTCAATTTATAGCCTTATAAATGAAATTTCACTTGAAACCGGGCCATTAAGGTATGGAATACCACATCTCCCTCTCCATTTAATGCTGTCCCCAGCATTCCAGTTTCAAGAGGAATATTCTGGGTTCATTCATCAAAACTTTATTTATTTAAATCTCTATTCTAATAACTTCACTTGATACTTTCTGTTTGTACCTCTTTCTATTGATTTTGTATCGCCATGGTTTCTTCTTTTGTGTTGTATTCTTCTTTTTCTTTTCTTTGTTTTGAAGTATGACTATTTTGATCATTCCCCATATTGATATATTTGATTTTGATTCATGGGTTGATTTTAATCTTTTCATTTTATTTATTTATTTATTTGTTAAAGAGGATTTTGATAATAAAAAATGAATTTTATCTTGATGAATAATAATACAGTTTAAGGTCATACTAAGGACCATTGCTTGAGTTATTTGAAGTAATAATTAATAAAAAATAATAAATACTTTATTCAGATAGTTTAAGGTCTTGTCAAGGACCTATTCTTGAATTAATTTTGTTGATAAGATATAAAAAATAAAATATTTGGACAGTTTAAGGTCTTATCTAGGACCTATTCTCTTCTTTTATTTTGTTTTTCTGACTGGGTTGTTCTTTCTTCTTGTTTTTTTTTTTTTTTTTTTTTTTTGCTGAAATTAACCTTAATTGGTAGGGCCATCCCCTCTTCATTTAATAATTATACCATCATATCTACTTTATATAATAATTAAAATAAATATAATTTAATATACATATATAATATGTTTTTTTTATCATAATTTATTAAAGAAATAATAATATAATAATAGTCAAATAATAATAAATAACATAATTAAGTAATAAAAGATCATAATAAAATGATATCAAGTAATATAAATGCTAAAGCAAGGATAATACTAAGGTAAATTATGTAATTACTTCTGAGAATAAACTACTTTGAGGTCATGCTAAACCTCTTGTATCACTTTTCTTTTTTTTTGTTTTTAGTATATTAATTTTTTTTAATGGTGGGTGCCCTTTTTATTGTTGTTAAAGGTTAACAACCCCTCTCCATTTAATAATTGTACCCTAATTTTAATTTATTTATTCTATTTTATTCTATCTTTTTTTTTTTTTTTTTTTTTTTTTTTTTATAATAAAAAAATTTAATTTAATATAAATAACAACAACACTTTTTTTTTATAATAACTAATTTAATTTAATATAAATAATAATAATAACTTTAATTTAATATAAATAATAATAATATTTTTAGTTTATTTTTTTTTTTAATAATAAATTTAATTTAATTTAAATAATGATATTTTTTTTTAATTTGAATAATAATAATAAATTTAATTTAATTTATATAATAATAGTAAATTTAATTTAATTTAAATGATAATAGTTAATTTCATTTAATTTAAATGATAATAATAGTTTTTTTTTTTTTGAAGTAGCTGGGTGTGGATACTCCAAAAGAAACCAGATGTATTTCTTATCTTCCTGCGGGTGATTGAGTTTCTTCCAACTTTAATTTAACCCTCTCGCCTCTTCCATTAAACTAAAATAAAATTCATTAAAAAAAATAAATAATAAAAAAAAAACTTTAGTTTTTTTTCTGTTTGAGTAATTACACTGTACAGTGCCCTGCCAATTATATGCAAACAAAAAGCATACAGGCAGGGCACTGTATTTTTTTTTTTTTTTTTTTTTGCTGCGCAGTTTGTGTCTCACACTCAGGGGTTTTTTTTTTTAAGTCAAACACAAAACATTTTTTTTAAATTTCATGTAATCGCTACTACAACTACTCAAGCATGTATCATTTGTTATGCTACAAAATATAAATAAATAAAAATACATTATAATTAAAAAAGAAAAAGGAAACGTAAGCCCTGATAACAAAACCAAAAGAAAGAGAAAATACAATCAGTGATTGTATCTTCAATGTGAGGAAGTGAAAAAAAACTTACCGATAATGAATGGAGGTCCTAGTAAGAAGTTGGACCTCCATTCATTTCAATGACCATGGCCATGCGTCGTGGCATTGAGTAGAGGAGGTTAACATGGAAGTTGGTCCACACAGCGTTAATTGCATGTCGTAACTCGTCCACCGTCTGAGGTTGGTAGAGTTTACTTATTTGGCTCTTCATCGATTTCCAAACGTTTTCGACGGGATTCAAGTCGGGTGAATGAGCCGGCCAATCCAGCTTCTGGATCTCGTGACAATTTTGCCAATCCGTGCTTGCTTGTGCTGTGTGGATTGGGGCGTTATCCTCCATCAGTAGGATCCGTTCGCGACCACGTATCCAGGGGGCCTGCTCCATCCAGGCTATGAATGGAAGCAGGCCCGGTCTGTAGACTTGCTGAACCAACTTGGTCGAGGTCATTCGCCCGTTGAGAAAGACCAAAGGCGCTCGCATTGCGGCACAAAATTCCCCCCATACCATGAGGCTTTGGCGAGGTTCTCGAGGTGCCATTTCTCTTGAGGCGTCCTCCAGACTCGCACCCGATTGACCTTCTTCCCAAGCTCGAAAGCCAACTCATCCATCCAAACGACCCGGGCCCAATCGTTTATCGTCCAATGGCGATGGGCTTGGGCAAAGGCAAGGCGACGTTGGAAATCTTGAGGCCGGAGGTAGGGTTTTTTGGGAGCGATGCGCGAAGATTTACCCAGCTTGTGGATCTTGCGCTGGATGGTGCGAGTCATCAGGTTGGTGACCTGTGCGACTGTTAAGCGACAACATAGAGTGATGATTTGGTCAAGTTCTCGTTGGTCTTGATCAGTCATTATTGGTGGTCGGCCGGTTTTTTTTGGGTCCTCACAGTGCCGATAACCTGGAATTTGGCGACCATATCGTAGACGGTCAAGAGTGGTATCCCAACTAAATCTGAAATTGCTCGAAATGGGAGGCCTGCTTGTTGCATCCCAACAATATCTCCCCTGGTTTCTATATCGAGGTAAGGCATCACAATCTGTTTTTTTAAAAAAAAATAGTATTGTCTTTTGCTAATCTGAGAAAGACAACTGCTTACAAAACAATTGTCCTCCTCAGTGTCGCAAGTTTTGAAGCAGGTGAGGTCGTAGTTGGCCAGCACTGGTGAGTGCTGGCCATCTTTTATGTGGTGAGAAGTCGCTGTTGTCATCGTTAAGATGACGAATAAGAGAGAAATCGCAAAAAATAAAGACAAATAAAAAAAAAAGAAAAAAGAAAAGATAAGTTGAAGGCCGGAGCTGGACCGCAACCTCTGACAAATCAGAGTGGTCCACGGCAACTCGCGTGCGCAGCAGCCGCGAGCATACAGCTGCCCTGCCCGTGTTCGCATACTTTGGGCAGGGCACTGTATAGTACACTCTCCCTTCGCCTTTGCAATTGATCCTTTTTTATTACTATTATTATTATTATTATTATTATTTTTGTTTTTTTAAAAAAACAAAAATAATAATAATAAAAAAAACCAATGTTTTTTTAATTTTGTTTGTGTGTACAGTACCATTATAGTACTGTAGCACTCCTCCTCTTTATTCGCAATCAATTGTTTTTTCTTTTTGATTCTTTTTTATTTTATTTTTTTAATTCTTTTTTCAAGAAAAATAAAATAAAAAAAATAAAAAAAACAAAAAAAAGTAATTTATATTTTTTTGCACATATTTATAAAAAAATAACAATAAAAAAAATAATGATTTAATTGTTTTTTTTTTATTGTTTTTGTCGTTTTTTTTTGTTTTTTTTGCTGTTTTTGCATTGTTCCGATGCTTTTTTTTTTTTTCTTTTTTTTTAATTACTCTTATTATTATAAACAAATTTCATTTTTAATGAAAAAATAATTATTATTTTATATTTTTTTTATAATATACTTGTTAATAATAATAATTATATTATTATTTTTTATTTTTTTTGTTGATATATTTAAAGTTAATATTAAGATTAAGTATCAATTAATTAAGTTTAATTGATCTTAATTTATTTTTTATTTTTAGTTGAGTGGAGTTAACAACTAATTTCACAAAATAAAGTAAGATTAAATTAATTAAGTTTTTTTGTTTTAAATTAAATTAAAGTTTAATTGATTTTAATGTAGTGTTTGTGTTAATTAAGTGAATTAAGAATTAATTTAATAAAATAATATAAGATTAAATTAACTAAAATTCTCAAAATGAAATTAAAGTTTTAATTAATCTTGCGACTCAATCAATATAAAATTGATTAAATTTGTGCAAAACATTTATTTTTTAATTAAATTTGAAATGGAGTTAAAATTTTAATTTGCCCAAATAATATAAGATCCAATTCATCAAGATTCTGAATTTTTTAAATTAAAGATTAATTTGTTTGGTTAATCCAATCAATGTATTATTGATTTAATCTATGCAATTTATTTGTTTATCTTTAAATTGAATTCTAAATGGGGTTAAATGGTTGATAAGATATTTATTTTGAGTTTTGCATAGCCTTCAATATATGAAAAATTTGAGGGCTAAACTGTGGGTAAAAGGAAATTGTCCATCTTTAATATAAAAGGAGGTGTTTTCTCCCGATTCCCAGAAAAAAAACAATAATTTTGTGTCTTTATGATATGATTTTTTTTAATATCCCAAAATAATTTTATAAAGAAATATTTTCATTTGGGTTTAACCTGGCCAGTTATACCTTTGATTATATATTCTTTATTTTTTTTATCATGATATGATTATTATTTAAAGAAATTAAAACTAATAAAATTTCTTGAGATATCTTATTGATTTTTCTAGATGACTTTGATCTTTTTAATGCTTGTTTTTTATGAACTGTTATTGTTATTGATATTTAATCTTGCTTTATTATCTTGATTATTTTAAAATTGTTCTTGTAAGAAAGGGGGGTGACTAGTAATTTGTAAAAAAATGAACCAATAATAAAAAAAATATAATTTGAATAAAAAATAAACATAAACAAAGCTGGTCACCCCTCCTGCTATGTGTATTGGGAGGCTGTGTGTTTGGTTTGGCCATATTTGTATATTCCTTCAATTTTGTATTCTATTATTTGACTTCTTTAAATCTTGCAGTTAAAAATTCTTGAGTTATTTCTTTGATTCTTCACCTTGGCTTTAATTCTTCAATGGGTTGATATTGAATATTTATGAAGATAAATTTATAGAATAAAATGGAAATTCCCCAGAATTTCATCCCAAAAGCTTAAATCATAAAGGATGGATTTAAGAAATAGACACCCACCCTAATTTTTTAGTTAAATTATTTTATTTTTTATACTAATAAATAAGATAACATGGAATAATGATACTGATACACTTGACACTTTTTTTTTGATATATTTTTTATATTTTTCATGATTTTTTTATATTAGATTTCTTTATAGATTTTTGAGACTGGAATAAGACTAAAATTTATGAAATAATAAGGGAAAATGTTTAATTAAAAAAAATCATTGATAATATTAAAATTTGTTGTCAAGACCTTTCTTGAATTTGGCCTTCTTAGCTGAAAGCTCATTTCTTCTTTCTTCATTGAGATATTGATCCTGCAACTTTTATTCATTACTCTCACTTCAATCCTGAATAATATTTTCATTTCTACCATTATTTTCTGTCCAATCCTCTTTTTGTGCTGAGGTCTTATATTGCTTTGCCAAATGGGCCTGCAAGCTTGGGCATATCTTTTTATTCTGAGTAATCCAAAAATATTCCTTTTCTTCCTTGGTCTTCTTCTTCTTTTTGCTACTTTATCTTTGATTCTGTTTGATTCATTCTTCTTTGGGGTACTAATATCTTCCAACCACTTGACATGTTGGTTTGAACCTTCATAGTTGTTCCTAGGATTATCATTATTCTGTTCAACGAGGTTGCCAATTTGTATAGCCCTCCCAAGGGAATTCTTCTTCAGTAAGTATAAATTTATGTTCATATTCAGCTTCTTGTATTTCCATTTGACAAAATAATCCTGCTCCCTTCTCATATTTTGATTCAGAAAGGTGTTTTTCTAAGATAATTGGTGAGTGTATTGTATTTTTTATGTATTCATTTGTGGCATTGTTCCTGACGGATTTAAGTTTCTTGAATCTTGAATTAAATTTCTTTTCAACATTAAAGTTATTAAAAGCTTCCCCAGAGGATTTGTCTTCAGGGGGTAAGGCTTTTTGCTGATTTAATTCCTGTTGTATGTCAATTTGTGACAGTGAATTAATTGGATTTTCATATGTTGACTCATCAATGTTAGCTGCATTGATATTCTTAACTGTGCTGAAACTGCATTCTATATCTTTTCTTGTTGACTTAAAACAAGGGAATTCCATTTTTAAAGGTTCTTCTATACAAAAAGGTATATCTTTCACTTGATTTTGTTTATTTCCCCTTATAGGGCTTTCAATTACTCTTGTTAAGTCTAATTCTTCTCTCATAAGTCTTGGATCAATATTTTCCATATTAGGGTATAATTTATTTTCACCACTAACTCCTTCCATCAAAATTCTAGGATCAATGTTTTCAAAATTTGAGGGAAAAGAAGGTTGTGCCTTCTCAAAATTATCAAATTGCTTTTTGTGGGTAGCTCCTATCATAGGTATTTTCCTGATCTGAGTGATGGATCAATTAACTTTTGTGGAAGAACTGATTCACTTTGATGAAAATTAGGTTTCTTATCAATCTTACTGGATCCTTCATTAAATGCTGAAATTTCTTGAGGACAAGTATTTTTATTATGGTGTGAATTTTTCATAGTATCATTCAAAGTTTCATTTAAACTTGCATATTCTTCAGGTTTTGGTATTACATCAACATTTTCCTCCTGAAATTTGAGGTGGTTTGGAGTAATAATGTCCTTAGGTTTGGAAAGGTTATATTTGAGGGAAACTTCTTTTAATGAATTTAGTGCTGATTTATCAATTTGAGAACTTAAAAATTTAGATTCTGAAGTGAAACTAACTATTGTTACCACTGGCTTGATACTTGATTTCCAATTATTCTTAAATATTCCCTTTGAAAGGGACTTCAAAGCTTTAATAGGTGAGATAAGCTTTGTTAATGTTTTTCTTTTTATGTCTTCAGGATTCTTGAGGTTATAACTTTTGATGGCTTGAGATATTTGGCTACAAGTATTTCCATTTCCTTTTCTTGAGACTAAAATTCCTAGAGAGTTTTCTTCTTTAAGCTTTGGATTGAAATCTTCTGTATTAATTGGAGCTAATTCCTCATCAATTTTCACTTTGTCTTTGGAATCCTTCACTTCTTCACTATCAAGTACTTGATGAGAATTTTCCTGAAACTTGTCTTGGTTTTTGGGCTTTACTTCATTCTATTTTGGTAATTCCTTCCAATCTTCCAATTTAGAAATTGCACATGTTTCCATTCCTGCTGGTGGTGCTTCTCTCCATCCTACTTTCTGTGGTGAAAAAATTGGCAAGCAAAGTCTTCTTCCATCTGGCCCTATGTAACTGAATATTTCCCCTTTTTGTTGAGAAAAGTCTAATCTTATGTTATTATCTGCAAGGAAAGGCCTTCCCAATACTGTGTGAACTGCTCCTCTTGCTACAAAAAGACGTATAATTCTTTCTTCCCCAGTAACTAAAGTGATTGGGGTAAATTCTGCTAATCCAACTATTGAGGTACAATGCCCACCAATTCCCCTTAAATTCATGTTGAGGCATCTTGTGGTAAGTCCTGCTTTGATTGCTGAATCTTCTGGTATTATATTCAATTCTGATCCTGTATCAACTAATGCCATTATTTCATGTCCTTCTTCCCCCAAATATACTTGCATAAATCCCAATGGACAGGCATAATGTAATTTTGGCTGTTCATAATTACCCAAATGATGATTTATGAGTTTGGTTTGAATTTCCTTTGTATCAATTGAATTAATAGATTTTTTCTCTTCCTCTGACAGGTTCTTTAATTGATTAAAAAACTTTGGTGACATGACTAAAATTTGTTCCAAGGTAAGATTTATATTCTGATCCAATACCTTTTTGATAATTTGTGCCATAATCTCTTGAGGATCTAATTCCTCCTCTTTTATGATTTTCTTTTCATTGACTTTCTTGATTGGTTCTTGAGTATTTTCAGTTTGATCACTTTTAGGTTCCTGTGGAAGTATTTCCTTCTCATTTTTCACCAATTGAGGCTTCTTATATTTAGTTGGAATAATTGTTTTCTCTTCTTCCTTTTGCTCATCTCCAATATAAGCTCCAGGTATATTTGGTCTTTTGTTTAATGGTGTTTTCACTTTCGAATGCGATCTTAAAGCATCTTGATTGGTATTTTCTACTCTTGAGTTTCTTTCTTTGGTATTTCTTAATCCATAATTATTTGAAAGTGGCTCATTGGCTGATGAAATAGTTGGTGGTTGCCAGCTTCCCCAGTTTTCAACTTTGGCTATAGCAGTTGCAGTATCATCTTTCTTTAATTGTATTATGTTCATTGGATTAGATTTTGGTAGTGCTTCTTTAGCTTCATCTTCTCTCATTTTCTTTGTAAGTTCTTCTAGCTCTTTTGCAAAGTCTTCAACTAACTTCTTTGGAGCTACTTTACCATCAGTTGGTACTCTTTGCCAATTGGGATATAAAAATCCACCTCCTTGTCTGCTGAACCATTTCTTATTTTGATCTTCAAAGAGGTGGCTGCATCTATTCACTGAATGTCCTTCCTCAAGACAGTAATAACATTTGACATAGGGTTTTGGTATGCTTTGTGCTGGTGCATAGGGAACATGCCTTTGTGAGAATGGAGGTAAATAATTTCTTGGCTTGAACTGTTGATTATTAAGTTGATTATTGGTAACCCCACCAATTTGAGGTTTGGATAGACTTTTCAATTCTTCCAGTTAAGTCATAAATTTCTTGAAATCTTCATTTTCCCCTTGTGCCTGCTTACTAGTTTCCATTTTTTGTTCTTTGAAGGATTCAGTAATTTCCTTCATCTTATTAAAAGCTTCATTCATTCCTGGAAAAGCTTCTTCCTTGAAGTGAACTTTATTTTTATTTTCAGTAACATTCCTTCCTGTATCTCTTGATGATGAGAATCTTTTGGTTACTAATATTCTGGCTTCCAATTCTTGTTCAATGTACTTCTTGAGAATCTTCATAGGTGGTATAAGATATCCTCCATCTTCAGCTCTAACCATGACACTATCTTTGATCATTTCCTTACTTATGGCTCCTTTAATATCAGCTGAAAGACAGTCAAATAAATCTTCATGAAAAATTTTATCTTGAGGAATATACCTGTATCTTAATAGGTAAGTAACAATAGTTTCAAATTCTCCCATAAATTTCTTATATTGTGATAGACTACCAATTCCTCCATCTTCTTGGGTATCATTAAAAAGCTTAATGAGTGAGTCTTTTCTGTATCTTCTTTCAGGTTCAACTCTGCCCCATTTTGTTATAAGATCTTTCTTAAGTTGTGTCCAATTTCCTTCTTCATAACCTGGCATAGCTTCAATTGCATCACTCACCTTTTGGTTTGTTGTCCAAAATGCCATTTGCATTGCTAGGTCTTCATCTGTTGCTGCTTTAATTTGAGCTATTCTTTCCACTTTCCTGATAAATTTCTCCACTTCTTCTCCATCAAAATTTAGATTGTAATCTTTTGCTTTAATTTTAACTACAGGTCTTTCTTGTCTTGGAACTTTCTGCTGTAATGGACTTGGATTATTAGGTGTAGTGACAAAAACTCTCCTTGGAATATTTTGAGCTCTTGGTTCTGTTACTGGAGTAGAGGTTGCTCCAGGACCGGGTGTAGGTGATATTTGTGAGTCTTCAGGCCTAACATGCCTTGGTAATGTTTGTTCACTTGGACTGGCTCCAGGTGTGTAAGATGTTTGTTCCCTTCTTTTTCCTTTCTTTTTACTTTGTGTTAATAATAAATCTTGCATTTGCTTCATAAGACTTTGGATCTGTACTGTTTGATCTTCCTCTTCACTTTCTTCTGCATACTGTCCTTCTACAGTATCTTCAGGTAATGGTGGTAAGTCAGATGTTGATTGTTGATTCATTTCTACTTGATAAAATGATCCTTTAAATTCTTTCTTACTTCTCTTGTTTTTCCTTGCTTCCTGAATTAACTTGAAGAAAAATCTCCTTAATTCTTCCTTTTCCTTCTGTTCTGTTCTTGGTGTTGCAATGAGTAAATCAATATCCTGAGGTGTTTGACTTTCTGGTGTTCCTTCTTTTACTGGATAGTAAAAATGGTATGATTGATTTGAGGATTGTGATGATGATGATGACTTGGAATGGGATTTGTTTCCAGATTCCAGATTGTATGAGAGTGTTGATTGTTAATTCTTGATAATGATAATTATTTTTGTGAGTTATGTTTATTTGAGTTTCTTCTTTTATTGATGATTGTCTGATTATTGAATGTTGCAGTTGAAATAGCCACTGTTGGGACACCAGATGTGGAGCTCCTTTTAGTGTGGAATTGGATAAGGCAGTCCTTGAGGGGGAAATCACAGGTAAACAGTTTTGAATTGCTGAAATAATCCTGTAACCAAGGGTGCTAATGGTGTTTTAGCTGCCCCTCTGAGTATACTAAACAATCTCCCTACAGAGCTCACAAATAAATATTTAAGATTGTGGCTTTACAACTAGAGAAGACTTTTTAGCAGTCTCTATCAGACCTATTCAATAACCAGATAAGTAACTTATAAGTTAAAACAGTAAAAAATATAATTTTTAAATAATAACATAAGATGATTTTAAGGGTAAAACCTTAATAGTATAAGAGGTTGATTTAATACAATAGTAATAATATATATTTCAAGGGGTAAGCTCAATTTGATGTTATATATGCTATAATACATAATGGTTTGAGAGGTTAATTGTTAATATAGTATAATAAGAAGACCTTTAATAATTAATTGGTAAGATATTTTTCAATATAGAGAGGATGTTTGTTAAGATATAATATAATATAAGGGTAGATTCTTTTTATATATAATAATATATAGTTGTAAGGCTGGTTTTTTTAATATGAAGATATAATGAGGCTATTTTTCCTTTACAATGTAAAGGTTATGGTGATAAACTCCATATTATGAGTATTATTGATAGTATTATAATTATAAGACTGATAATTTAAACATAGGGTAAATTAATGATATTAATTAGACCTTCTGTTAACTACTATTAATTAGAAATGACTATGAATTCAACTTATAAGTCTATAATACTTTAAATAAAATAACTCGATTATCCTACTAGTAAGGGATGAATAGTTATTCTCCTTCTTGGTATATAACTAATTGGATTCATGGGGAAAAGAGGAAAAAATGAGGGAGAGAGGACCTTTATTTATATTCTTTGGGCTCTCCATAGAGGCACTCAAAAACAAGGGACTTATAATTCTTCCACTTCTTTTGGCTGGGATAATTTCTTTATAGTGGTGAGATACCATTTGTTTGATTTTTTGCATCAATTTACGTATGATTATGTAATCTGAGATGTTTTTGCTGGTGCAGAATTTTGAGATGGTGTCATTTGATCAAGATATTGCACCATATGTTTGGTATATTGCACCATTTCTGAAGCTTTATTGATATTTTACTCAAGCTTTAATATTATTATGCACAGCCTTGAGGGTATTTAGCTGGTGAGTAATTTTGAGATGGTGTCATTTGATCAAGATATTGCACCATTTTTTTGGTTTGTCACACAATTTTTTGTGGTATGAGATGAATTTGTACAGTTCTTGCACCATAGGTCTGTGCATTGTTTGAACTGTAGGTGGAGAATGCTGTGTATTGTGGGGATTCTGTTTGTCCTGTATGAGATTTAATTTTTTCTTTATCTAACTCAATTCTGTTTCTAATTTATATTTACTGGCTTATCAGGTGGATGTGCTTGTATTTCCACAGATATGCTGTGTAATTTAAGGTTTTTGATGGACTTTTCTTGCATAAATTAATTGATTTTATTCTTTCTGTCTTGTGACTGTTGATTAATACAGTTTTAATTTATTCCTTATTGAAGTGTCCTCAGGTTTATAACTGAATTGCTGAGTAATCCAAAGGTTGAGCAGAGCCTGGGTAACTTGAGTGTTTCACTACCCCTCTTACTGGTAAATTTAACATTGTTTCTAGCTTGTCTTTTTCTTTTCCTTATTTTATTGTCATTCTTGTAATAAAATGGACCATTCTTCCAGGGTTTGCTTATGGGATTATACATATTGATGACTTTAAATCCATTTTATTGCTGAATTCCTCTATTATAATTGATAATTATTGATTTTTTTCTTTGTTATTTCTTCAATTTATAGCCTTATAAATGGAATTTCACTTGAAACTGGGCCATTAAGGTATGGAATACCACATTGTCTACAAGAATAACTTACAAGAAGTATTTAATAATGAAACTTCCTTATTAAATTAATGAAACTATTTGAACATATAATTATTTTTTGCAAGAATAACTACCAATATAATTCTTAAAGAAAACTAACACTAGAGAAAAACTTTAATAATCAATCTAAACCACTCACTAATACTCCAATAAAACCTTGAAAAGAATTGGTAGAAAGATTTGATGGATGAACTTTGGATTTAAAGAATTAAAATTGATTTATAAAAGTATTACAGAAACTTGGAGTTTATTTCTATGGTTATATGCCTTTCTGATTGATTCTGAAATATTAAAACACTTAAGAGAAGATTTTAAATAATGCTTACTTGTTGGTAATGAAGGTATAATTGGATAACAAGATGATTTCGAAAAACCAGAAAGAGGAGGCCTCTTTTAGGTTAAAAACAGCTCACAGAGGTATTACATGAAGCAAAATACAAGGCAAGTGAGTGAGAAAGTAATAATCTTTTTTGATTAGTGATTGCATCATTTTGTGTCAATAAGATTATCATAATTACTTAATTAAGGCTTTTACACATGTAATAACCCATTTATGGTTAAGAATAAAAGGAGGAAAAACTGTAAATATTCTCTTATTTTCAAATGAAAATTAATTTCCCAAAGTTTTCAATTTTATTAGGAATTTAATAACAGATTTTATTTTCTGTGAATTTTTTAAGATTCAGTGTTTCACATGGAACCATCAACAATGGACTGTAAGTAAAGCTTTCAATTTTACTTATTAAATCATAATTATTTTTGATTTTTTTATGGATCACACTATTGTCAATTGGTCCTGAAGTTTTCTTAAAGATTAATTAATAATTGTATTTTCAATAACTTTTTGAAGTTTTTACCTTATTTCTACATAGAATTTTAAATAGCACAGTATAGCTGGTTGTCATGAGGTAAATGAATGGATACTAGTCAAAAGAGGGCTCCAATTACTCTTTTAAGGCTTATTCATAGAGAATGGCCAGGAATTAACATGGTCAAAGCAGTCAGAGTTGCTCTTTACTTCCTTTTAATGTGGAAATAGCAGCTGATTTGAAATTTTCTTATGAATTGATGAGATTTTAACTTGGTAAGAAATTTCCCAAAAGGTTTTAGTATACTGATTGGGCCATTATCAGCCATTTATTCAGAATTTAGAGCTATCCACACTTCAGAGGCCTCAGAAGCTAGGCACCCTGGCTCTCTTTGATGTCTTTTGTCCCCCTTAGCTATTTTTGCATCAAAAATAGTAATTCAGGCCTAAAGACTGATATCCACTATGGGTGTACCAAACCTTTATGTAGGATTACTGTATTTTTAAGCTCTACAGACATGAATAACACTAATATTAATTTATATGTAACATGGGATTTCTCACATTACCATCATTTTGGTGTGAAATTGAGAAAAACCAAAAATTTCACGATTCTTTTATGTGGTATTGAAATATTTTCCATATTACCACCTCATAGAATTGATTTAAGCTTCTTCACTCTATGAAGCTACCCTAGGTGAACTCTTGTGTGGAATCCAAATCTGGCCTTAAATTCATGGATTTACTTACTCACAAAGAATTTATGCATCTTTCCTTAAATCAAAAATTATGAATTTTGGATATATGCATGACTTATGAGTTATTCATAGTTTAGAATTTATTTCAATATCAATTGTGGCCCAATTGGGTATATAAAATGTACCTCAAGCCTTACATTATTTATTTCCTTTATATTTTGTACAGAAACTTGTGATAAAAATAATAAACTGCTGTTTATTTCTCTTAATGATAGCAGCTTTTTTTATGTCTTTGAAGGGAAAGTTAACAATTATAATTTCTGATAAGCTAATGAAACATCAGGGGAAGAAGTTATTTCTCTGGAAAAGATAGTTGTCTCATTCTTTGTTCCTCTTTGTCCTTGAGTTCAATCAAGGTTTTGGCCATGTTGCAAACATCATCCATGGTATCTTTTTGGATTCTGGGGATCCTTGACTAGAGGAATATGGTTTCCTCCAATTCTTTTTCTTGTTATTTTTTCCTTTCAGGGTGGGTGGTTGGATTAAGGCTTTCTGGTAGAAGTTAATACTGTCAGCTTGTGACTTAAAACCAAGGCACAATTATGAAATCCAAAATACCACAAGAGACTGAACTGAGCCAAAATAGCTCATAAATGGTATCAACAGAAAGATGAAAGTAAAATATTTCCAAATAAATAACTACCATAACCATAAGCCAAAGAATGACAAAGTTATTTCAGCTCAAAGCAAGAGCTGAGCATAAACCTTCATCTTGCCCTCTGATCTAACATCCAGAGAAAGAGGAATAACCCCATAAAGTTTGTATTCAAATTTAAGCTCTTAGTAATTAATGTGACTAGGCCCATGCTTCCCAAAATATGTTTGATTTTATTTTAATTTGAGCTGGCATATGGATAGATAACCACACCCATTTTCTATTATATGAAAATCAAATCATGAAGCTTGTACATCTTAAAAAGTCTTGAGAATGCTGAACTTGAAGTCTTGTCTTGAATAGTGATACATAGACTAATTCTTTAATAACATTTTCTAATTGCTTTGATGTGGAATTTAAAATTTCTAACATGAGTGGATTTTTTTTAATTCTTAGTAATATTTATATGAATTACTTTTATGAGATTTGTCTTGAGTCTTGATATGAATCTTCTTTTTCCTTTAATTTTTTGAACAAATAAGTATCCCTAAATTGATTTCAAATAATCCTTATTGAGATTATAATTGTGAACCTTGAGGCTGATAATTTGGGATACAAAAACATCTTCCCATAAAACAGCCCAATTAAAATTTCCTATCAGATAATTTCAATACTTCCACAAAATTCTTCCTTCTGTCATTTCAATTAGGTCCAAAAATATTCCTCTTGAAAATTTCAAATACCCAAATAGATTCTTCTTCATTCTGTATCTGCTGGTGTATCCTCTTCCAAGTTATCTTTGATACATTCATATGTAAGGCATTCCAAAAATTCTAATCTTGAGAGAAAAAATAATAGAAGTTCCTCCCAATTTTGAAATTCTTTAACAATTTGAATTCCTTCTGGAAAATTGAACACTTCAAATTCAGGGTATGGAATCCATATTTGAAATGAATCTTCTCCTTCTTCAACAGGTGGTTTTCCCCAAAAATTAACTCCTTCTTCAACCTCTTCTTTTTTGAAGCTTACATCTGTACATCCTTCTTCTTTCCAACAAGAATTCCATTCCCATTCATTTTGAGATGAAATTTTGGCCTACATAATCTTATGGGTTCTTCTTGAGATTTGGTGACATTATTGCATTTTAAGATAAAATAATGATTCCTTTTTAAGAAGTCACTTCCACGGAAAGTTAGGAATATTTTAGATTAAATTCTTTCTTATTGAAGTAATTTGGATAAATCAAAATTACTCTTCGACAAGGAAGGAGGTCACTTTCCTTGAGTGATAAGAGTTTTGAGAAAATGTTTGAATAAATTGAGATCCCTCTTTGATAAGGCATGAGGTCACTGCCCTTGAGTGATAAGAGCTTTGAATTTTTTTCTGAATAAATTGAAATTCCTCTTTGATAATGTAGGAGGTCACTGCCCTTATACTAATACAGATAAGAAAAGAATTTTTTTGAATGAATTTGGTGATTTGACTTTTTTATTCTCTTTTTTGGAATTGGTGATTGAAAATAGATTGCTTGATTTATTATTGAGAACTCCACAATCTTCTGCTGTGAATTACTGAAAGGCATATGTCTTTCAATATCTCTCCAAACAGACGGTTGAGTTTTTCTCTTTGCGTATTGCCTCTCCATTCTGAAACAAAACCTTTGAAATAATAGAGGAACATATATCTAAAATAAAACCAATAGATAGTTCCTCCTAATATTTCAAAACCCTTTAGATGGAAATCCTCTTGAGCCCATAAAAATTTGGAATAAATTCCTTCTATTTTCATTTGATAATACCCATAAGGCTCCTGCCAGTAATTATGTCTTAAATTTTGTTTGATTCAAGTAGTGGTTAGTGATTCCAAGAAGGCAGAATTTTCAATATTTTATCTGGGTAGTTCTGAAATATGTTGGCCTTTAATTGGTGGTAAATATATCTCATAATCATACAGCTCTTGGAATGTTATCATTGGAAGAATTACATAATATTCCTCTTCCTAATTATCCAGTATGTTTGGCTATATGTTTTTTTGATTCTGGTTGTCATTGGTTGATTTTAATGTTGCTTATTCATTGTGATAAAATAAATAAGCTGTGTTTTAACAGGAGTTTATGGAAAAAAGCATAATTTCTCATAGGTAACATAAATCTCATCTGGAATTCCATTTTTCAGAATGGGTTCTAGAATGGTAAGTACAGCTAGCCTTTGTATATTTTATGACAACTCTACTTTCTCTAGGTATTCAAATCTTCTTTCATGCTTAAATTTATCTTTCTCATTTCCACTCCTTTGTTGATATAAAATGAAGTGATCTTCTTATTATACAAATTCTCCTTCCATAACCATTTCCATAGTTTGTTTAATCCTCATGTTAATATCTCTATCCCAAACTTAATCCGTTTTGTCTTCAGTAATTCTGGAATTTTCATTTTTCCATTCTTTAACTTTGCCTTTTTCCAATGGCTTGATTGTGTTGTATTTTGGTTCTTCATGTATCAAATCTGCTTCAATATCACTAGTTTATCCAGTTTCTTGCTGAAATAAATTTGAATAATCTTCTGCAATTCCTGAGAAATTTTCTTCAGGTGTCTTCCAATCCATTTTGAATTTCTTCTGTGGGATTTCTCCTTCATCTGCTTTATTCATACCACTTAACTCAGATGCTAGCTATTTCTCTGGGTATTCTATGGCTATTTCCAAATTTGATATCATAATTTTCAGTTCCTCTTTAATTTTTGATATTGCTTCACTATCTTCTACCTCCAGTTAATCTTGTGGCACCTTTCCTTTACATTTTTAACCAGTTTCAGGGGGAATACTTTATTTGGATGAAGATCATGGGCTAGGAATTTCTTCAAATATTATCTGATTGAAAATTCTAAATACTAAGAAGTTCATGTAAATTTTTTCTTAATTACAAAAAAGCCACTTCAAGATTTTTAATTTGGCCAATTGGCTTTGAAGAGCAATTTGTTGATTTTTCTTTCTAAGGGCCCATGTTCAACTCTGCTTTTAGAGGTATTTCCTGAGTTATGAAATGCAATTCCTTTTTGGAATCAAAAGTAGCTGAGAAGGGTATTTTTCTTGGTCAAAGGAATATTTTTTTAACTCTGGTTGAAGATTGACTTCCTGTGTCCTCTGTTTGTTTTATTTTGGATGATTCTGCTTGATTGATTTCCCACTTTTGAATTTATTAAGAAGGACAAAGCTCCATACCTCTTGGTGGTGAAATTGGCCAACCCATAGCTCAAGGGTTACATATTGTTAAACATAATTGTCTGCCATATTTCCCCTTTCTTGTGTGAAAATACCAATTTGTCACAACCATGAGTTTTGACCCTCCTCCTTGATGGTTGCGGCAATCCAACCTGGAGCCAATTGGTCACGTCATATCATATATGACCAATTGGCCCCCTTGGGTGTTCTATGGCTCTTACTCCATAACCCATTCCAATGGCCATATCCTGCCGTCATTGGCCTTCTTGGCCAATTTCCACCTCAACAACCCCCAGGCCTTCACTCTTGATTTTGGGCCTGGGGGGTCCTTTTGTCTTCCAGGGGTCTCCAGGCCCCCTAGCCTACATCCTTGGTTCTGGGTCACCCCCTTTCATTAGGGGGGTTTAGGCCTAAATGACATTTTTTGGGCCATTTAGGCCCCCTACGGCGCGTGGGCCGCAGGCCAATTAGGCCCCTTTTGGCCTAATCCAATGAGGCCAAAAGGGGCCAAAGAGGGCATCCACCTAGCCCCCAAACCACATTTGGACCCACCTGAGCCAAAATTGGCCACCAATGCCTTGGACCCAAAATTGGCCAAAGACCTTCTGGACACCAATTTGGCCATAAATCCCGTAGGACCCATTTTTGGCCATGGCCTCTGGCAACCACCAGAGGAAACCAGATTAGCTCAGCAAGCCTTCCCCTCAACCTATGGGAAATTCCTTCCATTCCTTCATACCATCCGTACTCAAGGTTGCAGGCGTGGTGCATATATGGTATTATATACCATTATGCACCATTTTTGCTCATCAATCCAATGGTGACATTCTCAGGACCCATTTCCACCTTTCTATATCAAAGTCTGGATTCATTTTGATTTATTCCTCAAGAATTTTGATTTTCAGGAAGAATTCACTTGATTATTTATTTGATTGACTGATTTGACATAATTGATATTGACTTCAAGATAATTGATTGACCTGAAGATTTCTTATTGATTTTGCTGAATTTCACATCAAGACGTTGACATAAATTGATTTTTACTCAAGATTTCATTTGACTGATTGATTTTCACTGCAAGATTTGATTTCATTGATTTTGATTGATTAATTTTATTGAATTCAAGATTCTCATTGATATTGATTTTGACTTCAAGACTCATTTGATTTTGATTGAATTGACATACCTGAAGATTTTAGTTGATTCATTGATTTCCTCAAGATTTGATTTTGATTTGATCCTCAAGACTATTTTGGTTTTGCCTCAAGTTTTTATTCAAGTTTTGATAATATTCATTTAAATTTTATTTTTTATTCTTATTCAATCATGCCACTCCAACACTCACCTCCTGCAAGACAGACCAGATCTCAGGCTTGAACTCAAGCTGTTCTTACTTCTACTCCAAGAGTTCCTCTTGATGGAACCCCAGTAGTTCCTCAACTGAGGGCCCCGCATGGAAGGAGCAGCACCATCCATCCAGGAAGGAAGAGTGCCAAGAAGATCAAATTCTTTCTCAGGAGAAGTTGGCAGTTTTCCAGGCATTTCAATGACTAATTTCAAAGGTCCAGGTGAAGATGGTGAAGAGGAGGAGGAGAATTCTGTGGAAGAGGAAGAGTCTGATGGTACTGAAGGTGTTCCAGCTCCAGTGGGGGCTCCCCAAGGTACTGGAGGACCAACTCTAGCCCAGTCTAATCAGCCTGTCTCTCATCAATCTGGACCATCTTTATTGGCCATTATGCAGCAAATGACTCAGATTATGGCCAATCTTCAAGCAGCTTCTTCTTCTGATTCATCAAGACCACCAGCCTTCAGGACTCCATCTATGAAGGCACCAGAATGCTTTGATGGGACTCAGCCCTTCAAAGTCAGAAGCTTTATCCAGTCTTGTCAATTAATTTTTCATAATGATCCGGCAAACTTCTCTCAAGACAGGAAGAAGGTTCTTTATGCCACTTCATTTCTTATTGGCAGGGCTGAAAAATGGATTGAGCCTTATCTTTCCAATCTCACCAATCAAGATCCCAAATACTTTCTCAATTCTTGGAATTTATTTGAATCAAAACTCTTCAATTTGTTTGGGGACCCGAATGAAGTCAGAAAAGCAGAATCAGAGCTGGATTCCTTAAGAATGAAAGAAGGAGGGCATGTATCACTATACATTGCTGATTTCAGAAGCTTAGGCTCAAGAATTGGGGATTGGGGTGAAAGAGCTCTCATCCATCATTTCAGGAAGGGATTGCCATCCAGGATTCTGGATCAATTGGCCTCCCATCCTTCAAATATTGATTCTCTTCAAGACTTAATGGACGTTACCCTGAAACTTGATACCAGGTACCATGAAAGGCAAAAGGAGAAGAATCACTATCAAGAGAAGAAACTTGAAGCCCCAAGATCAAGTACTTCTCATCCTCAAAATTCTTCAAGTTCAAGTCACAAGAAGAAGAAGAATTTTCAGAAGAGGGACAAGCCCTATTCTTCTTTGTTGAATAAGGACTTCAAGCTCATGAATTCTGAAAAAGAAAGAAGGATCAAAGAGGGTCTTTGTACCTATTGTGGTGGGAAGCATAGTCTTGAGTCTTGCTTCAAAAGACCTCAAAGCGAGCTTACCCAACCATCAGGCCAATTTCCCAGCCAGGGAAAAGCCTGAGTGGAGACCATGTTGTGTTCAATGGTCTTCACAGTTTTCCTTCCAGAGCACAATTGTGCATTCTGAATACTGGTGTCAAAAATTCTCTTCAATTTTTTGTTTTTTCTTCTCTTTCTGATGTTTTTTACAGTATTCTCATTGATTCTGGTGCTACACACTCATTTATTGCAAAGCAGTTTGTTCACAAGTACTCATTGACTACGTCAGAACTTCCAGAGAAGATTCCTCTTATCATTTTCGACTCCTCTGAGTCCCTTCCTTATTTGTGACTCACCATACTAAATATATGGTTGAGCTCCCTTCCTTCCCAAGCTTTGAATGGGACTTTTTAGTCATTGATACTACCAAGGGAGAAGACCTCATATTGGGCTTTGACTTTCTCAATCATTTTAATCCTTCTATTGATTGGAGGCAAGGGCTGATAACCTTTAATCCTGATCATTTGGACTATTTAGATCCTTCTAAATCTTTCAGTAATGACTTTTCTTCTGCCAAATCATGTGCAGCTCTGGTTGGTGATTCTAGAACACCATCATTTCCGTCTTCTGTCCATATTCCTTCCCTTAATTCCCCAGAGTCATTACTATCTCCTAGAGATTAAGTCTTGAAAGAGAATCAAGATGTTGGAGAAGATAATTCTGTATCTTCACTTCATCTCTTATTTGGGAATATGGACCTTCCTCCCTGGAGGAGTTGTGGGATGAAGAGGAAGAGCCAGAAGAAGTAGAAACCGTGATGAAGGTTGTTCCTTCTGTCTATCACCAATATTTGGATTTATTCTCCAAGGTGAAAGCAGAAAAACTTCCTCCTCACCGTGCCTGTGATCATCATATTGAGCTGGAGGGGTCTCTACCTCCAGTTGGGGTGATCTACTCTTTATCCAAACAAGAGTCAGATACACTCAGGGCCTACATTTCAGAGAATGTAGAGAAAGGTTTCATCCGGCCAAGCTCCTCTTCAACAGGAGCACCTGTCCTCTTTGTCAAAAAGAAAGATGGTGGCCTCCGTTTGTGTGTTGATTACCGCAAACTCAATGCTGTTACTAGGAAGAACAAGTATCCTGTTCCTCCTATGAATCAGATTCTCAATGTTGTTAATGGTTCTTCTATCTTCTCCAAGATTGATTTGTGTGGTGCATATAACCTGCTCAGAATCAAGGAGGGTGATGAACACTTGACTTGTTTTAGAACTAAATATGGCAGTTATGAGTACTTGGTTATGCCATTTGGGCTCACCAATGCTCCTGCTTCTTTTCACAATCTTGTCAATGATATCTTTCAAGATCTTCTCGATGTTTATGTTGTGGTTTATTTGGATGACATTATGGTCTTTTCCAAATCTGAGGAAGAACATGTCACTCATGTGTCCACTGTTCTTTCCAGACTCAGAGCCAATAACCTTTTTGATAAGGCGTCCAAATTCCTGTTTCATGTTTCAAGTGTGGAATATCTTGGTTATGTAGTTTCTTCTGAAGGCCTCAAGATGGACCAAAAAAAGTCCAGCAGATTCTCAATTGGCCGCCTCCAAGAAACCTCAAGGCTCTTCAATCCTTCCTTGGCTTTGCCAATTTCTACCACAATTTCATCAAGAATTATTCAAAGAAGATCAGTTCACTCACCAGTTTCCTCAAGAAAGATTCATGTTTTCCCCTCAATGAGGAAGCACTCAGTCAGTTTAACCAACTCAAAGAGGCTTTCACCACTGCTCCAATCCTTCTCTACCCACCGTTGTAGAGACCGATGCATCAGATTATGCTTTGGGTGCTGTACTGAGTCAAGTCTCTGACTCAGGAAAACATCCCATTGCATTCGGAAGCTGCAAGCTTATCCCAGCAGAGCTCAATTATGAAATTCATGACAAGGAACTCCTTGGCATCGTCTGGGCTCTCAAGCGCTGGAGGGCTTTTCTTCTTTCACTGTCTTCCCCTTTTGAAGTTCTCACTGATCACTCTTCCCTTCAATACTTCATGACCTCTAAAGTACTCACTCTCCGTCAAGCCCGTTGGGCTGATTTCCTTTCTGAATTTTATTTTTCAATCACTTACCGCTCTGGCCGCCTAGCTACTCTTCCGGATGCCTTAACACATTGGGACAACGTTTATCCAGAGAGGGGGGAGGGTTTTATCAGCAAGAATCCAATGAATTTTCAACAAATCATTAAGCAAGATGAAGTTCAACCCTCAAAGTATTTTGCAGTCAAGGTGGAATCTTTTTCAAATTTGATTGATTCAATCCAGAAGAAATCATGGCAAGATCCTCAGCACAGAAGTATCCTTGAAGATTTGGGTAAAGGTAAATCTGTCCAAGATTATTCTCTTGATTCCTCTTCCCAACTTCTTCTCTTCAAAGATTGGGTGGTAGTCCCAAATGACTCCACAGTTCAGCTTAGTATTCTTCAAAAGCGTCACGATTCTTCTCTAGCTGGCCACCCTGGCCAAGAGAAGACTCTCAAACTTGTCAAGCAGGATTTCCACTGGTCCAGCATGACTCAATTTATCAAGGATTACGTTTCATCCTGCCAACAGTGCTCAAGAAACAAGAATATTCATCATAAGAAGTTTGGATTCCTCAAACCTCTTTCAATTCCAAATGGTCCTTGGATTTGTCTTTCAATGGACTTCATCGCTCAACTACCGTTGTCCAATTCCTTTGATTCAATCCTGGTCATAGTGGACAGATTCTCAAAAATGGCGGTTTTTATTCCAACAATGTCTTCAATCACTTCCCTGGATTTGGCCCATTTATTCATCAAGAAGATCTTTTCAAAGCATGGCCTTCCGTTAAGCATTGTCAGTGATAGAGGTTCACTCTTTGTTTCTTCTTTTTGGACCAATCTTTGTCAGAAGCTCAACATTTTAAGAGACTTGTCAACTGCTTATCATCCAGAAACTGATGGACAGACAGAGAGGGTAAATCAGATACTAGAACAGTATCTTTGGATGTATGTCAGTTATCATCAAGATGATTGGAACACCTGGCTCCCTCTGGCTGAATTTGCCTACAATAACTCTGATCACTCTTCAACCAAGCAATCCCCGTTTTTCACTGTTTATGGAAGAGATACACAATTTGATTCAGTTCACATCACTCAAGATACTCCTTCTGGAAAGTTATCAACAAAAATCCAATCAGTACTGCAAGATTTCAAGAGAGAACTTGAAGCTGCCATAAACTGGTTTAAGAGGTATGCAGATAAAGGTAGACCAAGTCCACCTGTTTTCAATCCTGGTGACGTGGTATGGCTTTCTTCCAAGAATATCAAATCAACCAGACCCACCAAAAAACTATCCGAAAGATGGTTGAGTCCTTTTCAAATCTTGAAGAAAGTCAGTTCTCATGCTTACCACCTCAAGCTTCCATCTCAATGGAAATCCATCCACCCAGTCTTCCATATCTCACTCTTGGAACCAGTCAAGACATCTGCAATCCCAAATACGCATCAAGAGCCTCCCCCTCCAATTATCATTGAATAAGAAGAGGAATGGGAAGTCTCTCAAATACTGGATTCAAAGCTCATGAGAGGAAAATTATGGTATCTAGTGGAGTGGAAAGGTTTCAGTCAAGACCCTGAAAAATCCACTTGCGAACCAGCCAAAAACCTCAAGAATTGTCCTGAACTTGTCAAAGATTTCCATTCTTTGTATCCTGACAAGCCAGCACCCAATTGCTCAGAAGCTTTATCATTCTATGGTGATTGGTGGGGAGAGGAATTACCAAAAGGAAGTCCCACTCCTGGTATGCACCTTTAGGGGTATTCTACTCTTCTTTGTTGTAAGCATCACCTTGGCCACTCTGTGAGCACTTTGCAATTTGGACACAGATTTGTTGGCCTGGCTTTAAACATCAATCCCAAATCATGGCCATTTTTCACTTGGGCAAATGGACCATTTCACTTTTATTTTCCTTTCCAAGTTTTCCAATTCAATACATTCCTTTATCGAATTTATATTCTTATTTATGGCACTGGCGGGAGTGCGACTACTAAAAGTAAGTTCCTCACCTGGTGTGCACTTCCCTGAGGGGTCTAGAATCTTTTCAAAACATCACCTTGGCCACTCTGTGAGCACCTGGCATCAAATTCCTTTTATCCAGGTCCCTGGTCACTTGCAAATCAATCACCAAAATCTGTGATTGAGATTGGACTCTCCCTCAAAATTCATTTTTCTTTTTTATTTTATTTTTCTTTTCCTTTCTTTACATCTGTTTCTTTATCTTTATTTCTTCTTTTTCTTTAAATTTCTTTTATTATAATCTTTATGCCAAAATTCTACATCAAATTCAATCCTTCAACATTTTCAAAGCCAAATGTCAAGAGAAGACTACGTCAACCTCAATTCATATGCCAACATTATTATCAGTTAAAAATTTTCTTTGAAAGATTCAAATATCTCTGGAATCCCTCTGTCCAATCTGTCTCAACAGCCCCAACAGGCTTCTACCTTATCTTGGTGCTCAGGAGCTCACCATTCAAGGTAGGGGGGTACTGTCACATCCACGGGTTTTGACCCTCCTCCTTGATGGTTGAGGCGATCCAACCTGGAGCCAAGTTGGGGCCAATTGGCCACGTCATATCATTTATGGCCAATTTCCCCCCTTGGGTGTTCTATGGCTCTTATGCCATAACCCATTTATGGCCTCAGGCCATATCCTGCCGTCATTGGCCTTCTTGGCCAATTTCCACCTCACCAACCCCCTGGCCTTCACTCTTGATTTTGGGCCTGGGGGGTCCTTTTGTCTTCCAGGGGTCTCCAGGCCCCCTAGCCAACATCCTTGGTTCTGGGTCGCCCCCTTTCATTAGGGGGGTTTAGGCCTAAATGGCCTTTCTTGGGCCATTTAGGCCCCCTATGGCTCCTACGGCCCGTGGGCCGCAGTCCGCAGGCCAATTAGGCCCCTTTTGTCCTAATCCAATGGGGCCAAAAGGGGCCAAAGGGGGCAGCCACCTCACCCCCAAGGCCAGGTGGGTCCCAAACCACATTTGGACCCACCTGAGCCAAAATTGGCCACCAATCCCTTGGACCCAAAATTGTCCAAAGACCTTCTGGACACCAATTTGGCCATAAACCCCATAGGACCACCATGGACCAATATCTCAGCCATGGCCTCTGGCAGCCACCAGATCAGCTCAGTCAGCCTTTCCCTCAACCTATGGGGAATTTCTTCCATTCCTTCATACCATCTGTACTCAAGGTTGCAGGCATGGTGCATATATGGTATTATATACCATTATGCACCATTTTTGCTCAGAAATCCAATGGTGACGTTCTCAGGACCCATTTCCACCTTTCTATATCAAGGTCTCAAAATCCAACGCCCATTTTTGAAGGAGGATTATTCAGATCATTAGTCTGACAAGTTATGGCGGCAATTAGAAGACTCTTCAAGGATCCCATCCACCTGTATCTGCAAGAGTTGGGTTGGTACATTATTCCGGATTATTCAAAGGGCAATTCTCAAGAGGAATCAAATCAATTCAATCAGTTGTCAAATCATCAAGTATTTCAATACTCCTTGGACAACTCAATTCATCCATACAGGCCTCATTCAATCAACCTGTATGGCCTAGGCTCAATTGGGCCATTTCACATTCAACTGTGTGAATTCCATCACACAGCTCAAATTTCAGATGGCCAGAACTGTATTTCCTGATTCGGACAATACAGTCATTGATTCACCTTCCAGGATCAATCTTTCAAGTTTTCACATATACCGGCCACCTTTCATCATCTGGGGACTTTTTCCCCAGTTAATTAATATATTGGATTTATTTTTATCCTTATTTTCTTTTACATTATGAAAGTTAATACTGATAATCTTAAGTTAGTAATTAGCACCTTTTATTCTTTCTTTCCATGCCTGTTAGTGGATATTGGTGGTGATATCCTTTACTGATTCCATTGTTCTTTCTGGCAGGTTGAAACAGTGAATTGAGGATTCACTTGGTTGGATTCTTGGTCTTTGGCCTTTGGCTTCCTTCTCATTATTCTTCCTTATGTTTGGCATATTTGTCCTCTCTCTTATTCCTTCTTAAGAAATATATTCCGTAGTATTTCTTATCATCTTTTGGAGCCCTCCAAGTGAGTTCTTGATTCCTGAGTGCCAGGCCACTCTTACTTCCATAAGAGCCCCTGTGACACAATTTAACATTATCATCTGTTAAAATGGTTTTCCAAGTATGGTGTGTAGGGCTGCTTTTACTATGAATAACTGAATTACCTTTTCTTCTCCTGTTATCATAGTAGTTGGTGTAAATTCAGACAGTAAAAGCAGTTATGTTGTATGTCCAAAAGCTCCCGTGAGCATCATATTGAGTTTTCTCCTTGTAAGTGAGGATTTAATTGCAATTTCCTCTGGTATCATGTTAATTTCTGATCCAGTATCAACAAATGCCTTTTCTGGATATTCTTATCTTCCAATACATACTTCCATAAATCCAAGTGGGAATGCATATAGTAAACTTGGTGAATAAAATTCCCTCAGCTATATTGAAAGTAATATTTTGTGAATATTTGATGCATTAACTGATTTTGTGACATCTTTTTCTTGGTTAGTCAAGTCATTCAATTTATCAATAAAGGTTGGTAAAATTGATAATATCTCTTCAAGAGTAAGTTTAATGTTTTTTTTCAAGTATTTTCTTCATCACCTGTTCAATTATTGGCTTTTGGGTTATTGACTGTGGAGTTAGCTTTGCTCTATAGTTCCACATTTTGGTATCTCCTAATTCCCACCTTTAGAAATGATTTCAATATTGTCATTATCTCTTTAATTTCCTTCTTGGGATTTGTTGTATTTGTTTTGGAATTAAAACTCTTATTTCCTCTTCTGCCTCATCTTCCTCATGGTATGCACCTGGTATCTTCTTTTTAAGGGATTTTTGTGTTTCATTCTTATCCTCTTTCTGAGTTTGGCTTTGAATTTCCTATCTTTCATGCCAAAGGCAAACATTTATTTGAAGATTCTCACTTCATGGGGATATTTGAAGAAGCTTTCAGCTTCCCCATTCTTCTATTTGAGGTATATCAGATGGCCTCTAATCTTTTTGATCCTCAATAAGTGTTTGTTCTTGCTGTTTTGGGGGGTGGATTTGATTTTTCTACCTTATTTTTAGCAAATTCCTCCTGTTTGTTGGAAAAATATCTTACCAATTCTTTTGCAAACATACGGCCTTCTGTGGGAACTCTCTGAAATTTGGAAAAAGATATGTTCCTCCACCCTTCAATAAAGTTCTGTTCACCAAGTATTCTGTGTGCTTATTATATCTTATTGCAAAATGTCCTTGTTCCAAGAAGTAATAGAAATTTGATGGCTGTCTTGGAGCCAAGTGAGCTGGGAAATATGGCTGATAAGGGATATCTTGGCCTGGATGGCTGTGAATTTTTGGTAATTTTCTGATCTGGATTAGCTTCTGCTTGAAATTTATTTGGAGATTCAACTACCTCTTAAAGGTGTTCTATCTGATTAAATACTTCCTTAACTGATTCCTTCCCAGTATCCTTTGATTGATATCTTTGTGGCAAAGGATTTTTAATTTTATGGGTTAGATCTTTCATTTTGTTTAATACTTCACAAATTTTATCTTCAAACCAAGCTCTATTTCCTTGTAACCTTTTTGTCAAAAATTCCATCTTTTGAATGAAGAAGCTGGCTTCTAAGTCCTGCTAAATATATAGCTTCAATATTTCCAACCTTGAAATGATATAATTGTCAAAATGCGGAACTCAACGATGATGTATTATGTTAATTAACTGTGTGACATAGATAAGAAAAAGAATAATGACCAAGTCATACCTAAACGGTGGAAAACTAATAACTAAGATTAATAGCACAGCAACAATAGTAATACAAGAGAACAGGTGTCTAAACAGAACAAGAGGATTAGTAAGTAAGGTGTAACAAAGCAAAGATAGACTGATCTACAATACCTGAATCAACACTACAAAAATAGGAAAATAAAAGAAAGTAACAAAAGAAATAAAAAGAAATGATTTGAGGAAGTGAAAGGAGAGTTTGTGTGATGAATTGATGTGGTTGATTTAGGTTGATTGATCCTGTTTAAATATTTGATGTGAGTCGAGCTTTGATCTTCTTGATCGACGAGAAGTTTCGATTTGGTCCTTTTTATGGTAAGCAGCTGAGGCGTTCGGTTAGTATAGCAGTGGCGGGTTGTCGATCAAACTGGTTTTGATCAGGATTTTCAACACTCCCCCTCACTCCTAGACTAATCACCCCTAGAGCATGGAGAGAGTGGGCTAGAGAGGGTCGAGCAATGGATTTTGTCAAAAAATCTGCTAACATATGATGAGTTGGAACAAAAATAAGCTTGAAAGCGCCACTTTTCACGACTTCCTTGATGAAGTGGAGTTGAATATCGACGTGTTTCATTCGCTTGTTATTTACATTGCAGTCCCCATTGATTGTATTTATGCAGCCCTGATTATCCTTGTGAATGGGTATTGTGGAAGAGCTGTCCAATAAATTACACTCATGACACCATTGCTTGAGCCACAGCAATTCTGAAACCAAATCACAAAGCGCCTTATACTCTGCCTCCGCGGTCGGAATGGACACAGAGGGTTGCTTTCTAGTTTTCCAGAGAACTAGATTCTTACCAAATGTGGCTAAGTAACCAGTGATTGACCTTCTAGTTTCCGGACAATTTCCCCAATCAGCATCACTGTAAGCTTCTACACCAACCAGGCATCCTCCAGAATAAACCAGCCCTACGTCGAGTGTCCCTCTCAAGTACCTTAGAACATGGAGAAAAGCCTGCCAATGCAGGAACCCAGGCTTTTCAAGGAATTGAGAGAGGCTACTGACAGCGTAGGAGAGATAAGGTCTCGTGCCCGTGCTAAGATAATTAATACTTCCGATTGCACTTCGATAATTTATCCCAAGCATATCAAATTTTGCTATTTCCTGTTTGGTAGCCGGGACTAAATGGGTGTTTGGAAGCAGAGGAGTAGCAACGGGTTTACATAAGTCCATGCCATAGAGTTCAAGCAGGGATTCTATGAAATGTCCTTGATTGAGAGAGACACGACCGGAGCTGTGAGTGACTTTTATCCCAAGAATTAGATCGTCAGGGCCAATGTCTTTGATTTCGAATTTGGATTTTAGCTCTTCCTTGAAGATTGACACATTCTTGCCAAAAATTGCTATGTCATCGACGTGGACATAAAGCCAGACAGGATGATCCCCCTTCCGAAAGAAAACGCAGGGATCCAAGACACACGAGGAGAAACCTACTTGGCACAACCACCCTCTTAGACAATCATACCAAGCCAGAGGAGCTTGCTTCAGTCCATAAATGGCTTTCTTTAGACGAAGACAAAATTTTCTGTTGTCTACTTCCAGACCTTGAGGTATGGATAGAAAAACAGTGTCGACAAGAGGAGCATTTAAGAATGCACTCTTAATGTCCACCTGATGGAACTCGAGTCCGTTGGATACAGAGTGCGACATGAGACATCTAAGAGAATTCAGTCTGCCCGTTGGGGCATAGGTCTTACCAAAGTCTACTCCGGGAGTCTGTGAAAAACCCTGGGCACATAATCGTGCCTTGTACTCGGTGATCTTCTTTAAGTGATTCGTCTTAATGCGAAAGACCCATGTAGTGCCCACCAGCTTGTAGTCTGGTTTTAATTCCACTACGTCCCATACATTGAGATCAATCATTGAGGTGAGCTCCTTTTTGATGGCCTTCAGCCATTCATCCAAAGAAGGGCCTTTTAGAGCGCTCCTAAAAGTTTTCGGAACATCCTCCAATCTGGTGACCAGTACCTTTGGCCTCCTGGAGTAGGTGAGAATATTATCTTGATTGATATCTCCGGAGATAATGGTCGGATGTCTTGGTCCAATAACCCTTAATCGAGTGGGTCTAGAGTTTGCGATGACTTTGCAAGGTTCAACATCTGGCTCTGAGGACAAAGGGATTTCATCTACCCTTCTTGAATTGTCCTCTGAAGTATGTCCAATGTCAGCAGAGCAGATTTCATCTACTGCTTCTGCCTGGTCAACTTCAGCGATGTGGGTTTCATCTACCACTTTCGTGGCCACTGCAGGGAGATCCTTGTTTCCACTCTCTAAGTCAATTACCTCACCATCTCTGGTGGCTCTGAACCCGTCTGATTGTGACGAACTCTTGGAAAAAGGAAAGTCGGACTCATCGAACCTAACGTGTTTTGAGATTAGGACCTTTTTATCGCAAAGTCGAAGTATTCAATAAGCAGAGTTGTCGTTTTCATGACCCAGAAGGACTCCTGCTTCTCCCGCCGGGCTCAGCTTCCATTCCCAATGATTCCTAGGAATAGATACGATAGCACGGCAGCCAAACACACAAAGATTTTTGATTCGTGGGGGATTCCCTGTCCATAAGCTGTATGGGCTGACATTAAATCTTGACGGAGTGGGAATCAAATTGCTGAGAAAGACTGCCATGTTTAGTGACTCATCACAGTAGTGATTTGGGAGACCCAAGCTGTTGAGAGGGCATCTAGTTTTCTCGAGGATTGTTCTGTTTGCTTGCTCAGCATATCCATTATGCTGAGGGGTGTCAGGAGGAGAGAACACATGCACAAATACTTGCGTCTCTGCCAGAAGCTTGAAGTCGTTATTCAGAAATTCACCTTCTTTACAATAACAAACTGTTTAAGTGCTTCAGATTTGTGTTTGAGTAAACGAACTATTTTAAAGGATGTTGACTGATCTACAACGGTGAGGAAGTAACGATTTCCAGATAGAGAGGAGGGCAAGATGGGACCAACTAAATCAATATGAACACAATCGAGTGGCTTGTTTGCCCTCTCAAATTGATGATTGAAGGTTTTTTTGTGAATTTTGTTTAAGTTGCAAATTGAACAAGGTGCTGATTGAGTTGGCAATCCCATAGACTTGATGATCTGGTTACCTGAATGACCCAGCCGCTGGTGCCAAGGCTCGATAACAATTCCTGTGGCTAGAACTGCAGGGAGAGTGTATTCCACTCTCATCAGGTTATTGACGATTTTTCCTTTTATTTCAAACTTTTAATCAGACTTAAGAGTGAAGAATGCCCCAGATCGAGAAATGGCTAAGTTCCCATCACTCAGTCTCAACAGACTGATTAAGTTGCAATTTAAGTTAGGTACGAGAAGACAATCCTTAAGGCTGAAGACTTGATTGTTAATTAGGATGTCGACTGTTCCACTTCCTTTTGACAGCAGAGACCTGGAGGAATCTCCAGTGCAAACTTCTATGGGAGAAGTTTCAGCTAATGAACTAAAAAGGCTTCTGGAGTTGAACATGTGGTGAGTGGCACCACAGTCGATGATCAATTCTTGAGGAAGGATTTCAATCCCTTTTCCGGTCATTAATACTTGTGTGGTTGAAAGATGAGCCGTAGGACTTTGATATGGTCGATTTTTCCTTTTATTCAATCGATAAGGGGGTCTTAAGTGGGGATTCTCGGCGAAACAAGATTCTTTGGTATGAGTGGTACACATCGGGTTGTGCTTGCCATTTGTGCAATAGTACGTGATTTTGTACGGATGAGCTGATTCAGACACTAGGGCGGTGGGAGCAGGTGCTTGATTGGACAGCTGAGTCTTTGAACTGTCATGGAATTCTTGAAGTCTTTCCAGGACTAATTCAGGTTGTTGAATGAGTTCTTCATTGAGTGAAAGTACCTCAACAAATTGGTGAATTTTGGGATCACCAGAGAGCTTCCCCAATAGAGTGAACAAATGACATTCAGCTGGTATATTGATGTTGACCGTCTCAAGTGACATTATGAGAATCCTACTGTTGTCAATGTAATTTTGAAGATTTCCATCATACGAATATCTGAGCCATTGCATCCAAACACGCCCCCTATGGATTGCCTTTTTTGATGCATACTGTTCCTCTAATTTGGTCCATAGTTGCTGTGCATTTGTAGAGTATTTCTTCACCACTTCAATAAATACGCGGTGACTGACCCTAGACGAGATGATACTGATTGCTTCTGAGTTTGCCTTATTCCACTTGTTTGTCATGGGAGTCGTGGCATCGGTTGGTAAAGAGTTTTCGCAAACTTGAAGTAAATCTTTGGATCTCAATAGAATGACAATTCGAGCACTCCATTCTCCATAATTAGCATTATTTAGAATAGGAATTGAAGAGATTTCGATTGAGTTTTCCATTTTGTTGTAGTTTTAAGAAGAAGTCCACCGTCAGCGTTTACAACGTTTCGAGTCTCGAGACTGTAAATCTGTCAAAATGCGGAACTAAACGATGATGTATTACGTTAATTAACTGTGTGACATAGATAAGAAAAAGAATAATGACCAAGTCATACCTAAACGGTGGAAAACTAATAACTAAGATTAATAGCACAGCAACAATAGTAATACGAGAGAACAGGTGTCTAAACAGAACAAGAAGATTAGTAAGTAAGGTGTAACAAAGCAAAGATAGACTGATCTACAATACCTGAATCAACACTACAAAAATAGGAAAATAAAAGAAAGTAACAAAAGAAATAAAAAGAAATGATTTGAGGAAGTGAAGGGAGAGTTTGTGTGATGAATTGATGTGGTTGATTTAGGTTGATTTATCTGGTTTAGATATTTGATGTGAGTCAAGCTTTGATCTTCTTGATCGACGAGAAGTTTTGATTTGGTCCTTTTTATGGTAAGCAGCTGAGGCGTTCGGTTAGTATAGGAGTGGCGGGTTGTCGATCAAACTGGTTTTGATCAGGATTTTCAACAATAATGAAAAGCCAATGCTTGAAACATGGCCTTATCTTTCATCATTTCTTCATTAATTCATTCTTAAACACTTGAGGAAGGACTAGCCATAATTCCTTGATTGTAATTAATATCTCCTTGTATATATTGATACCTTTTGAGATAATCAATGGTGAGTTCATATTCCCCAATGAGCATTTAATATTGAGTCATATTTCTAATTCCTCCTTCTTGTTGAGTATTTGTAAATAAGTAAGCTATTGAGGAAAGCTTGTATAGACTTTCAGGTGATACTGTTCCTGGAAGGGTTTTCTGTGAAACTCTTGATAATAGTAAAAATTATCACGAGTACTCTGACTTTCCTCAGTAGAAAATATAACATAGCTAAATATTATGACCAAAGATTAATATAATTATTAAAAATAACTATATGAAAAAAGAACTCAGTTATCAAATAATTATTAATAAGAATATCTTAATAATTATAATAAATTATGATTATTCTATTATTATTATAGTCACTGACAGTTATAAAAACCAGATGTATAAAGCTCATAATGAAACAATCATATGTGGAAAATAATAATATTTAAGGACTTGTAAATAATATCAATATTATTTATAAAAGGAATATCACACACAATTTGCAGAGATAAATATCATAGAAAAATCCTATATAAAAAACTAATACTAAAAAAAGATATAAAAATTGAAAGAAAATTACTTGTAATATTTATTTAATACAATAAATCAAACAACCACAGTTATAGTATTTAATAGTTTTTATAAGTCAAAACACGCCAAAAATCAATATTTCAAAAGATAAAACCAAATTTTATGATAAAATATATGACATATGAGGTTTTAAGAGGAATTTTTGGTTTTTAAAAGATATTTAAGACAATAAATTTAAATAATGAAATTTATTAATGGTAATTACAAACATAATCTAATTTCTATAATTTCAATTCTTTAATTGTGGATTAATAAAGATAAAACTACTTGAGAAATACTTTAATAAGAAGATATTATATTTGATAAAGATTTACCTGTTTAAATGTCTAATATTATTGGAATGATGATTTGTTCTTGGAGAAGACAGTGATGTAAAGGCTCTTTTTATACCTTCATAGAAGCCCTCATGATTAATGATGGATAAAGAAGGTGTTCTCAGGTCAAAACTGAAAAACCATGCTTAAAATAAGGTTTTTGAATTAAGGTAGCTTATTATTTCTTCAAATTTAAAGTTAAAAGTGTTATTCCTAACTCCAAGTAGCTATAATCCTCCTTTGAATTAATTATTTTAATTTTCAATATAAAATAAGTTTATTTGCATTAAATTTCATCACATGAGAAACCTAAAATCCATCTTTCAAGCAGAAATCTCTTAAACTGAATTTTTAATTAATTTTCAAAGGAATCATTATTTTATTTAAGAATAATTAAAAAAAGTTAATTTCCAGGCTTATTACCACTTAAACCTGTTTAAAACAATACTTGACATTCAATTTATACACAGATATCATTGAACTTTAAGCTTTGTTAAGTCTTTAAGCAAATCTATTAATAATTGGATTTCTAATGAATTTTTGAAGTTATTGCTATTTTTCCACATAAAATAGTAATACACACTAAACCTTCAGTTTTGATATGGTTGTTACACTTATAAATCTAAATTTTTAAGCTTATTTAAGCTTTTAAATGTCTTCAAACCGTGATTAAACGCTTGCATATTGGTATCTAGCCTTTGGTAGCTTGTAATTCCTGTCCAAATTGGGATAAAAACAGTTTAGACTTTACTATTGGATCAAAGTCTAATCTTAAGCTTTAAATAATTTTGATAATCCTCCAATACAGGTGTACAACCTTAATTGAGTCTTTGCAGATCCCAAAAGTTGAGTACCCTGTGTCTGTTTGGTCTTTTTCCTTTGTCCCACCTTTCTGCATGGGTTTCGCCCTTTTATTTATTTAAAGCCATACTATGGAGCAAAAAACCCTATAAATTGAGCCCACAAAGAATTCAAATTCTGTATTTAAAAGCCTTAGCAAACTCAGTAAATATACACAACACCTCAAATTTGACTAAAATATTAGTAAGTTTGGATAAACCTTATGCAACTTTAAATTCAAGGTTATTTAAGCTTAAATTTAAATTTTTTTTGAATAATGTTAAAAAAGTTGCAATTTCACTATAAAATTATGAAATCTTCTAATAACATAAGAAATATCCATTTTTGAGTATAACACCCTAGGTTATTTGTGGTTTCTAATCCAAAAATGACATAATTTTTTATAACTTTGGTTATCCCAAAAAAAGGTATCCTTTTTTTGTTATTTTTAGTTTTAAATTAAATTTATAAATCTTTGTAAGACTCAATCACTTGCATAAAAAGCTATTTGTGGCCTTATGGGTATTTCATACATATCTCACAGGCTCACAGTTCCCCATATTCTCTTTGTATCCAATTTTTATTGCTGCCAATAACCAGTTACATATCCGGGAATTCCTTCAATATGGTAGCTAACTTCTTGATCTTCAGTCCAAAAGGATACCTGTCTTGTTATATCCTTCCCACTTTCTCCTTGAATTTCTGCTATATTTTCCACTCTTTTAATGAATATTTCTACTTCCTTTGCATCAAAACATAATTTATAATACTTTGGCCTAATATTGAAAATGGATGTTCTATTTCTAGGAATTCCTTGTTGTAATGGGCTTCTAGCCTGTCAATGAATATTAAACACTTCTGGAAGAGTATTTGGTCTTTGTTAAGTGAATGAAGCTGATGAGGCCATAGTCCTTGAAAATGGTGATGGTGATCCTTGTTTTCTGAAAGTTCTTGGAATGGTTTTAGTTTGTTCCATTTAGCTGTTTTCTGTGGTAAAACTTGGCCCTTATATTTTTTCTTCTTTCTTAAGGAGTTCAATTAATTATTATTGTATGTTGAACATTCTTTTTTGAAGTCTTTCTGAATCAGACATATCTTCTTTTCCTCTCATGATTCTGTGGTATCTTTGACAATGATGCTGTATCCATATTGATATCTTATTTTTTGTTTTTATGTTATTCACCTTTATTTTTAATTTCAAATATCTCCTTGAGTAATTTTGAAAATTATTTGTAACTATTTTCTGATCCTTTTTCTTGGTTCTGGTTGTACCAACTAGTATAGTATAATCTATAGGTGATGCTGTTCTGGGTGGTGTTTCTCCTCTTTTTGGATAATAATAATGAAATAATTTTGTTGAAGAAATTGCTTATGATTATGATTTAGAATTTCTTGGGCTTTCTACTTGAAGATTCAGCTGATGGGCTTTTGAAATTTTCTGATTGGTAAAGGGTTTTCCATGGATTGAATTTGGAGGTGTTTTTTTGACAATTGATGAATTATTGATGATTTAAGCTGTATTTCCCCTGTTGGGACACCAGATGTAGGAAATCTTTTTTGTGTGGCATCAAATAAGGCAGTACCTTGAGGGGGAAATTCTTGGTAAGCCGGTTTTGAATTTCAGAATTCTCCGATAACCATGGGTGCTAGGGTGTATTAGATACCCCTATAAATAATACTGAATAGTAAGCCTATGGAGAATCACAAAATAAAACAAGATTTGTGGTTTTCACAGATAGAGAAGAATTATCAGTAGTCTCTAAGTCAGAACTATCAATAACTCTATAGCCAAAACTCTAATGTAGCAATATAATAAACTAAAGACTACTACTTGATTTGATTTTGACAAGACTAATAAAAATATTTTTTTGTTTTATTTTTTTTGATTATAATGGTTTTTTTAAAATATGAATACTAATGATAAGACTGCTGGCTTTAAAACTAATAATATATCTTAAATAATAATTCTTTTAATAATATGTTCATATCACTACTGATTTCTTTTGAATGATACTAAGATTATGGGAAATTCTGATAATATCTTCACTATTGCTATACTACTATTCTTCAATAATAATATACTACTGGTCAAAGATACTAAGAGTTTCATTATGGATATCCTATTATTCTTCACTAATAATAAGCTACTGAGCAGGGCTACTGAGATTTTCACAACTAAATCACTACTACTATGCTAGATATCCTGCTAGTTCAGGGATGGTTGTGATCCTCAATAGTGGAAACTTTTGCCATTTTTTTTGTTTGGAGAATGAGGGAAAAGAGAAATCTAATTATACCTTCTGGGCCTCTATAGATCTTTTCAATAAAGGGGACTTAGCAAAAATTAGAGTTGAGATGTCTTAGCTGGTGAGATGTGTAGTTTTGGTGTAGCAACATGTTTACTGAGAGAAGTTTGCTGATGGTTTTTTCTTAAAGTATTCATATGATTTAATTGAGATAAGTTGGCTGGTGATATTTTATTCTTTCCAAGAAAGTGGAGAAATCAAAGATTCCAATAATTAGAATTTATTCTAGTCATATGATATCTTTGAGATAATTTAGCTGGTGACATTCTTCTTGGAAGTGGAGAAAAAAGGAGAAATACAGAATTGGCTATTGAGTGTATCACCATGAGATTTTAAGAAATGTGGGGTAATTATTGTTGTTAAATTGATATTCAGTGCTCAATATTAATGTCAATAGCTGTATTTAGTTCATCTCCATTGAATCCTCTAAGTTTGCTGTGGATGATGCAATAAGGTAGGGAAAGTGGTATTTGTTATTTCAATGAAAATATGTCTGGTTTAAACTTTAATCTTCTTTATTATGCCCTAGGACTTCTTTACAGTGGAATTTACCTATTTCTAGAGTTCTGAAATTTGATTTCCTTCTCCTGATTCATTCCACAATAACTCCAATAATTCCTCCCAAGCTTCTCAGTTTTATTGAAATTTTATTCCTATCTCTAGAGTTATTCTGAAACTTCATTCCATAATTTTGTCTCTGGAGTTATTCCTTAATTCCTATTTCCATCTCTAAAGAAATTCTGAATTTTCATTTATTTTGTCTAAATTATGAAATTTTGGTCCCATTTATTACCTGGAATTCCACAATTTTATTCCTGTCTCTAGATTTATTCCACATTGAGCTGAAAAATTCCCCAGTTTTATTCCCATTTCTTCTCTTAAATACCACAATTTTATTCCTGTCTCCAGAGGTATTCTGAAATATCTTCCATAATTCCTCCCAAGTTCCTCAATTTTTTTCCAATTTCTTCTCCAAAAATTGGCAATTTTATTCCCATTACTTCTCTGAAAATTCCATACCTTATTCCATTTCAAAAATTATTCCTCATTTTATTCCACAATTCCTCTAAAAATCTGCAACTTCATTTTTTTTGTCTTGAGTGATTCCACAATATCTTCCATAATTCCTCCCAATTTCCTGAATTTTATTCCAATTTATCCTCCAAAATCTCAAAATATTATTCTCATGCCTTCTCCAAAATTCTGTGATTTTTTTTTTCTGTTTTGAGATATTCAACAATTTCATTCCATAATTCTAAAAATTGATGTCTTTTCTTCAGAGTTATTCTGGGATTTGTTTAGAAATCCACAATCTTCTTTCCATCAAGTTATTCTGAAATTTGAAAAAGCCCCCATTTCTTCTCCAAAATTCAGAAATTTTATTCCTGTTTCTGGAGTTATTCCACCATTTTACATAGGATTCTGAATCTGAGTCTATGGGTGATTCCATAAGGAAAAACTCTTCTGATTACCAAGACCCAATAGAGGAATTCTTGGTGGGGTACCAAGAGAAAACTCAATTAGAAATTTAAGACATACAGTTGGAAGCAGCATTATCATGAGAAACTGCAAACAAAGATTTGTCTAAGAACACAAAAAATGTACAGACATTGCTAGTTACACCAGGTAAAGGAATGGCATAAGCTAATAGGAAAGCCACTAATATGACTGTTTGTGTTGAAAAAGCTCAACACCCACTAAGAATTGACAGTTGAACACACTGATCAATAGTGGCTGGAGAATACCTGGAAAAGTACTTCCCAAATTTGGAAAACCAATTATTTCCAACAAAAGCAAAGAATTGCAAAAGTGCATCAGGGAAGATGAAATTAATTGGGACTATTATCACAGAGATAATAATACCCCACAGGAAAGGTAATATCAGACTCAACCCAGAGTTTATAGTTTGTGGAGATGCACACATCCAAGTGCTCCTGCTAGGAACAGATTACCAGAGTATGTATGGTGTTGAAATTTACAATAGTAAGCATAGGAATATTACCATGGGTACCAACAAGGAAAAGAAACTCTCACTTGATATATACCAGTTTTCTCACCAAGACCCCTTAGAAGAATTACTAAACAAATTCAAAGAGGGAAAATTTAGTTCTAACCTCACTAGTATACAAAAACTTAGTTTACTAAAAACTGTGAGGAAGAAAAGACCAGCTTTTTCAATAGGGGAATAACTGTTGGAAAAGTTAGATGCCATGATATAGAGCTATATTTAAATGTGGAAAGACCTTACCCACCCATGCTCAGAATACCTCCATATCCAGAAAGCCTGGAAACCAGGAAAGAAATTTTTAAACCTGTCAATGAATTCCTAGACATGGATTTCATCAAAAATAGTAACCTCCCCTGTCCTAATAACCTAGAATTATGGCAAATATAGTTTTTTTGGGGACTTCAGAGCACTGAACAACTATGCAAAAGATGACAGGTACCCTATACCAAGTATACCACATTCTCTAGATAATCTGGAAAAAGCCAAATACATCACCAAGATTAATTGTATGAAAGGTTTCCACCAAAATGGAGCTAAACCAAACTTCAGGTAGCTACTCAGAATCATGTGCCACATTGGTATATAGAAGTACACCCAAATGCCATTTTGCATCAAAATGCACCATCCCACTTCCAAAGGATAATGGACACAATATTCCAAGAAAAAATATTAGAAGGCTAGATGGTAGTATATATTCACAAATATCATTATACACTCAGAAACATGGATAGATCATGTGCAATACATAGAAAGATTCTTGACTAAATTGACACCCATAAATATGAAAAATTCACTTAAGAAGTTTAATTTTGGCTGACAAGAAATATTGGCACTGGGACATAGAGTCTCAGGCTTTAGCCTGAAAATAGACCAGAACAAAGTAACAGCAGTAATGAAAAAGCCAGTACCAAAGAACATTGAAGAAATGCAATTTTTCCTTGGTTTTTCTAGCTGCTACAGAAAACACATCAAGCATTTTATCCACATAACTAGCATCTTATACAAGCTCTGCTTAAAAGATGTAGTTCTTGAGATTTCCAAGGAGAGGAGGGATGCATATGAGAGGATCAAACATGAGCTCACTAATGCACCTGTCCTCATGCTACCTGAATTTGAATTACTATCTAAGTTGTACATAAATTCATCTTGCAGCCAAGGATTAGGGGAAGCCCTTCAACAATGAAAAATTGTAGATGGTGAGTGTAGGGAAGGGGTAATCTGTTATATCTCCAGAAAACTGAAAGATTCAGAGTCCAGATATGGAGCAACCCAGAAAGAGTGCTTATGTTTGGTTTGGGCCCTAGAAAATAACCATAATTATATGAAGGGCTCAGTCTTTGGAGTATACATACACTGAACTGCACTAAAGTCTTTGCTCAAAATGAAGACTACTAATAGACACATGTTTAGTTGGCAAATAGCCATCCAAGAGGATAGAGGCAATATGACTATCATATACAAGGAAAGCAAATGTCATAATAATTAAGATGTCCTCAGTAGATGGCCATTGGACAAGGACAAAAGAAATCCAGCTTATGACCCAGTATTAGCTTCTAAAATTTCTATCCATTTTATTGAAATAGATAGGAAGAAGAACTTCATATTCTCTGAATGGGCACCAGGAAGTGGTACCCTAGATACTGGAAATAGTGAACCAGAGGCGACAGCAATTAATATATTGGGGATAGGCTCCTCCGAACTAAATAATTTTTTTTAATTTAGTTAATAAATCTCATTCTGAAGACAAACAGTGTAGCATATTGTTTCAGCTCCTTCAACAAAAAGACAGGAGACCCAAACTGAAATGCCAGTTAAAGGAATCCAGGTTCAGAGATAATAAGGAAAATTAATTTTTCCTTATAGATGGACTCCTGTATCACAGAGAAAAGCACACTAGTTCCATTTCAGTTCTAGAAAACAACCATTTCTCCTTTATCCTTTAATAATGCCATGACTTCCCCTACATGGGACACATGAGTGAAGATAGGGCAAAATAGAGGATAGCAAGCACTGCATGCTGGAATGAATGGGAAAAATAGTTGAGTGAATACATCAACACTTGTGAAAGCTTCCAGAAGGCTAACAGGAAAAATGGGAAGAATCATGGGATACTCCAATACATAGAGGAGCCCAAACACCCATGGGAAACCATTTATATGGACTGGGTAACAGGCCTTGTCCCAAGGGGGAAAGAAAACTAAAATTCTTTCCTAGTCATAGTTGGAAGTTTTGGCAAAATCTTGATATTCATTCCAAGTCACAAGGAAGATACAGCTATGGATATAGCCCTATTATTCTTGAATAACATCATGGCTACTTGTGGAGTACCACAATCATCATCAGTGATAGGGACCCCAAACTTGCATCAGAATTCTGGACTAACCTCTATGATATCTTTTGGACAAAAATTGAATTTTCCACAGTGTACCATCCACAGAAAGATGGACTAGCCAAAAGAATGATACAACAAATGGAGGATATCATCAGAAGATTCTGTGCATATGGAATGGAATGCGAGGACCATGATGTCAGGCTGAGTCTATGATGAAGCTGTGGTAGGACTATTTACAACCTTAACTATGACTGTGACACAATAAAATTCATGAAAAAAGGTTTGATGTATATGATAAGGGTTTTAAAACAAAACAATAAGGGCTTTACTATTAAAAAATAGTGGTGGTGAGCACTTCTGAAAGCCCTGGTTGCAGTCTTACCAGTTGGATTACTAAAATAAGAGCCACAATACTTAGATTTAAAGTATACCTGACTTTTTTTCCAAGAGTATAGCTTGTTTTGACAGTTGTACTATGTAGGAATTGAAGAACAGCATGGGGATTCCTTTTCTGGAAGAGAAAAGGCCTCCTTTTATCCTGAAAAGGGGTGGAATGGCACTCTAGACCATCCACATAGAGGAAGTGAAGATTTTTCACTTCAGAGTACTGAATCGTGGTTTTAACTAGGCATTTATAGTATGTATTAGGCTCAGATGTGATTCTGAAACCACATCTGGGGAGCTTTTCCCCAATAAAGGGTGAACATTTTCATCTGGGGACCACACAGCCCTCTTCTGACATGTATGACATGTAGAATGCTGTACAGAACCTGTATTAGTCCAAATTATTGAATAAAATATGAGGTTTATAATTATAAACATTCTTCTTTGTCGTTTTTACACCTCATAATCATAGTTATGGGATAGTATCCTACAGAAAAGGTGTATTGATTCAATTGTGGGATGTTAACCTTAAAAATACTATACCTCTATTAGTTTTTGAGATATTGAGCTCATAGTTGGCTCATTGTGTAGCACTGAATGAGATCTACACATTTGAACCTCATTTGGTATGGGTACAATGAAATATGGCAAAGCTATTCCATATACAATTTTTGTTATTCAGATATATGATTTTCTTAATATCTGTATGAAGCTTGTTTGCCCCATAGCTTTTTTTCTAGATTAAATATGGGGGAATGGATGGCACCATCAGAGAGCCCTGATTTTTCTCTTTCCAAAAATACCCTACTTTAAGTATCCCACACTAAGACTGTAGAAGTTAGATGAGAGGTGAATATCTTATTCACCCTTATTTGACCTTATATTTGTCAAAACTTCCATAGTTTTTGTGCTAGATCAGTTTTTTTAGTACTATTGAATAGCAGTGACCTAGAGCTTTAATTTGAATACCCATTTGTTGTGGTTCAGCCTCTTCCTGTGGATTTCATATGTGAGGTGAAGACTAAGGTGTATGCTCAGCAACAACTTTGAGCAGGAATAACTTTGTTATTCTTTTTTCTGTGATTATGGGACCTGTGTATTTTTAAAAAGGTGAGTTTCCTCCTTCTTCTGATATCTTTTGAGCTTGTTTATCTCAGCTCCATGTTTTGGTGGTATCTTAGCTTTACAATTGGTTTATGTTATTTGGCTTTCATGCTTGTGCTCTGGTTTTAGTCACAGGCTAACACATGAAGGGTACACCCCTGACTGGTTTACACTTCTCCCAACTATCCAACTGGCTTTTAATACAAGTCAGAACCCTACCACAGGGAAATCACCCTCATTGGTAGAAAAAGGGTGGGACCCCTTATTGCCTGTGGATCACCTGATGCAAAAACTTCTGACTATCCACCCCACAGCTCAAGACTTCCATGATATGTAGAAGGGAGCATGTGATACAGCTGCAAGAGGCATATCTGGAGCAAAGGAATATAAAAAACATAGGTATGAAAAGACCAAAAAGGGACCAGACTTCAGAGAAGGGGACCAAGTACTAGTGTCTACTTTGAATTTCAACAACCTCAAAGGCCGCATAAAAATGAGAGATACATTTGTGGGACCGTTCACTATCATTAGATTGATAGGGAAAAACGCAGTAGAGTTCAGACTCACAGAGGAATTCTCTAGCAAACACCCAGTTTCCCCAGTAAGCTGGGTCAAACCTTACCACCAAACAGGAGAGGATAGGTTGCCCTATAGAAACAATACCCACACTCCATAAAACATAGTGGAAGTAGAAGACTTCCCTTGCCAAGTGAAAAGGATCATGAAGGCCAGGAAGATCAGAATCAATGGGAAGGACCATAGACAGTATTTGGTCAGATTCAAGACCCAAAAAGCTGATAAAGGTAAATTTTTGGAAGAAGATGCAACACAAGATGCAGAATTTCACCTGGGAATTTTCAGAGCCTCAAGGGAGGCTGAACAGTCTGATCAATGATTGGCCTTTTTTAAAGGGAGGGTAAATCAGCCTATGACTAAAAACCAAAGAACAAGAATGAAAGCCAAAATACCATGAAGCAATTGTAGAGTAAAATATAACCAAAGCATGGAGCTTAGCCAAAACAGCCAAAAGGTTATAAAAAAAAACAGGAAGTTCACCTCTTTCCAAATATGCAACTCCCATAACTTTAGGAAAAATAATAACAAAGTTTTCCTGCTCAAAATAAGAACTGAGCATAGACCTTAATTACTTCACCTCTCATATAAAATACAGAGGAGGAGGATGAACCCTTTCAAATAGAAGCTACCAATCAGGGCTATCCAATGATACTAGCCAATCTAAGCTATCATCAAAACCACAGACGGTATGACCCAAATAAGTCCAAATAAGGGTGAGAACAATATTCACCTCTCATATAACTTCTACAGCTTTAGTGTGAGATAACCAGAGTGGGGTCTTTTTTAAAAGAGAAAAATCAATACCATCTCATATTTCCATCAATTTCCTCATAAACAATCTAGAAAAAAAGCTATATAGCAAACAAAATCCACACAGGATTTGAGAAAAATCAATATCTGAATAATGGGAATTCAAAATGGAATAACTGTGCCATGCTTAATGCTACTGATACCAAATGAGGTAAGATTGCGTAGGGCCCATCCAGGGCTACACAATGAATGATCCCATAGTTGGACCAATACACCTTTACTATGGGATACTTCCCCATATTCTTGAATAATAGGTGTCAAATCTACAAAGGAGCTTTTTATACCTCAATACCCCATGGTTTTCTTGATATTTTGTCCCCATGCAGGTTCTGTACAGAAGTCTATGCATCCTACACATCAGAAGAGGGCTGTGTGGTCCCCAGATGAAATTTTTCACCCTTTATTGGTGAAGCTGCCTAGATGTGGTTTCAAAGCCACATCTGAGCCCAATAAAGAGTATACAGGCTATTTGAAAAACACAAGCCAGTCCTTGGAAGTACAAACTCCCCACTCTTCCTATGTTAACAGGTCTAGAGGACCTTTCCACCCAGGTTAAGGACAAAAAGGGACTTTTCTCTGCGCAAAAGAGGAATCCGCATCCTGCTCTTAAATTACTAAAGAGTAAGACAGTTTACCAGCAGTTTTACTATTGGCAAACAATCATGTATAACCATAATTTTAGCTATTTTAGTCTGTTATTATAATAAATCAATTTATGAATCTGCATCTAGGGCTTTCAATAGTTCTCACCACAAATATTCTTGAATAGTAAATACCTGAATACCAATATTAAGCTTTTTTTACTATTATTATTCATGTCAAAGTCATAACTAACATTGAAAATACATTTATTATCACTTTATCATAGACTAAGCCTGACAATTACTGAAATTATATTTCTTATCATATATTCAATAGGTCTTATCTGAGAATTCTGAATTATTTCTTCCTCTGTTTTAAAGCCGCTTAATTATTATTTTTTCTTTTGCACTCCAAGGGATATTTTATTTTGTATTTTAGGAGAAGAAGGTCATACACCCTTGCCACCCTTTGTTACAGGATGTATTAGCAATTCAAAACTACTTACCTGTGATTTCCCCCTCCAGCTACTTCATGGTTTTCATCCCGCACAAGTGGAGTTCCCACAATGAGTAGAAGGAAAATATCATATTTTGACCAAATTATCTTTGCTTTTTTAAATGGAATGCTATTTGAATATTCCCATTCTGAGTTATCAAAAATCCTTTGAGTTTTTTACCATAAATTATCCCCAAAAATCTTCTCTCATAGGCTATATATTTCCATAGGTTGTTTTAGGACAAATTTCACAATAATCTTTGAAAAGATTATCACACCCTGCAAATTCAAAGAAAATAATGTCAAAAATCCTTCAAAAAATTTAAACAATAATTGAAAGAGACAATGAAGTAAGATATGCAATTTTTTATGTTCTTTTTTTCTTACCCCTCAAAATTCATCCCCCTTCTCCTTTTTTTATCTCGTTGTAATTTTGTTCCAAGAGTTTTGGAACAATAATGGTAGCCTTATACAGTTGAATAACCATTTTTTTATGAATTTATTGTTTTGTCATTATGGATTTTCATTATAATTTTTTTTCTCAATTCTTTTCCCATCTTTGTTGATTTTCAGTTTTTTTGAAAAAGCTAAAATACAGGGCTCTGTGAAGCCCTGTACTGTAAGAAAGTAAACAATTGTTGACTTTCTTACATGAGCAAGATCTTTACAGCTTTTTACAGTGAAAGATGTACAGAGAATCTTACATTAGAAGTCTTTATATATCCTATCACTAAAGTTAAACACACAGCAATTGAATAAAAAACACAAGAAAACTTAGAGAATATAAAATGTAAGAAAATGAAACAAGAAAAATAATAGAATTAGAAATAGAAAGAAAGGAAATGATGATAAGAATGAAATTAATAAGCCAGTTTTTCCACAGAGGTAGATTCCAATTTCTTCCTTACATGATCTTTGGAAAAATTAAAAGTAATGAAATCAATAAAAACTAAAGGGATGGCCTTTTTTCATTATGCAATTTTGAGATGGAATTTTCAAATAAAACCATACTTTATTAAAACGTTTGAATAAAATAAATATTTTCAAGAGGAAAGACCCAAATAACATGTTACTGAAAGCAAGTTATTTACCCAGAATACTTGTGAGCCTTGTCTTAAGTGTGATAAAGTTCACCTTCAATACTTCATGAAGATAAACATTGGTGAAGTTATTTGCAGCTTTTATTTATTTCAAAGACTTTTTGCTATCTAAGACTTGAAAAGAAAAAAATAAACTTTCCAGAACACATATAGCGGCAAAAAATAGTGGCATCTGATTGCCATGAGGTCATTCCATGGATAATAGTCCCAAAATGTTTTTAATTACTCTTTTCAAGCTGATTCATGGAGAATACTCAAGAAGGGGCGTAGTTAAAGGAGTAATAGCTTCTCATTGCCTTGCTATCAAATTGAAATAGAAGCTTATTTTCTATCTTTGCATGATTCAATGGGACTTAGCATTAGTAAAAACAATACCACACATTCTTAATTGAATAATTAATTAATGAAAAGCCATTTATTCAAGCTCTAGGACTGGATGCTCCCAAGAGGCCTCAGAAACTGGGGTAACCTGGCTCTCTTTGATGTCTTTTGTCCCCCTCAGCTATTTCAAAATTAAAAATAGTAATTTAGGCATCAATAATGATACCCACTATCTGTTCATCAAGTCTTAATGTAACAATAATATTACTTTAAGTGCCAGAATTATGCATAACTCTAATCCTAGTGTGTCTCTGACATGGTAACTTTCAGAATCCCATTATTTTTTGGTTAGAATTGAAAAAACAAATATATACAAAAATTTTAAATTTGGTGTTGGAGGCTTTTCCATATCACTGCCTCATATAGTAAGCTTAAGCTTATTCATTCTATGGATAATATAGGTAAATTTATGTGTGGAATCAGAATCCGACATTAACTCCATGGTCTTAGTTTGTTACAAGAAAGCTATACATATTTTTCTGTATGAAAACTGATTAATTTTGAGTATTGAAATTATTTATGGTTTTTTATACTTCAAATGTTATTGTGCAGTTATGTTTGGTCTATTTGGGTATGTAAATTCTACCTCAAGGCTCACATTACCTCCCACCATAAAAAATAAATTTTGACAAAATTTCATCAATTTCTTATTTAAAAATTACTCTGGGGTGTTTAATGTCCACTGTCCAACCTCTTTTTATTACTCATATCAGGCAATAAAATAAGAATCATGGTCATTTTCAGGCATGTGACCTTCTATAATGCGTAAATCTTCTTAGAAGTCTACCTGAGTTTAGAATATCTTATTCTCCCAGCCATTCATTTTCATGTGCTTGGTTTCTATATATGAATAGGTATTCTCTTTGATTTTGAGTCAGAATCCTCCTTTCTTTGATGAATTTATTGATATTTTTTTACTCACCATTTTCCACTTGTGGTACAGTTAAAGGAGTGGTATTCCTAAAATGAACCAGTCTTTGATTAGCTGGATGATATGGCTTAATCAGGCTTACCAGGAAGGTAGGGTGTTTGTTTTCTATTTCACCCCTCAATTCCACTTGAACTTAATTGGTTCCACGTAAAGCAACAATAAAACAGTTTCCTAAATAAGGACTCTTGCGTTTCTTTGGTACTTTAATATGGTTCAGTTTAAGGTTGAAACCAGACCTGAGTCCCCTACTTGTGGGTCTGGTAATGTATGACTTTTATCCTACTTCTGTTTAGTATATTCAAAGGCATCAGTCATGCATTATTTTCCATGTCTTTTGAATTTTCAAAGAATCAAAGTGAATCTGGAAGCTTTAGGAGGAATATTGATTAAGTATTTTCTCAATGTAGCTGCTGGGAGTCCAGGATTAAATACTTCTTCTAACATAACAGGATTTTTTCCTGTTGAAGAATGGAAAGCTCTCTTGTATTACAGTTCTAAAGAAGGTATCAAGCTGTACCAATAATGGATAAAACCATTTTAATCCTTGATTTTGAATAAATAATTACAGAATCTCATTATAATCTCTTCTATATTTTGTATTATCCTTTCTACAATCCCCTCACTTTGAGGGTGATCTGCTGTAGAAAACAATAATTTAGTCCTAAATAATGTGTGAAAATTGGTCCAAAGAGCAGATTTTAATTTGATCTCTCTGTCACTTATGATATTCTTAAACAACCCTGTATTAAAAATAAATGTATTTCACAGGAGAAGAGCTGTATCTATAGTAGCTTCATCCTTATTACGTTGTAAGAATATAGGGGTTCCTCTGTATCTGTTAACTATAGCTAATCAAGAATTATAGCATCTTTCACTACTTGCAAGTAGTTCTGTAACCCAATACATGTGAGCCAATTCACAAGGGGATTTTGGTTCTTGGATGTAGCTCATAAATTCTTAGTTCTTCTGTTTTATTCTTTGAATCTGTCAAAAATGTGTAAATAGTTAACTGTTTCTTTCCTCCAAGGTGGTCACCATGCACAGCTCTTTACTGTTTCAGTTTTCTTAGCTTCTAATTGGTTTCCAGAGTATATACTATACTGGAATTCATGAATAATTGAATCAATTACCAATCTGCTTCATAAATTCATAACCCAAATATGTTCAAGTTTATGATAGATTATACAATCAAATAGGTGAAACCTCCCTTCATCCAATGAATTGACAGACTATTTAGCAATACAGTCTCTGTTGAATAAGGATGTCAAGATAAGGAAATTATTACCTTTTTTATATGACTCTCTTACTTCTTTAAAGAATTCAGTCCCACTTTCCAGGAAAAAAGGCTATGCCCACCAGTGGGTGTAGCAGGTGCAACCTGGCTTCCACCTTGCTTCATACTGGGCTCTAACTTGCTATTACTATTTGGTCATATTTCAAGAAAAATTTCAATTCTTAGAGATACTTCATATAAATTCAATTGAGTTATTTAGTCTCTGGTGATCTTTAATACAGCTTCATTCTGCAGATTTATTCTTTTTTGAAACAAATGTCTTTAAGCCAAAGGTAATTCAAATAATCATCAAATATGTAATTGTATATTTCTCAAATTAAATGTATGTTATTTTCACATTTACTATAACATCTTCCTGATGATGTATTTTCTATTCTGGAATTAATCTTGTGCAAATTTAAGATTTTGAACTTCAAAAATAATTACATAGATATATTTGTCTCCCAAGAATTCCCAACCATCATTGTATCTCACTCATACAAAAAGCCAAAATTTCAATTTTTATTATTCCTTTTCCCTGAATTCTTTATTGATTCTTATTTAAAGAAATTCAACATGAGGTTATATATATCACTTCCTTAATTATCCATTGGAAAACTAAATTTGATATTCTATTTGAATCTCAAATGAAAAATACATTTCTCCTGAACGAAAATTCACTAGTCATGATTTTTTCTTCTCCTATCCCCAAATTTTCATTTTTTCTTCAAAACCTAAGAGTAAATACCATTTCTTCCCGGGAATACATTATATACTCATTGTTACTGCTTTTCAAAATAACTGAAATAACCTGGGATCTCCTATTTGTAATAAGTAATCTCTTATAATATTATATAGAATATGATATACTTAGCAGTCTCAAAATAAGCTACTTGGTTAGAGTTTATTCTGCAATCATATTTCCATAATCAAAATATCCTTCTCAAGAGAAAGCCTCAGTAAGAACCACTGTTGTGGGTAAATAAAATCAACTCATTATTTTGTTTCTTGTTCCTTTTCCAGAGGTTAATGAACAATATTCTAATATGTTTTTGCAACAAAGGACAGAAATAAATTACCACTCCATCACTAAAACTAGTAATTTAAAATCAATTATATCTTAAAATGGTTCAATTAATCATATAAATGAGAGATTTAGTTAAAAATCAAAGTCTGTACAAAGCTTCAAATAATCTGAAAAATCAGCACTTAATTCTCAAATCTTTTGATATGCTTAATTTCTAATTAAAAGGGGTAATAATTTCAAAAAAAGATAATCTCAATGATATAGATATTAAGTTATATCATGATGGTATTTCTACAGAGAAAAATCAATTCCATAATAATAATTGAATTTATTTCATGAAGTTTTTTTCCCAAAATATTTTACTAATTAGAAATTGATTATCACTGTAATATCTCATTATTTATCGTTATCATTTCAAATTAATGAGAAACACTTGATTTGTGGAAATATATTATGGCTAACATAGATCTGATTGAATATGAATATTAGTTTCTTACTCAAAAATGATCTAGATTTCAAGAGAATTTGATTCACTATTATATAAAGGTAATGGGTTTTAGTAAATTTTAGAATCTGATTGAAATTTTAATGATGATATTTAAACACAGAAATATCATTTGGTGCAAAGATAACATGCCAAATTCGGAAACCCTTCCTCTGATCAATAAATATTGAGTTAAGAGCCCATCAATTATTCACAATTTAAGGAAAAAATTTCAATTGTATTCATATTTATATTATAAGCTCAAACTAATAGTAGAACTGATCTATGTCAAAATTTCATTCCATTCAAAAATTTTAGATATTTCTGGCTTAATATGCATTTCTTCAGACTTAGATTTCCAAGAAACTGTTCCTCAAAATGATCACCACCTAGATACTGTTTATGGAACAATACGCCTCGATTGTGGCTTCTGATTGAAAAACTTTGACTAAATGTTTCTCCTTTTCTTTGTGAATGAAAGCATATATGTAAAGGAACTTTTTAGGGAGTGAAATATTTAAATTGAAAAAATGAGCTTGAGAGAAGGTAATAATCATAATTCTAAACATCTAATTTAATGAAATTGGAAAATAATATATTATTTGGTAATTGCCATTATTTTTTTCAACCATTCCCTCAAGGTAGGAATTTTCCTCAGAATCTGTAAATGGAATTAATATATACATTTTTACCATACATTTTGCCTCTAAGAAATATTACTAGCCTGTGATTCAATCTATTCTCACAAACCATGAGTTCAGCCCCTATTAATAAGATACATAATCATTTGAAAATTCAATATTACTATATTCCTTCATTCAAATCCAATATTATCATTGTTTTCAGAAATGGAACAGCTGAATTCAAAAAGATCATTGTTAAATTATTAAACATCTTTTTCACTCTGCTATGTGTCCATAAATTCAAAATGCTGAGTTTATTTTTGAAGGGACTTTGAATGGTGGAATTTTTTTTCTGACAAGTTAAAAAACAAAAATATCTTACAGTAATGATTTATAGAAAGTTTTCATGGTTTTTGATTGAGATAAAGCATCATGAAAGTTCTATATATCAGTTTTCTACCTCACATTCATTTCATTATTCCATCAAAAATTATTATTAAATTATCATCTGCAATATGTGTAATTGCAATTTCTTTGAAAAAGTTGTCAAAACCACCATTAAAATGGCTGATTAGTGAAATTAATAAAACAAAACATACCCATAAATGTCCCTTTTTAAAAAATTAATAATATGGTTCAAATGTCTTTCTATTGAGAAAAAACCACATTATAAATTGTTAGGTTGTCTAATCCAATGGGAATAAAATTGAAATTTGAGATTTGATCAGAAAATCTTAAATACAAGACTAAGTGGTCCTGAATTGTTTTCAGTTCCATAAATATTGATATATTCATAATCAAGTATTATATGAAGAACTTCAATGGACCCTCTTTGGGGGGTTTCAGGTGTATTTTGTGCATTTCATGAATCTTAGGATCAATTTCTTTCAAATTATGCTCAAAACTTCTTCCCGCTCATTTCCACTGACTATGTTATATTGTGGGAACTCCTCTTGTGTGGGATTAAAATGAGGCAGTACCTGGAGGGGGAAATCACAGGTAACTAGTTTTGAATTGCTAATAACTCCTGTAACCAAGGGTGGCAAGGGTGTATTGCCTGCCCCTCCTGAAATACTGGACAAAATCTTCCTTGGAGCTCACAAACCAAAAAAATAAAATTAGTAAGTGGCTTTACAACTGCAGAAGGCAAAATTCAGCAGTCTCAGATCAGACTTGTCTGTTTAATTTTGATATCTTTTTTTTGTAGTGAAATTGAGGTGAGTTGTTTCTCTTGGTGATAATTCCTTGGTAAGATGGGTTATTTAAGGTTTTCTGGAAAATTTGATGAGTGTTGATAAAAGTAATTTTGCTAAGGTAAAGTTATAATAGAGTAAAATAATTTTTTAAAGGTTTGTTATTTTCTTTGAAAAGTGGTTAATAATAAGATAAAATGTTATTTGTTAAATTTAAGAGGTAAGATTCTTTGATATTGAATTTTTTATGGGGGTAAGTTAATTTTAAATCTGTTAAATGGTGTTAATTTTACTGGATAAATTATTCTAATAGAGTAGTAACCCTAATCTTGGGTACTGGGTAATTCTTATTTTTCTTATTTTAATAATAATAAGATTCCACTGAGCTTAGCTACTGGGTAATCTTCAAGACTATACTTCCACTGAGCTTAGCTACTGGGCAAGTAATTTTTACTATAATATACTGGACTACCTCCCAGGTGAGGGATAAATTATTCCTGTGCTTGCAATGTGCAGGGTATATAATTTTCATGTGGGGATTTTGAGATTTGGGGGAGAGAGCCCCTCTAATTATACCTTTTGGGAGCCCAGAGGGCCCTCCATGGGAGCTGTCTTTTTCCACTTTAATCCCTCTTGATTTCATCATGTGACTCCATTTTTTGGTGAGGACCTTTCTTGCATGGGTCAGGTGATTTAAGGTTTGGTGATAATTTTCTTTCTGCACAGCCTCCATTTATCACATGATTGTCTTTTGGTGAACTAATTATGATGTGATATTCTTGAATTTTCCTTGCATACATGAGGTGATTCAATTTTGGCTGGGGATTTTTGTTGTGCACAGCCTCATTCCTGTCACATGATATTCTGTTGGTGGATGCAGTATCACATGATTACCTTGTAATTACTTTGCATATGTCCTATTTTAGGTTGGGTAGAAATGGCTGTGTAATTTATGCAGGTGTCATGTTTGTTTTTCTTCTTTTTGAACTTGAAAATGAAGTCAGGTGATAACTTCTTGCATTGGTGAATTTACTGTTTTTATGAGATGATGTGATTTTTGATTTTGACACATGCTGTGCATAGTCATGTGGTTGAGATTTAATTGGAATTGTGTACTGCATGCAGCCTGTTGTAACTAGCTTTGGTTTGCATGAAGTGATGAGTGGTGTAAATAATTTTGATTATGTTTTAAGGTTTTAAGTGGGGTTACTGTGGATATAAGATAAGGTACTCCTGGGGCTGTGTTGCAAATGAATTGCAGGAATTCCATGGGGTTGAGCTTTGCATCATGTGACTTTGAATGCAAGTTGGCCGTATAACTAATGCATGTGTCATTTTCTTGCTGCATGAGTCCTGTGGCTGTAAGGGGGTGTAAAGCTGGGTGGGGTGTGTAATTTAAAGGGTGGTACCTTATTTGTTGTAACTAGTTTACTATATGTAACTTGATTTTTACATATGCATAATGAAATTGAATAATTTATTTAAACACATACACTGCAATTTGGTGCCTGTGCCATGGCTTTATGAGTTAAATCCATATTATTGCTGTAAAATTGACCTTTTGGTGTAAAATTTGAGTGTAAGTTTGCTTGTAGGCTGGATTTACTGCTGTTATGGGGTAGTATGAGCTTGAGCCTGGTGAAAAAAAAATGGTATGGAATACCACATCCCCCTCTCCATTTAATGCTGTCCCCAGCATTCCAGGTGAGAGCTCCCTATTCTTCATCTGATTCTGTGGTTTCCTCCAATACCTCTTCCTCATTTATTGATTCATCTTCTTCACTTTGTTCTTCTTCTGTGTCTTCTTTTGTGTTTATCAATTTTCCTCTTGGGTAGAACCTCTTGACTTGAGATGCTGCAAATCTTCTTACTAATTCTGTTCCATCAAGTTCCTCAAGTTCATATGGTCCATTGTTTATTTGTTTGATTACTCTGTAGGGTCCATTCCATTTGTTTTTGAAAAGTAGTCCCCAATTAGTTTCTAATGCTTTGTTGTAAACCAGGACCAAATCTCCTGGTTTGAGTGGTGATCTTAGTTGATGTGCCATTCTTCTATCCCAATATTTTGTTGAGTCCTCCCTTGATTTTTTGAGTTGTTCTGCTGCTTTTCTCCTCATCTCTTCTTTTCCTTCCAACTGTTTGGCTCTGGCTTCCAGCAATTCCTCAGTTGTGGATATTTTGTGCCATTCTACTGCTAAAAATGTTTTTGTTTCAATGTCAATTGGTAATACTGGTAGTTGTCCAAATTGGAGTTCATATGGTGAGAAACCAGTTGTCCTTTTAGTTGAGATTCTGTCAGCCAATGTAACCAAAGGTAGATATTTCTTCCATTTTCCTCCATTTTCTCCACACATATTGACTAATGCATCTTTGAGTTGCTTATGGCCCCTTTCAACCATTCCTTGAGACTCTGGGTAATAAGGTGTGGTGACTCTGATCCTTGATCCTGCCTTCTTTACTGCATCTTGAAATTCTTTTCCAAACTCTGGCCCCCCATCAACAGTTACTTTCTTTGGTGAGCCATACCTGCATATCCATTCTGAGGTGAACCATTCTGCAACTGCTTTTGCTGTTAATTTGACTAGTCCAACTGTTTCTGGCCATCCTGAAAAATCATCTCTGGCCGCAACCATATATTTCCATCTTCCAGATTTGATATGGACTGCATCCATGCTTACCCTTTCAAAGATTGTTGATGTTGCTGTAGGCCTTCCTTGTTCCCTTTGTAAGTTTTGACTTCTCTTTTGGCAGGCTAGGCAAGATTGAACTCATTTCTTGACTGATTTCTTCATTCCTTCCCACCAAAATCTTGCTTTAATTCTTCTGTAAGTTTCATTTTCCCCTCTGTGGCCCATGTCTTCATCAAGTGACTTTAAAATGTAGTTTTGAGCTTCTTGACTTGATATCACCAATTGAGGGTTAGGGTTATTTCTTCTTTTGAGTTGGCCATCTTCCAAGAAAAAGTTGGATGAACTTCTTTTTATCCTTCTAAATTCTTCATCTTAACTTGATTATGGTCTTTTCATTGTACTTAAGTATTCTTGAACTCTCTTCCAAAATCCTTCTTGTTTGGTTGGTACTTGTACTCCTGAAAAATGGAGTGAATTTACATTCTTAGCCCCAAATACAGGGTGTGGCTTGATCCAATCTTCTTCTTCATCAAATTCTGGTGCATCTTCATCTTCTTCTTCTGAGTTTTTTGGTCTTCTTGATAGCCCATCTGGCATAGTGAAAGTTTTCCCTGGTTTGTGTACCAAATCAAAGGAAAATAGTTGAATGAAAGCTACCCATCTTGTCATGGGGGCATTGGGCAAGCAAGGGGTGTTGATCATTTCAATTAAAGCCTTGGCATCAACCTGTAATTCAAAATGTTGTCCCCAAAGTATGGTTTGTAGCTTCTTGAGAATTCTTGCAACTCCACAGAGTTCCAATTTGGGTTGTGAGTATTTTGATTCCAATTTTGAAAAAGTTATTGATTCATATAATACTGGTCTATCCTTTCCTTCTTTGTCTTCTTGAGTGAGTACTGCTCCTGCAGCAATGTAGCTTGAATCTACTGCTAGCTTAATTTTTCCTGCTCCTTTGTCATAATCTAATGTCTTGAGAGTTATTTCTTCTCCAACTATTCTTCTGAGCTTATGGAAAGCTTCTTCACATTTTTGATCCCAATCCCAGTCAACATCTTCTCTGGTGAGCCTCCTGAGTGGTGATGCAACTTGTGAGAAGTTTTCAATAAACATCCTTACATAAGCACAAAGACCAAGAAATCCTCTTATTTCCTTTTTGTTGAGAGGTGTTGGCCAATTTTGAATCTTTTTGATCTTTTGTTTTGAGATTGTTCTTCCTTTGAATGATACAACATGCCCTACTATGTCCAAAGCTGGAACACAGCATTAAAACTTTGATCCTGAGATAGTAAGTCCTGCTTCTTCAATCCTGAATAAAATTCTTTCTAAGGTTATGGCATATTCCCATATAAATCTTCTTATTGATGGGTTTTCTGGTAGTGTTTCCTGGTTATAAAGTGATCTTGGTCCTTTTATTCCTCCATCATCAATAAATATTCCTACACTTTCTGGTATTTCTTCTTGGAGTATCCAGGTCATTTCGGCTTGGTATACTGCTACTGAGTTGGTGGCTCCTTGGGGTAGTCTTGTGAGTTGCATCCTTCCAAGGGGTGTTTCAAAAGTAGTGAGGGGTCTTGTAGTGACATCTAATTCTCTTTCATCATATCCTCCCATGATGTCTCCTAGTCCATAACATGCTCTTCCTGCAAATGCATCTACAAATTCTTCAATGTGAGGTGGTAAGCCAGCATCCTTGATGGTGACTTTGTTGAGTTCTTGAAGGTCATGGCCACACAAAAGATTGGGCTTGTGTAGCTCGAGGTGGATTGCTCATAGAGTCCAGTCCTGATTCTTTCTCTGATTAATTCAGTAAACTGAGGTAAAATTGATTTGGGAATGGGAATTGGTTTCTTCTGCCAAGGTTCATGAGGTATTACTGGTATTTTGTAAGGCTTTCCATATGAGTGTTTGAGTAATCCTCTTTCTTCTTCAAAGAAAGCTATTGCTTTTTCCCTTAAGGTAATAACATTTTTGAGTAAATTGATTTCTTCATTTGATAACCATCCTGGTGGGCCAAAATTGACTGCTTGGAGTCTTTCATGGGTGACCTTGAAGGTTCCTTGAAATATAGGTGGGTTTGGTGATAAGGGTGTTTCATAAGGATCTCTTTCCAAAGGTGGTCTTTCCAAAGGTGGGTTAAGGTCTTGAGGCATTGGCTCATTGACTGGTCTCACCTTCTTCAGGACTGATTTGTATTTGGCTGCTAAAATTTGGTGATCCATCTTCAGTTAGTTATTTTGTTTTTTTTCTTGCTTTTAATTATTTCTAAGAATTTGCTAGTGTCCTGAAATATTGAGGTCTTCACAATTCTTCTTTCCCCTTTCTTCCATAAAAAAAATGTAGTTTAAGGTCATACAAGACCTACAACTAGGTGTGTAACCCCTGTATATTAGGTATACAAGTCCTGCAGTTTAAGTCATGAAAGGACCTCCTGGCCTAAACCAAGGGCTTATCTTTATTCTTGAGCTCCTTTGGGCTTGATTTTGGATTCCACTTGACTCTTGTTTTATTCTTCAATCTTCATGATTCCCACTTGATTCAAGATTCTTCTGGTTGTTCTATTTCTTGATAAGGAATTTTCTTGTCTTAATTGATGGCTTGAGACTTCACTTTGTTCATTTTGGCCAATTTGATAATAATAAACACCTGTAAAACCCCTTGTTCCTGTTTCACAAAGGGAGCAGTTTATTGTCTTGCTAAGGACAAAAATGGTCCTTCAGCACTTCTCCTGACTAGGACAATCCCCTCCAGCTTCTTGGCTGTTATTTTCTTTTATAAGTTTCCCTGCCCAAGTCTACAAAGGAAGCAGTTTAGTGTCATGCTGAGGACCTCTTGAGTCTTCAAGCTTCTTTAAAATCCCAAGGGCAATTTGAGTTGAGTGTTGTACATTATCTTGTTGGTCCATCATGTTAAGTGAGTCCTGAGTTCATAATTAATCCAGTGAATAATGCTTCAGTCCATAAATCCTGACCACTTATTCTTGAATTCCAAGGGAGTTTCAATCCAGAATCAAAGAAGTGTCTAAGGTCTTGTGCTGTCCCAAGGTCAATCCATAAGGAACTCCTGTTTTTCTTCATAAATAATCTTCTTCATTTTCAGTATTGTGAAAAATTGCCCTATGATAAATTTTTTCCAAATTCTCTTGCTATTTCTCCAAAATAATTTAGGTTTTTTGTTCTTCTGTATTCCTGAATTATACCTGTTATAAAGAAATGAAAAATAAAAAAATTGTAATAATAAGGTGATTCAAAATTGATTTTAATATTAATTTATTGATATTTTTTTAATAATATTTGTTTTGGATAAGGGCCCCCCTCTCCATTTAAAAATCTTGAGTTGGTTTTCAAATTTTGAAGAGGATATGTTCTCATTCCCCCAAAACTTCCACTATAAGGGATAGTGTAAGAAATAAGTTTACCCACCCCTTATTTTTATAGTTATTTTGATGAGGATAAATAATGATACAGTAAATCTACATAATTTTATATTTTATTTTATTTTTATTTTTTTAATTTTTGTAAGTATAAAATAACCATTAAATGAGATATCTGATTAAAAAATCACAATTCAAAAGAAATAAACCTGAATCACAATTAAGATCATGGAACTGTTTGGTTAAAGGTCATAATTCGTGCCAATCAGTAAAAATTAGTGCTCTTGAGAGTATTTATAATTAATATGACATAATTGAATGATCATAATTTGAGTCCTTTATTCATATAATGACCCTTATGATGCCACAACTCTTCCTTTTGGAATCATCATTGTGACTCAGACTTTATTTCAAGTCCATCCCCTTTATGGTTCAGATTTTCTGTTACCCATAAATTCATTTGAGTTGTTAAAAAATATAAACAGTGAAAAACCAAATTTTGTACAATTTAAAAAGACTCTTGTTTGGTTTTTGGGGGGCTTTTTTCATTCCATTTGGAATAAACAGCACATTGAGGTGTTGTTAATATGTAAATTTCCCAAATTATGTCATCAATTTATGAGTTTTTAATATAAATAACTCCTTCAGAGTTCAATTAATGCCTTCATGGCACAAATAATTCTTCTTTTCAAACAAGTTCCAATCACTCTCTGGTAATTGAAGAAATCTTTCAAATAAATTGATCATTTTAAAAGAAATTATTTGATGTAGAGTTTGTTTTTTTTTTAAAAATAAATAATTATTATCATCATTTTTTTTTTTAAATTGAATTGAATGGAAAAATTAAGCCAATTTAATGGCTCTTGTTGTAATAGTAGGAAAAGTATAATAGAATAATCTTGAGCTCATGAATGGGATATGACCCTAATTCTTGGGGAAAATAAATAAATAGTTGAATTTTGGGATAAAAAATAAAATAAAAAATATGTTCAAAAGCTTAAGTCAGTACATCTTTCCAATTCTCTTTTTTATAATGACATAAAATTAGAAAGTAGAAAAATAAAGTAAAATAAAACCTCAGGTAGTTTATAGTCTTGCATAGGACTTATCCTCCTTTGATAGTCCTTGTTCAATCTTTTTGAATATTTTAAATAAGCAGTTTATGGTCTTGCCAAGGACCATTGGTTTATTGTGTTTTAGCTTTGAGTCCTTGTTGATAATTTGGCTGATTTATTGTTGATATTTGAAGGGGAAGTTTATGGCCTTTCCAAGGACCATTGGTTTATTTTTGATTATTGTTAATAATTTGAGTGGGAAGTTTATGGTCTTGCCAAAGACCATTGGTTGATTTCTTTTCTTGATAATAATTTTGGTTTTGATTTATCTTCAAAGCCAAGTTGAAAATTGGATTAAACAGTTTATAGTCTTATTTAGGACTATTGGTTGATTGTGTTGTAACTTTAAGTCCTTGTTGAGAATTTTTTTAGTGGTGGGCAGTTTATGGTCTTGCCAAAGACCATTGGTTGGTTGTTTTTTATTTTTTGAGTGGGCAGTTTATGGTCTTGCCAAGGACCATATCTTGTGTCCAGGCACCTGATTGTTGCCTTTGGGGTTTCCTGGCATGTAATTTATCTTCAAAGCCAAGTTGTATAGTTATCTTAAACAGTTTATAGCCTTATTGAGGACTCATGTTTTGTTTTTTAAAAGCACATTTAAGCCTATAAAATAAGAGAAATACTTTATTAATGTTGCATATCTGTGGAACCCAAATCAAATATGTTAGTATAGTTATCATTCAAAATAAGAAAGCATAAAAGATAAAATAGCAGTTTGAAGCCTTGCTCAGGGCTTTTTGTTATTTTGTTTTACTTTTATTTATATATATATCTTTTTAAGCCCATCAGTTTGAAGCCTTGATGAGGGCTTTTCCTTTATAAGTCTTAATTAGAAAATAAAATATAAAATATAAAATCAGCATAAAAAAAGCAAGATAGAAAACTTCAAACCAGCAGTTTATAGCCATACTTAGGGCTCATTTGTATATTGAAGACCTGTAGCACAATTAAATGTGTCAGCTCCATTTTATATCAATAAGAAAATGAAAAAATTCCAATATAAAGTAAGCAAAAAAAAATAAAAAAATAAGCAGTTTATAGCCATACTGAGGGCTTATTTGTATATTGAAGACCTTTAGCACAATTACATGTGTCAGCTCCATTTTATATCCAAGATGAATTAAGAATTAAAAAAAGAAATAGGCAGTTTAAAGCCTTGCTGAGGGCCCTTATGCATTTAATAACTGAAAATAAAAGACATTGTTAGTTATTCAAAGGCCAATAAATGAAAATTAGCCAAGATTCTCAAAAAAAGCAAAACAAGCAGTTTAAAGCCTTGCTTAGGGCTTTGAATGTTATTTTATTGTTACTTTATCTGTAGCAAAAGACTAAAAAATAAAAATAAATAACAATGGTTAGTCAATTAATTTAATTTTTTTTTAAAAGAAAATGGAAAATAAGCAGTTTATAGCCATGCTGAGGGCTCTTTTGTTACATATATATATATTACTATTATTTTTCTGTTATTATTATTTTATTTTCTTGTTTCTTTTTCTTCTTAATGTCCTAAAATCAAATAGACAGCAATATTAACCAAGTCAAAATTAAGATAGAGTCTATCAGTAAATCAGAAAATAAAATAAAAAATAAAAAATAAATTAGAAACCAGCCGTTTTATGTCTTGCTGAGGACATTTTTATTCATTATTTCCTCTAATTATTAAACTAAAGGGAAAATCAGTAAAAAAAACATAAGAAATAAAATTTGAGCAGTTTAATGCCTTGCTCAGGGCATTCTTGTTATTTGTATTTGTTTTATTCTTTATTTTTTTATAGTAAGAAGGTAAGGTAGTCTCTAGAGGGTGTTACAACCCTCCAGGGGCTTCGGGTGGGGTGTTTCCATCTCCAAATATGTTGGAAAGCACTTTCTTGTGCTTTAAACCACTTCGGGTGGTTTGTTTTTTATTATGTGGGTGTTTTAAGCCCTTTACTCTATTGAAGGTTTTAATTGGTTGGGCCTGTAAGGCTTCACACCTCATCGGATGGAATTATTTGGGGTGTTACAGGTGTTAATTCGCCTTTACAGCACTTAGAATTATGTTGGGTAGCTGTTTTTTTTACGATAGAGGAGATTTCATACTCCTTGTGCTGTCAAACATGTTGGAGGTTTGCTCGTGAGTTGGTAGGACAATAATAACCTTAGTGATTCATGAGATCACTTTAGGTGGGTTGTTATTCTCTTTAAAAGGGCTATCAAGGCCTTAGCGATGATTCAAATCACTTCGGGTATGGTAGTTGGTGATGCTAGGAATCAATTTGAATGGTTTATTTACTCATAGGTAGGATTTTAGTTGTTTATTGAAATATCCCCCCTCAATACCTTCAAGTTGGATCGGGTTGGGTTAGTGTTGCTTGGTAGGTCTTGAATACTCCCTTTGTAATATTTATTAAGTTGGTGAGGCTCTCTAAAGGCCTTTATTATTTTGTGGCTTGGTTTCTGGGCTCCAGAAGTTGATAGCGACCTTTGGAAATAGTTCAAATACCTCTTAGTGAGGTTTTTGGCTTCTTATCCTTGGCTGACGTCGTAATTGTTATAAGGGCTGTGTTTTACACCCCCAGTAAGGTCATAATTTATTTCTTTTATTGTAGATATCCAGTGTTTTTTGTTTCAATGATTGTAATGGTTATGGCTATTGATGATTTTCATGAGTGCCTTGACTTTCTCATTATGTTATCTTATCAAACTCAGGTGTGTATCATATTGTTTCAATTCATTTGTTATCCCCATCCTGTTCCAGCATTGGGCATAGAGTGGGATGATGCAAGTAAGATAACAAGCGATTGATCTGCAAGTCATACCAGCATTACTCATTGTTCAATATCAAACCCAGGTCATGTAGGTAAATTTCGAAGTTGAACGTTGAATTTCTTCCTCAACTTATTTATAATTTTGTAGTATGATAGTCTCCTCCAAAATGTTTTGCTTTGCTAAGTCATAGTTGATTATCGTTGTGCAGATTTTTTTGTTGCTTCTGTGAACAAAGGAATCTGGTTTTTCTTCTCTTCTCTTTTAGCGCCCAACGGCTGATGGACTAATGTTGGAACTCCTAACGGTCGATTCCTCTCATGCTCTTTTCTTCCTTTTCAGAGCACTAGGTTGATTTGACGGTGAGGCTGGGGTTGAAGTGTTGAAGCTACTTTCCTGATAAAAGGACCAGAGAAGCCATGGTTTTTTTTTTATTTTTATATTCATCTCAGCCATCGATCTAATACCTGTTTGCATTTATCTTGACTACCAGCCTTGGTATGCTATAGTACTCCCTTTCAAGAGAGTTTCTTTTTATTGTTTCTTTTTCTGAATTATGATTTTATATATATATATATATGCTGTCAGAATTACTATGAGCTCCCATGATGTTGGCTTCACGGCTGATTTTTTCAATGCATTTCGTCCGTTTACCACCAAGGAGCTAGAGGACCTCGTGCTTGGCATTCCTCCAACCAACAGGTTGAGGAAGTCGGTATGGGAATGGCTCACTGCCAATGGCCCTTATCCGATGTTCCCCCATCACCACCAGCCCTTGACGACGTTTGGAGTGCCCCTGCCGACTCCCCTGATCATCGCGAGCCTACACCTGTAGCGGCGTCGGCTTTTTATTCCTTTTTGAATGGAGAGGTGGATCCCAGACTTTTGGATCCTCAACCCTCATCCTTGCTTTCTAAAAAGAATGTTCAAAAAAATACCAAAGGGCCCTACTTCCTTTGCCCTTGTAATGATTTGGGTCGAGTAATTTACCCTTCTAAGTGAACAGATCATAGGGTAAGTTTTGTATTTTTTTTTGAACTGTTTTTTTACTTTGTTTATTATTTTAATTAATGTTTTTTGTTTTTTTTATATTAATATTTATTATTTATTTAGGTTACTTATTGGTTAAAGTTTTGTTACTTAGCTCATTATAGCACCTTATTAGGCCTCCTGTACTTGAAATGAAGAGGCTATGTCTTCAGTTATTTCATCTCTATTATTTATTTATTATTTTTTTTATTTTGATCTTTATTTTATTTTTATTTTTATTTATTTTTTTTAAAAAAAAAATAAAAACTTACTTTCTGTGAGGATCAAATTTAAAATGAAATGAGGTCAGTGGAAATAATCAAAATAAATAAAAAATAAAAAAGAAAAAAAGTAAAATGAAATAAAATAAGGATAAAAATAAGAATAAAATAAAATAGGAATTAAAACAAAGTAAATAAAATAAATAAAAAAATAAAAAAAATAAGATAAAATAAAAAATAAAAAATAAAATAAAATAAAAATAATAAACCAATCAAATAGAGGTAAAGGAGGTCAGTAAGCTAAGAATCTCTTCTTTTTTTTTTTTTTTTTTTTTTTTTTTTTTTTGTTGTTGTTTTTTTTGTTTTCTGTTTTTTTTTTTGTTTTTTTTTGTTATATAATTTTTTAACTAATAGAATTAGAAATGGGATGGAATATATCATAAAATCAGGAAAGACTAAAATAGAATTATAATGTCATGTAAGATATTGTTTCCTTTATAGTTATCATCTTCTAACATAAAATCAATTGAAACTAATTGTTTGTTTGTTTGTTTGTTTGTTTTTGACAATTTTACATTTAATTATAAGTGGATTTTTTTTATTTATTTTTAACAATAAAATAAAATAAATAAACAAATATAATTATAAGACAAAACCCTTGATATTAGGTAAGCTTATGCTCTATTTATTCCTTCAAAGCTTATATTAATTGAAGCTTATTTAAAATGTTTGGTTTCCTTTTTCTATTTTATTTTTTTATTTTTTATTTTCTTTTTTATTTTTAGTATGAAGAAAGAATTGAGCTTTAAAAAAGAAAGATAAAAAAAGGTAAATGAAAAATTAAAGAAATAAATAATAATATCAATGGAATTGGTATGGATGATTAAGAAAACAATTGAGGACTTAGCAGGTGCTATATCTTCTAATTAATTCCTTTGACCAAGTACCTTCTTCACTAATTCTTGTTTGATCAAATTTCTTCCCTTGCATTTTTCTCTTTTTAGACTCTTAAACAAGTACTCTTGACATAAAGAGTTCCATTCTTCTGAATTTAATTTAGTTGTACCACCTCTAAGGCTGAATATTGCTGGTATAAGGGTCTCCTCCCAGTGACAATCCCATGTGGTATTGTTTACAGTATATCTTCCTGAGGTCTTGCTTATTTTCCCATTTTTGATTTCAAAATACTGGAGGTTGAACCAGTTTTGGCATTCCCAGGTCCTCCAAAATAATGATTTCCTGAGGTTTTCATCCATGTGGAATGTTTCATTCCAATATGAGTTTCCAAGGTTGCCATCAACTCCATCCCATGTCAGTAAATCCAAGAATTCATACTTTGTGAGGTTGAATCCAGGTAATTCTTTCCATGGATGTGGTATGACAAGTTCTGATGGTGATTTTTCTTTTTCAAAGATATCCTCAAATTCAATATATGGAAGGACTATTGTGGAAATATCAGGACAAGGTTCTGGTTTTATTTTCAAGAACCACTCAGGATTTTCAATTAACTCTTGTGGATTGATATAATTGGACCAGACTTCTTTTCCTTCCATACAGCTTATTTCTGTGTCCAATGACCAGGGATTTTCTTCAAGTAATGGCCATGACTCCATTTTGTAGTTTTTTTTGGTGGGTTTGAAGTGTTAAGGTAAGATGAATTGGGAATAGTATCAAATTTATTTATCAAAAAATAGTTTGAGGGTAGGTTAAATGGATTTTGGATGGTAATTTTTGGGTAGAATTTGAATATTCCTCTTTGATAAGGCAGGAAGTCACTGCCTAGTGATGATATGATTTGGGTGAGCAAAATTGATGATTTTTATTGATAAGAATTAATTTTCCTCTTTGATAAGGCAGGAGGTCACTGCCTAGTGATGATATGATTTGGGTGAGTGAAATTGATGATTTTTATTGATAAGAATTGATTTTCCTCTTTGATAAGGCAGGAGGTCACTGCCTAGTGATTTTTTTTTTGGTTGATGAAGTTGAATATCCTCTTTGATAAGGCAGGAGGTCACTGCCTAGTGATTTTTTTTTGATATTGATGGAGTTTCTTTAAAGTGCCAAAGGGTTTATTTTATTGATATCTTTATATTCTGGTTTCCAAATTGAATATTCAGTGATGATTTAGTCTTTTTGTATGAATTCTTCCCATAGGATCCAAAAAGCTGGTGAATTGGCCATGGTGGAGGTGATTGATATATATTTTTTTAAATGTAAGGTTTTTTTTAATTTTAATTTTTAATTTTTAAGGGATAATTTGTTGATGAATTTCTTCTTTGTTAATGCAGGAAGTCACTGCCCTATAGAGAGAAAAAATGAAATAAAAAAGAAACTAATGATACATTTTATGGGTGATACTGATACATTTTAGAAAAAATCTTGATTTTGTTGGTTTTATTCAAAGTTGAGCTCCCCCAAGTGGGAAAGATAACTGTCTGTTGAGTAATCTGGCCAAAATAAGGTCTTTGAGGGCTTCCAAAAAGTTATTTCTTTCCTCAATTTCTGGTTCTGATGGAAATTATGACCACCATAAGTCTTCATCAATGAATATATATCCATCTCCAACCCATTTCAGTCTTCCAGTTTGATATGTTGATCCATTCAATCCAAGGTACCACTGGGCCCAAATTTGGTTGAAGTAAAGTCCTCTTCTTGGTAGTGTGGCCATTTCAAATATTTCATCCCAGAATTGATTTTCAAGGTTACCTTTAATTCCCTCTTCAGTTAATAAATCTAAGAATTGGATATTGTTCAAGTTTGATCCTGGAAGGTGACATGTGTATTTATCTTCACATGAAATTTCTTGAGCTTCATCCCCATAAATGTCTTCAAAGGTGATGTATGGCAGGTAAATGTAATTGTATTCATTTTCTAAGATGGATTCTGTTTCATCCTCTTCATTGGGAGGTTGCTGGATAAATTCAGGGTTTTCCAGTTGCCATTCATAAGGTTCTTCTTGGTTGTTCAATGGTCTGTCCAAGAAGTTGATATGGTATGTGTCTTTTAAATTTTTGTCTCTTTCTTCCATAATTAGGAGGTCTTTTCCGATGTCATTTATAATTTCTTCATCTGAGAGCTCATGATGCTCACTAAATCTGACTTTCTTCTTTTTGGGTTTAGGTTTGAAAGGGTTTCCATGTATTTTCTCATTTCCATCCACCAAAATTTGGAATGTTTCTTCATTATTGTTAATTGGCTTGTAACTTATATTGGGTAATTCATCTTCAGAGGTTGAGTCTTCAAATTGTCTTTTGAAGCTGTTTGGCTTTTTTGTGTTTTTGAATTCTTGGCCAAATTTATCCCTTTTTGGATATATGGATAAATGTTGGGTCTTCTGGGTCAAATTGATTATGGTATTGTCTCTTTTTGCATTTTGATCCTTCTTTCCTGTGTTATTTCTTACCAATGTTGCCATATTGCATAAATCCATTCCTCTAGGTGGTCCAGTTTGCCATCCAAGTGCTTGAGGTTTGCATATTGGCATGCATAATCTTCTTCCATCAGGTTCTTGATAGCTTAGTATTTCACCTTGTTTATGGGAGAATTCTAGTCTGATATTGTTGTCTGCCAAGAAAGGTCTTCCAAGTACTGTATGGACAGATCCTTTTGCAATGAAGAAGTGAATTAGAGTTTCTTCACCTGAAGCCAAAATGATTGGAGTAAATTCTGAAAGTGCAACCAATGAAGTGGTATGGCCTCCAATTCCCCTAAGGTTCATATTAAGATTTCTTGTTGTGAGTGAGGCTTTTATTGCTATTTCTTCTGGTATAATGTTGAGTTCTGCACCAGTATCCACTAATGCTCTGATAGGATATTCTTCCTTTCCAATGAAGATTTCCATAAATCCCAAAGGACAAGCATAATGAATCTTGGGCTTTGGTATTTCTTTGAATCCAAATGTTAATAGTCTTTCTTGAAGATCCATTGAGTTGAGTGATTTAATTTTTTCTTTGTCCTTTTCTGATAATTCCTGTAATTTATGGACAAAATTGGGTGACATCCTCAAAATTTCTTCAATGGTAAGGTGATCTTTTGTTGCATAATTTTCTTAATAATTTTGTCAATTTCCAATTTGGTTTCAGCTCGTTTCTTTTGAGGTTTTCTGACTGTCTTTTCTTTTGGACTGTCTTCATCTTCATTTTTATTGGCAATATTTCCAATTTGCTCCTCAGGTTGGTCTGGCTTTGGGATATTGGAATTTTGAAATTTTGTAGGTATTATGACTCTTTCTTCCTCTTTTTCTTCTTCAATATAAGTTCCTGGAATAGCTGTTTTCTTCTTTGGCTCTTGATTTTGGGATTGTCTTTCCTTTCTTTGCTTGGTCTGCCTTAGTCCAATGTGTGATTCAAAGGGGTCATTGGCTGAGGAAATGGTAGGTGGTTTCCAATTTGACCAATCTTCAACATGTGCAATTGAGGTTGATTTATCCTCTGATTTCTTTTCAGTGGGCTTAACCTCTTCTTCTGGTTTTTCTTTGACAATAGGTTTTTCCATAAATCTCTTGTTGAGTTCTGCTTGTTCCTTTGCAAAAGCTCTGACTATTTTTTTGACACTTTCATTCCCTTCCATAGGTACTCTCTGATAATTGGGGAAGAGGTAAGATGCTCCTTGGGTTCTGACAATTCTTCTGTCCAGATCTTCAGCAAGGTGAGTGCATCTAGTTGCTGTATGACCTTCTTCCTTGCAGTAAGCACACTTCAATGGTGGTCTTGGAGCCATTTGGGCTGGTATGTATGGTTGGTAACTGGATGAAAATGGTGGTAAGAGATTCCTTGGCATGTATGGCTGGTTATTTTGAGGGAATCTTTGCTCTTGATTATTGTTCCAATTCCTTCTTGGTGGATTAACTGCTTCTGAAAGGGTTTTGAGTTGATTTAAAACTTCTTTAACTGATTCTTTTCCTTCATTTCTTGGTTGAGGCTCTGGTTGTGGAGGGTTTTTGATCTTTTGGGTGAGTTCTTTTACTTGTTTTAAAACTTCATCCCAGCTTTCATCCTCAAATCTTGTTTTCTTTTTTGGAGGTTTTGGTTTAGAAAATTCTTTTTGTTGAATAAGTACCTTTGCCTCCAAGTCTTGTTCAATGTATAATTTCAAAATATCTAATCTTGGAATGATGTAACCTCCATCCAAGGCTTGAACCATAGCTCTGTCTTTAATCATTTCTTTGTAAATTGATTCTTGAACACTAGTGGAAAGGCTGGCCAATATTTCCTGGTTATGATTGATATCACCTTGGATATATTGGTATCTTTTGAGGTAAGTGATGATTGCTTCATATTCCCCAATGAATTTTCTGTATTGAGTCATGTTTCTTATTCCACCTTCTTGTTGAGTTTTTGTGAATAAATCAGTGATTGAGGATAATCTGTATCTTCTTTCAGGTGAGACTGTTCCCCATCTTCTTTTCATATCCACTTTTAATTGATCCCAATCAGCTGTTTCATATCCTGGAATTCCTTCAATATGATAACTGATTTCTTCATCTTTTGTCCACAATGCTATTTGTCTTGCAATGTCTCTTCCACTTGCTCCTTCAATTTCTGCAATATTTTCAACTTTCTTTATGAATCTTTCAACATCCTTTCCATAAAGCCACAGATTATAATCCTTGGCTCTGATTTTCACTATTAAAGTAGTGTTTCTTGGAAGTTCTTGATGTAATGGAGTTGACATTTGGGAAGAAATGTTGACTCTTCTTGGTAAGGTACTTGGTCTTTGTTCTGTATAAGGTGTTGATGTGGCCATGGGTCTAGGATAAGGTGAAGGTGATCCATGCTGCCTGAATGATCTTGGAAGGGTGGTTTGTTCTTCAGGTGTACTATTTTGTGGAGTATAACTTGATGATTTATTTTTGCCTTCCTTTTTGATTAACGCTAGTAATTCTGCTTGCATTTCTAGCATCTTCTGCTGAAGTCTCTCTGTTGAAGACATTTCTTCCTGTCCTTCAACAGTTTCTTCATTAAAGTTTTTTTCCTGGATTTCTTCAATACTACCAGGTAATTTTGATGATGAAGGTTTATCCATTTTTGATTGGTTAATTTCCTCTTTTGAGATTGATTTATTGAGTTTATTTCTTTCAAGGAGATCAAGGAAGAATTTCTCCACAACCTTCAAGTCCCTTTTATTGGTTCTTGGTGTTGCAATTGGGAAATTGGAATATTTATTTGATTCCTCCCCTAGTTCTGTTTCTTGCTTTGGTGGATAATAGTAATGGTCAGAGTGAGTCAATAATTCAGATTCCTGAGATGATGGTTTTGGCTGATTTTGATTATGTGACTCCAGTTTTAGTTATAGTAATATTTTTTTTTGATATAGTTTTTTTTTGATTTATTGGAATTTTATTTATATGTTATTGAAGTTTGAAGTTGACTGCGCCACTGTTGGGACACCAGATGTGGGAACTCCTCTTGTGTGGGATTAAAATGAGGCAGTACCTGGAGGGGGAAATCACAGGTAACTAGTTTTGAATTGCTAATAACTCCTGTAACCAAGGGTGGCAAGGGTGTATTGCCTGCCCCTCCTGAAATACTGGACAAAATCTTCCTTGGAGCTCACAAACCAAAAAAATAAAATTAGTAAGTGGCTTTACAACTGCAGAAGACAAAATCAGCAGTCTCAGATCAGACTTGTCTGCTTAATTTTAATATCTTTTTTTTGTAGTGAAATTGAGGTGAGTTGTTTCTCTTGGTGATAATTCCTTGGTAAGATGGGTTATTTAAGGTTTTCTGGAAAATTTGATGAGTGTTGATAAAGGTAATTTTGCTAAGGTAAAGTTATAATAGAGTAAAATAATTTTTTAAAGGTTTGTTATTTTCTTTGAAAAGTGGTTAATAATAAGATAAAATGTTATTTGTTAAATTTAAGAGGTAAGATTCTTTGATATTGAATTTTTTAGGGGGGTAAGTTAATTTTAAATCTGTTAAATGGTGTTAATTTTACTGGATAAATTATTCTAATAGAGTAGTAACCCTAATCTTGGGTACTGGGTAATTCTTATTTTTCTTATTTTAATAATAATAAGATTCCACTGAGCTTAGCTACTGGGTAATCTTCAAGACTATACTTCCACTGAGCTTAGCTACTGGGCAAGTAATTTTTACTATAATATACTGGACTACCTCCCAGGTGAGGGATAAATTATTCCTGTGCTTGCAATGTGCAGGGGATATAATTTTCATGTGGGGATTTTGAGATTTGGGGGAGAGAGCCCCTCTAATTATACCTTTTGGGAGCCCAGAGGGCCCTCCATGGGAGCTGTCTTTTTCCACTTTAATCCCTCTTGATTTCATCATGTGACTCCATTTTTTGGTGAGGACCTTTCTTGCATGGGTCAGGTGATTTAAGGTTTGGTGATAATTTTCTTTCTGCACAGCCTCCATTTATCACATGATTGTCTTTTGGTGAACTAACTATGATGTGATATTCTTGAATTTTCCTTGCATACATGAGGTGATTCAATTTTGGCTGGGGATTTTTGTTGTGCACAGCCTCTTTCCTGTCACATGATATTCTGTTGGTGGATGCAGTATCACATGATTACCTTGTAATTCCTTTGCATATGTCCTATTTTAGGTTGGGTAGAAATGGCTGTGTAATTTATGCAGGTGTCATGTTTGTTTTTCTTCTTTTTTAACTTTAAAATGAAGTCAGGTGATAACTTCTTGCATTGGTGAATTTACTGTTTTTATGAGATGATGTGATTTTTGATTTTGACACATGCTGTGCATAGTCATGTGGTTGAGATTTAATTGTAATTGTGTACTGCATGCAGGCTGTTGTAACTAGCTTTGGTTTGCATGAAGTGATGAGTGGTGTAAATAATTTTGATTATGTTTTAAGGTTTTAAGTGGGGTTACTGTGGATATAAGATAAGGTACTCCTGGGGCTGTGTTGCAAATGAATTGCAGGAATTCCATGGGGTTGAGCTTTGCATCATGTGACTTTGAATGCAAGTTGGCTGTATAACTAATGCATGTGTCATTTTCTTGCTGCATGAGTCCTGTGGCTGTAAGGGGGTGTAAAGCTGGGTGGGGTGTGTAATTTAAAGGGTGGTACCTTATTTGTTGTAACTAGTTTACTATATGTAACTTGATTTTTACATATGCATGTTGAAATTGAATAATTTATTTAAACACATACACTGCCATTTGGTGCCTGTGCCATGGGTTTATGAGTTAAATCCATATTATTGCTGTAAAATTGACCTTTTGGTGTAAAATTTGAGTGTAAGTTTGCTTTTAGGCTGGATTTACTGCTGTTATGGGGTAGTATGAGCTTGAGCCTGGTGAAAAAAAAATGGTATGGAATACCACAATATCATTTGTAGAGCTCATTTGAAAACAATGTGTATATGAAAATATCTAAAGCTTAATTATTCTTATTAAAGGCTCAATGATCATATAGCTGTCAGGCTGAGTCTATGATGAGAGTATTAAAAAGTATTTACAACTCTTAACTATGACTGTGACACGGTAAATAAAGATTTAAAAGAATTTTATAAGAGTTAAAGATGGTTTAAATTAATAATAAGAGGGCTTTACTATAAGGAATATAGTGGTGGTGAGCGCTGTTGAAAGCCCTGGGTGTAGCTTTACCTGTTGGGTTACAATAATAAAGACTACAATACTTTAAATTAAGAGTATACCTGATTATTACCCAAGAGTAAAGCTGTTTTTGAGAGTTTACTACGTAGGGTATTCAAGAGCAGGATGAGGAGACAATTCTTGCTGTGAAAAGCCTCCTTTTTATCCTGAAATGGGGTGGAAAGGCTGCTAGACCTTTCCACGTAGAGGAAGTGAAGATTTTTCACCCTCCAGGACTGACTTGTGGCTTGAAAACAGCCTGTATACCCTGTATTGGGCCAGATGTGGTTTTGAAACCACATCTGGGCTGTTTTTACCAATACAGAGTGAAAATTTTTATCTGGGGACCTCACAGCCTGATTCTGATGTGTATGATGCGTAGAATGCTGTACAGAAACTGTATGGGACCCCAGTATTGAATGACTTATGAGGTATTGATGTATTAACATGCTTCTTCATCTCTTTGACACCTCATAATCAGAGTACAACTCTATTGGTCATATTGTGGGATTATAACATTCAAATGGCCGTACCTCTGTCAGTTTTTGAGATATTGTGCTCAGATTTAGTTCATTGGATAGCCCTGTATGAGCTCTATACAATGATACCCAATTTGGTATGGTTATCATTAAATATGACAAAGTTATCCCATGTACAAGGTTTTTGTACATAGGCGTGGATTGGGCAAAAAAGCTGTATTGAGCTTGTTTGCCTCATAACTTCTGTTATAGTTGAGATATGAGGAAGTGGATGGCACCATCAGATAGCCCCAATTGTGCTCTTCCCAAAAAGACCCCATTTTAGGTATCTCACACTAAAACTGTAGAAGCTAGATGAGAGGTGAATGTTTTGTTCACCTTTATTTGGGCTGAATTTGACCATGACTTCAGTAATACTGGTGCTAGCTCAGTTTAACTGGTACCATTGGATACCCCTGACTTAGAGCTTCATTTTGAATACCCATTTGATGGGGTTAAGCCTTCTCTTCTAGATTTTAGATGAGAGCTGAAAATTAAGGTTTATGTTCAGCAACAACTTTGAGTAGGAATCACTTTGTTATTCTTTATCCTATGGTGATGGGACTTATATTTTCAGAAATAGGTTAGTTTCCTCTTTCGTTTGATACCCTCTGAGCTGATTTGGCTCAGCTCCATGTTTTGGTGGTATCTTGGCTATACCATTGGTTTATGGTATTTTGGCTGTGATGCTTGTGCTCTGGTTTTGAGTCACAGGCTGACATACCCTCCCTCTAAAAAAGGCTCATCATTGATGAGACTGTTCAGTCCTCCTAGAGGTCTTTAATCTCCTTAGATGAAGGTTCCCATCTGGTATGACATCTTCTGCCAACCATTTGTGTTTATCAGCTGTTTGGTGCTTGAATCTGACTAAGTATTGTCTTTGATCCTTTCCATTAAGTCTGATCTTCCTGGCTCTGATAATTTTACTCATAGGTCCTGGGGAATCCTCCAGTTCCACTATATCAGGTGGTGTGGGGTTCTTCTTCCTGGAGGGGAATTTGTCCTCCTCTGTTTGGAAGTATGGTTTAACCAAACTCACTGGAAAGACTGGGTGTTTCCTGGAAAACTCCTCAGTGAGTTTGACCTCCACTGCATTTCTTCCTATCAACTTAATGATAGTGAAAGGTCCTACAAATGAGTCCCTCATCTTTTTAGGCTTTTTGAGATTGTTGAAGTTCAGTGTAGACACCAACACCTGGTCCCCTTCCTTAAAGTCAGGTTCCATATGTGATTTGTCCCACCTCTGCTTATTGTACTCTTTTGCCTCAGCTATGCATTTGGCATCTGTGTCGCAGTCCCTCTTCCACATAACATGGAAGTCTTTGGCTGTGGGGTGGATAGTCAGAAGATTTTTCTTCAAGTGATCCACAGGCAACAGGGGATTCCACCCTTTCTCTACCAGTGCAGGTGTTTTTCCTGTGGTGGAGTGCTGGCTTGTATTATAAGCCAGTTGGACTGCTGGTAAGAGGGTGACCCAATCATGGGTGTATCCCTCATGGTCCTTGTATTCCATGCCATAGGCACAGAATCTCCTGAGGATGTCCTCCATTGTTTGAATCATCCTCTGAGCTAGGCCATCTGTTTGTGGATGGTAAGCTGTGGGAAAAGCAATCTTGGTACCAAGCATGTCATAAAAGTTGGTCCAAAATTCAGATGTGAATTTTGGGTCCCTATCACTAATGATTATTTTAGGGACTCCACAGGTGAATATAATGTTATTCCAAAATAACAGGGCAGTATCCATTGCTGTGTCCTCTTTATGGCATGGCAGACACCTCATGCGCTTTCTGAACCTATTAAATATGATCAAACAGGAATTGTAGTTTTCTTTGCCTCCTGGGACAAGTCCTGTAACCCAGTCCATGTTGATGGTTTCCCATGGGTGCTTGGGTTCTTCTATATGTTGAAGTAACCCATACTTCTTCCCATGTTTCCTATTTGCCTTTTGGCATCTTTCACAAGTGTTGATGTATTTACTCAACTCTTGTTCCCACTTGGGACACCAAGCTGTGCTTGCTACCCTCTCTTTGGTACTGTCCTCAATCATGTGTCCCATATAGGGGAAGTCATGGCACTCTTGCAGGATCAATGAAATGTGGTCTCTGTCTACCACTGTGAGTGCACTTGTGTGCTTTTCTCTGTGGTAGAGCAGGCCATCTATAAGGAAAAACTTGTTATCCTTATAGGACCTCACCCAGGGTTCTTCCAGCTGGGCTTCCAGTTCTGGACTCCTGTACTTTTGTTGAAGGAGTTGGAGTAGTATGCTACACTGTTTGTGTTTGGAATAAGACTTCTTTACTGCACTAAAGAATCCATTGTGCAGTTCTGAGGAACTTATTCCCAGTATGAGAGTTTCTGTTCCTTCTGAATCAGTGTTTCCACTGTCAAGGGTACCACTTTCTGGTGCCCATTCAGAGAATCTGACTTTTTTCCTCCTATCTATTTCCATGGAATGGATGGGGATTTTAGCTGCAAATTCAGGTTCATAAGCTGGATTGCTTTTGACATTGTCCAGTGGCCATCCGCTGAGGCCATCTGCATTGGTATGACTTTTACCTTCTTTGTATATGATGGTCATTTTCCCTCTATACTCCTGGATGGCTATTTGCCATCTCAGAATGTGTCTATTTGTAGTCTTTATGTTTAGTAAAGACTTCAAGGCTGTGCAGTCTGTGTAGACTTCAAAGACTGCACCCTCCAAGTAATAATGGAGTTTTTCTAGAGCCCAGACTAGACATAGGCATTCAGTCTGGGTGGCCCCATATCTGGCTGCTGAATCTTTCAGTTGCCTAGAGATGTAGCAAATTACTCCCTCTCTTGATTCACCAACCACAATTTGTCTTTGGTGAAGGGCTGCTCCTAAGCCTTGGCTACATGCTGCATCTATATATAACTTGAATGGTAGTTCAAAGTCGGGAAAGGTGAACACAGGTGCATTAGTGAGTTCATATTTGATCCTCTCATATGCATCCCTCCTTTCCTTGGTGATTTCAAAAACTACATCTTTTGAACACAACTTGTATAAACTACTAGTTATATGGGCAAAATTCTTGATGTGGTTTCTATAATAGCTAGCAAACCCAAGGAAAGATTGCATCTCTTTGATGCTCTTTGGTACTGGCTTTTGCAGTACTGCTGCTACTTTATTCTGGTCAATTGCCAGACTAAGACCTGAGACTTTGTGTCCTAGGGCTAGTAGGTCTTGTTGGCCAAAATTACACTTTTTAAGTGAAATTTTCAGATTGATGGGTGTACATTTACTTAGCACTCTGTCTATGTATTGTACATGGTCTTCCCATGTCTCTGAGTATATGATGATATCATCAATATATAATACCATCCAGCCTTCCAATATTTCATCTTGAAATATGGTGTCCATCATCCTTTGGAAATGGGCTGGTGCATTTTTGATGCCAAATGGCATCCTGGTATACTCATATATGCCCATATGGCATATTATTCTGAGTAGTTTCATGGAGTTTGGTTCAACTCCATTTTGGTGGAAGCCTTTCATACAATCCATTTTGGTTATGTATTTGGCTTTTGCCAGTTTATCCAAGGCATGGGGTATCCTGGGTATAGGGTACCTGTCTGCTTCTGTGTAGTTATTCAGAGCTCTGAAATCTCCACACAGTATAGACTTGCCATCATGCCAGGTGATTAGGACAGGGGTGGTGATTTCCACTATTTCATTATGTCCAATCTTCCTGATGACATCCATATCCAGGAGTTCATTGATATGTTTCTCAATTTCTTTCCTGGTTTCCAGGATTTCTGGATAAGGAGGTCTCCTAAGCATGGGTGGATAAGGCCTTTCCACATCCAGATATAGTTCTATATTATGGCCTTTGATCTTGCCTAATGGTTTTTCACCAATGGCAAATGCTAGTCTGTTCTTTCTCAGCATCTTCAGTAAACTTAGTTTTTGTTTACTGGTGAGGGTAGTGCTAAACTGTCCCTCCCTGAATTCCTTCAGAAGTTCTTCTAGTGGATCTTTAGAAGATATCTGGTATATATCAAGTGAAAATTTCTTTTCCTTGTTAGTGCCAATGGTGATGTGCCTATTTTTGCTGTTGTAAATGTCTATGCCATACATCCTCTGGTAATCTGTTCCCAGTAACAAACCTTGGATGTAGGCATCATCAAGCACTACAAACTCTGGGTTGAGTCTGATATTACCCTTCCTGTGGGGTATAATTATCTCTTTGATAATTGTCCCAATGGAAGTCATCCTCCCTGATGCAATTTTCAAGCTCTTTGCCTTAGTGGGCAAGAGCTGTTTTTCCCAGTTTAGGAAGTGGTTATCCAGATAATCTCTGGCCACTATGGAGCAGTGTGCTCCACTGTCAATGATCAATGGATGTTGAGTATTGTCAATACATACAGTCATCTTTGTGGCTGTTCCGGGTATGTATGCCATTCCTTTTGGTTGGTGTAACCAGGAATGTTTGTGCATCTTGTGTGTGTTTGCACAAGTTTTTGTTGGCAGTGTCCTGTGGCATGCCTGCTTCCAATTGTATGTCCTGAATTTCTAGTGGGGTTTCCTCTTGGTATTCCAATAGAAATTCTTCTCTTGGGTCTTGGTTATCATCAGATGGTTCTCTGATGGCATCTCCCATAGAGTCTGATTCAGAATCCTCTGTTGGGGATTCCTCCTCTGGGACTTTCTCAATGGCATAGACCTTTTTCTTTGCCTTTGGACAGTTGTTGGCATAGTGGTCTGTTGAACCACAATTGTGACAAGAATTTTTCTTCTTTGCCACTTCTGCCACTTTCTCTCTAGGCTTGTCTTTAAGCTCTACCCTGAGAGGTTGTTTCTCTTTGAAACTATTGCTCCTATATGGGTTGAATTTCCCTATATTATTCCTTTTCCTTATGTCTTGTAAGGTGTTAGCAATGTCATCTAGAGTGAAATTTTGGTTGCATCTACATTTTACCGCATTCTCTAGCTCTCCTGGCAGTTGTGTCAGAAGTTTATGGTTCCTCATTTGGATGTTCATCTGAGGATCAATGGCTTTCAGTCTCTTGGACTGTCTAAGACACCACTCATGTGGATCTTTGTCCACAGAGTACTTGTCATTTTCAAATGACATGGTTGTTTGCCATATCCAAGTTCCATTACTGTATTTTTGGATGATTTGACTCTTCCACCATGGTCAGTTTCTTCTGCCATGGATTTCTTTCATTTCTGTGTACCATATACTAGCATGACCTTTGAATGCTGTATTTAATCTAGCAGTAATCCAGTAATCTGGTATGCTTGGTACATCAATGAAGAGTCCATCAATATAATCTATGAGTTCCATATGATCATATTCTCCTGATCCAGAGAATGTGGGCCAGCTTGAGGCCTCAGGAAGCTGTTTCAAGGCTTACTTTTCTGAATAAGACATGCCATCTCCATCCTGGTATTGTGATGGGGAGCTTGCTTTATTCATCAACATGGCATCTGGTTTGATTTCATCTGGTTGATATGGATTATCCATAACTTGGCCTTGTGGTTGGGGCTTCAAGCTATGGTAGGAATTAAACAATTTGTTAATTTCTTGATCCAGACACTCCCTGCCTCTTGTGCTGTGGTGTTGTTCTTCAAAGACTTGATTCAGTCTTTTGTTGGTTTCTTCAGAGGCTTTGCTCAGTTGAGCATATTCTTCCTGAAGGTTCTTAACTATCTGTTCCAAGGAGGCTTGAGTCTTTCTCATCCTCTCTTGGCCAGCTTCAATTTCTGCAAACTGTTTTGCAGATTGCTCAGCATATTGGGACATTTGTAACCACAGTTTATCACTGTTGAGGTTACTCTCAGATGTGACAATGATATGTTCAGTCTGAGTGGGGGTAATGTTTCTATTACTAGGACTACTGATTCTAGAGTGGTTTACAGCTACTTCTTGTTCTTGTGTACTTCTTTTACCAAATCTAACAGCTTCTGGATCATGGGGTCTGACTCTTTCCTCCTCTGGTTGAAGGAGGTTTTGTTCTTGCCCTTGTTTCCTTGTCTTCTCCTGGTATCTTCCTGGAATTGTGAAGAATGGTGACTCTTGGCCACTGATCTGCTGGTTTCTGAATGGTGTGAAGCCACTGGAGAGCTGATTTGGCCTGCTCCTTGTGAGCCTGAAGGAATCTGAGTAGGCCCTGTCTGGGTTAACTGTTCTTCTATAGCTTGGATAGTGGCTTGATTCTCCCTTATCCTCTGTGCCCTTGCCTCCAGGAGTCTGAACTGCCTGGTAGGATTTTAACCTTTGGTGATTACCATCAGGTCTTTGAAGTCTATCTATTTGAGACAGATCTTCTGGCAACTTGCTCCAAGTTCTGCCCAGTGACTTGCCAGGTTGAACCTTTTGTTGTCCATGCTCCATTGAAATAAATCTTTGAGGAGTTGGTGGAGCTGAAGAACTTGATCCATATCCTTCCAGTCCTCTGGTTTGAGGTTCCTGTTGAATTGGAGTGTAAATGGCAAGGTTGATATTATCTCCCTCATTGTTTTTACATCCACCACTGTGTCCAAGGTGTCCTCTTCCAGGTCTTCTGGTTCTGGACAAGCCCTCTCTGTCCTCTGGCTGGTTCCTTTGGAAGCCAAGGTCTCTGAGGTATGCAGGGGACATATCAGTGTTTGCAAGCAGTCAAAAACTTTATGTTCTGAGGGTATTTACCTTTGACTGTGCCTTGTACAAATTTGTTATCTGCTGATTTGGGCAGTTTGCCTTTGGAGGTTACAACTGGGTTAATAATTGTAATCTTTCCTGTACAAGTGGTCAAGGTTGGTTTACCTTGTATTGAAGCAGAGTTTTGTGGTTTTCTACTCCTCTGAGTGGCTATTGGTGTCCAATTTTTGGCTGTAATGAGGCCTTCACTAAGTCTTTTTCCTTTGCCCTTGCTGCCCTCTGGTTCTGAGGGTGTCACCGGTGTGCTGGCCTGTGACTGGGTTTCAAGTGGTATGAAATTTTCTTCCACTGAATCAAACAGGGAAAGAGGGCTTATGTCAGCTAAGACTTCTTAAAAGGCTGGGTTTGCACGTCTAAGAATGGCATTTTCTGGGCTTGTATATTATTACAATATGCCCTTGTATTATGACAGTGTAATTTAATTAACAATTCCACGTCAAAAATACAGCTTATTGATATGTGGTAGACTGTTTGTATACCAATATCTTACAGAATACTTGTAGTTAGAAAGTATAATCTGTCAAAGATGGTGTATTACAGGGCAATTGAGTTAACAATTTGCCCAAACACACCTCAACTGTTGGTTTATCAGTATGATCTGTCTTGATTCAATTAATAATTAAGACTGTATTAGTGGCTTAAAAGTGTTTTTATATACAAAACACGCCAAAAATACTGGTTTTGTGGCTATTAGCTACACAACAGATACTCTTATTAAGATATGAGGATTTTAAATAAAACGTGAAAAAAAATATAAAAAATATATTTCTAAGAAGAATAATAAAGACTACAATACTTTAAATTAAGAGTATACCTGATTATTACCCAAGAGTAAAACTGTTTTTGACAGTTTACTACGTAGGGTATTCAAGAGCAGAATGAGGAGACAATTCTGGCTGTGAAGAGGTGTAAGGTTTGTCTATGAAACTCTTGATAATAGTAGCAAAACAAAGAGTACTATGACTATCCTCAGTAGAAATATATAATATAACAAAATATTATAACCACAAATTTAAATATAATTATTAAAAATAATTATATAAAAAAATAAATTTGATTATTATTATAGAAATATAATAATAAAATAATAATAATAATTATAATAAGTTATAATTATTCTATTATTGTTATAGTCACTGACAGTTATAACAATAAAAAGTGTAAAGCTCTTAATGAGACAATTACGCGTGGAAATATGAATATTAACCACTTATAAATAATATAAATATTATTTATAAAAGAATTATAACACACACTGTGCAGAAATAATTCTTATAGAATAAAAATTCTATATAAAAAAAACTAATACTAGATAAAAAAAGATATAGAACTTTAAAGAAAACTTACTTATAATATTTATTTAATACAACAAGTCAAACAACGACAGTTATTATATTAAATAATAATTATAAGTTAAAAAAATGCCAAAAATCAATAATTTAAAAGATAAAACAACTTTTTGTAATAAAAATTATGATTAAAGAGTTTTTAAGAGGAATTTGTGGATTTTAAAAGATATTTGAGATTATAATTTTATAATATAAAATATATTATTTGATGATTACAACAATAATCTGAATTCTATGAATTTAATTCTTTAATTTACAATTAATAAAGAATAAAATAACTTAAGAATTACCTTAATAATAAGATTTTATAAATAATAAAACTTTACCTGTTTAAATTTCTAATATGATTGGATTGATAATGAATGATGGACAAAAACAGTGATGAAAAGACTCTTTTTATGTCTTCAGAGAAGATCTCATGATTCATAATGAATATAGAGGGCGTGCTAAGGTCAAAACTGTAAAACCATACTTAAAAACAAAGTTCTTAGCTTTAGGAAACTTGTTTTCAATTTGAATTTAAAGTTACCAGTGTTATTCTTAACTCCATGTAACTTTAATCCTCATTTAAACTAATTATTTTAAGTTTTCAATATAAATAAACTTATTTATATCAAAGTTTATCACATGAACAACTTAAAAATAGAGTTTCAAGCAGAAATCTCTTAAACTCAGTTTTTAATTAATTTTTGGAAAAATCATAATTTTCTTTCAGCTTAATTAAAAGAGTAAATTTCCAGGCTAATTACGCAGGAAATTTATTTCTAAAAGATACTTAAAATGTAGATAATATTAAATTCTAAGCTGTGTGAAAATTTCAAGGAAATCCATTAAGAATTGGATTTTTAATGAATTTTTGAAGTTATTGCTATTTTTCCACATAAAATAGCAATACACACCAAACCTTAGCTTTTGATAAGGTTTTAATGCTTGTAACTTTAAAGTTTTAAGCTTTTTTAAGGTTTTTAAGCTTGATTACGCTTTGACAGTTCTTAAAACCTTGATTTCAAGCCTGCATATTGGGATTTACCCTTTGGCAGCTTGAAATTCCTTTCCAAATTGGGATAAAACCAGTTTAAACCCTAAGGTTGGATCAAAGTCTAATCTTAAAGTTTAAATAAGGTTGAAAATCCTCCAATACAGGTGGACAACCTTATTTGAATCATTGCAGATCCAAAGAATTGGGTACCCCAGCTCTATTTGGTCTTTTTCCTTTGTCCCACCTTTTTGCGTGGATTTTGCCCTTTTATTTATTTAAAGCCATACCATGGCTTTAAACCCTTTTAAATTGAGCTGATGCAGGATTTACATTCTGTATGGCAAATCCTTACCCAATTCAGTAAATATACACCACACCCCAATTTTAACTAAAATTTTGGCAAGTTTGCATTAACCATATGCAACTTCAAATTTAAGCTTATTTAAGCTTAAATTCAACAATTTTAAAAAATGTTAAAAAAGTTACATTAGTACTGTGAGATTCTTAAATATTCTGATAACACAAGAAATAAGTGTTTTTGGGTATAACACCTTATGGATGTACCCTAGGTCATTTTTGGTGTAGAATCTAAAAATGACATAATATTTATAACTTTGTTTATCCAAAAAAAAGTTATACTTATTTCTTGTTATTTTTTATTTTAATTTCAACTAAAAATTCTGTTTAAGACAAGATTAACTGTTTATAAAATCATTTGTGCCCTTATGGGTATGTTATACATACCTCACAGGCTCACAAAAGCCTCCTTTTTATCCTGAATTGGGGTGGAAAGGATGCTAGACCTTTCCACCTAGAGGAAGTGAAGATTTTTCACCCTCCAGGACTGACTTGTGGTTTGCAAACAGCCTGCATACCCTGTATTGGGCTCAGATGTGGTTTTGAAACCACATCTGGGCTGCTTTTACCAATACAGGGTGAAAATTTTCATCTGGGGACCTCACAGGCTGATTCTGACATGTATGACACGTAGAATGCTGTACAGAAACTGTATGGGACCCCAGTATTGAATGACTTATGAGGTATTGAAGTATTAATATGCTTCTTCATCTGTTTGACACCTCATAATCAGAGTATAACTGTATCCTGTCATAATACAACTGTATTGGCCATATTGTGGGATTATAACATTCAAATGGCCGTACCTCTGTCAGTTTTTGAGATATCATGCTCAAGTTTAGTTCATTGGATAGCCCTGTATGCGCGCTATACAATGATACCCAATTTGGTATGGTTATCATTAAATATGACAAAGTTATCCCATGTACAAGGTTTTTGTACATGGGCGTGGATTGGGCAAAAAAGCTGTATTGAGCTTGTTTGCCTCATAACTTCTGTTATCGTTGAGATATGAGGAAGTGGATGTCACCATCAGATATCCCTAATTGTGCTCTTTCCAAAAAGACCCCAGTTTAGGTATCTCACACTAAAACTGTAGAAGTTAGATGAGAGGTGAATGTTTTGTTCACCCTCATTTGGCCTGAAATTGACCATAACTTCAGTAATACTGGTGCTAGCTCAGTTTGGCTGGTACCATTGGATATCCCTGACTTAGAGCTTCATTTGAAATACCCATTTGATGGGGTTAAGCCTCTTCTTCTAGATTTTAGATGAGAGGTGAAAATTAAGGTTTATGCTCAGCAACAACTTTGAGCAGGAATAACTTTGTTATTCTTTGTCCTATGGTGATGGGACTTATATTTTCAGTAAGAGGTGAGTTTCCTCTTTTGTTTGATACCTTTTGAGCTGATTTGGCTCAGCTCCATGTTTTGGTGGTATCTTGGCTATACCATTGGTTTATGGTATTTTGGCTGTCATGCTTGTGCTCTGGCTTTGAGTCACAGGCTGACAATAGCTTAGATTATTCCACAGGCAATTAACTCAAATTACTTGCACATTACATGTATATAATCATTCTACACAAATATTATTACAAAGGCTATCCATTGATGTGAAGATAATATCATACTTGGCTACCAAATTTTGTGCCAGTTGTTTGAATAATTTGTTTTTTTTTCATTATTATTATTTTTCCAATTTTTGCATTATTTTCTTTCATGAATTTTGGATTTATCTTTTCTTGATTTTATAGTTTTTGCTGAATTTATGTCCATTTTTTATGTAATTTTGAGTGATTTGTTTTTCCAATTTTGGGTATTTTTATCAACTTTTTGGAAAGAAAGAATCTTCTCCTCCTTTTCTTCAAAGGTTTCTCCACTTTTAAACAGATTTTTTTCAATTTCATATATATATTTTCATTTTGTTTTGATTTTGTTCTAATTTTCCTTTAATTCAGCTTTGCTCCATTTTTCAATTTTTACATTTATGAAATGTATTTTGAAAATTTTATCAATTTGTGTTGTGAATGTCTTTCATTTCACTATTCTTTTACAGTATTGGTAAACCCATATAAGCATTCAGGTAAAAACACATAAGCCCTTATGGGTTTTTGCCATAAATTTGTAAAAACATGTAAGCTTTTAGTAAAAACAGGCAAAGGGCTCCCTGGACCCATTTTCAATGAACAATGAAGCACAAAAAATCCTTTACTATGCCAAAACCTCCTAAAACCCACTAAAATGAGGTTTTTTCCCCACAAATCTGCTCTAATGCAATGGTTTCATTTTTTAGCACATCCCCTCCCAAAAAAAGACCAAACACCCAAAGAATCAACATTATCCCCCCTGAACCATTTTTTTTTGGAAAAACAGCATTACCAAGGCAATTTTTAAAAGCTTTCCCCACTCCTTTTCCTTTTTTCCCCAAAGACTGCATTTTCCTCTAAACCAACCTGCTTCCAAGCCTCTAAAATTCCAATTTTTCACAATCCCACATTTCAACCACTTCATTTCATTTTTCACACCTTTTATCACTTCTTTTTCACATTTAAAAATGTTCTTTCCTCATTCAAAATCCCCAAATTCCCTTTTTTGAAATTTATACATATTTTCACTTGATAATGGTTCAACCCCCCACTGAAGGTGAATTTCAGACCCTCAAGCTTCTTTGGCAGCATGTGCATAATGTTTCCAGGGCTCAGGGGTATTCTGTGTCCACCTTGAGGTCAAATATGACCCAAAACCAAATCAAAATAGGTTGTGACAGTTCTGGGACCCCAAATCCCCACAAAAGCTCCTCCAAAACAGTCACTTCAAGAAAGCTTGACTGTAAATTTAGACTTTATGCACAAAAATATTCCAAGAGTACCACTTGGACTCTTAAAGTAAAAAATCCTGAACACAGCCATGATGCCACTGAAAATATCATGGCACATCCTGCTTTCAGAAAATTAAATGTGCAAGAAACATAACAAATTGCTCAATTGTTTGAATCACTGCTCATTCCAAAGCAAATTCAGGCCCAATTATGCATCCAGAGGGAGTCTGACAGGCCTGTAATGCTTCAAGACATTTAAAACCAAGTCAAGCAAATTAAGAAAGACAAACTGCAGCTCAGAAGGCCCATTTATGCTTTTATTGAAACCCACAAAGAAGAATAATTTCTGTTGTCCTCTGCAAGGGATGCTGAGGGACAAATTACCTCCTTTTTTCACTCACCCCTTTGCCAAAAAACTTCTTCATGTCTTTCCTTTTGGAATATGTATGGATTGTACTTGTAAAACTAATAAGTACAAAATGCTGCTTTTTCATATTTTTGGGTTCATCTCAACCAATGAGACCTTTTCTGGGGCTTTCTGTTTGATGTAGAATGAAACTGAACCCTCATATACTTGAAAATCAAATCAATACATAGAAAAAGTCCTCAACAAATTCATTGTTATTGACAGGTATTTGGCCTTGAAAAATTCCCTTAAAATGCTCTTCCCAGACTCAAAAGTCATGTTATGCATTTGGCACATCAATAAATATGTATCTGTACATTGTGTGAAAAAAATTGGTCATTGCACTGATTTTAATAATTTTATCAACCCTTGGAATAAATTAATATAATTTTATCTTTCACTTTTATTCTTATTATATTTTTTATTAATTAATTTGTGCTTAATTCCTCAGGTTATGTATTCATCCACTCAAAAGTCTTTCAAAGATAACTGGAAGAAACCTCAAAAGAAGGTCAAAAATCATGAAGTCTTGCAATATTTGTAAAATAATTGGCTTCCTCTAAAGGAGTATCATGTGCCAGCCTGGACCAACCACCATTTGCACCTGGTTGTGGGCTCCACCTCAAGAGTTGAAGGTTCCCATGTCATGGTTGAACTTTGGCTCCAAAAGTCCACTGGTACTCTCCTGGAGGTATTAAAGGTTTCAAATGGCTTTCAGAAAACGATTTATTGAAAAAATCAACAGAATCTCCAAATAAATTATTTTCCATGTCAGGAATTTTCCCCCACACATTTGTGCTCTCAATGGAAAGTTGTCTCATTATGCCCTTCAGATAACCTTCAACAATTTCAAAACCAAATTTCCCCCCAATGAAAAATTCACCAAAAAATTCAACACTTATCAAGGGATTCCTTGCAAACAAAATATGCAACAGGAATTTTCCAAGCACCAAAGGATCCAGATATCAGACTTGCATCCTCAATGGCATTTGAATTTACCTGTGAGAATTGTTTGATCATCATTTTTTTTCTTATTAACTGATATTGTTTGTCATATTCTTCTCAGACTGGTTATCAAGGTGATGATCAAAGTGTTGAGAAAGAATGAAGCCAATAGAATATTTGAAGATATTTGGGAAGACCTTTTTCAAAGACCAATGGCAGAAATTACCCCAGTTTGTCAACATTTTCACAATTTTTTGACTAGAAAAGTCCCATGTGATCAAATTCTGAAGAGTCAAGAGGATGATCAATATTTTTAAGACCCACTAGAATGCAATAATATTGGTGCAAGACCTCAAGGATCCAAGAATAAAAATAAAAATAAAAATAAAAATAAAAATAAAAATAAAAATAAAAATAAAAATAAAAATAAAAATAAAAATAAAAATAAAAATAAAAATAAAAATAAAAATAAAAATAAAAATAAAAATAAAAATAAAAATAAAAATAAAAATAAAAATAAAAGGGAACCCTCAAGATTTGAAATCATTGAAAGTCAGTTCAAGGGAAGAGGAAGACTCCCATCAAGAGTGACCAGCACAACAAAATCAAGACCACAGTCAATTGCACCCTCTCCAATTATGAAATTGGATTAATCTGAAGATTCTGAGGACTCATTATCAAAAGAAATAAATTGATCAGCTTAACTACCCTCAGAAACCCAACTGAATGAATTTGGAAAATCGGGAGTCACCCTTAGAAGGTCCAGAAAATTGGCAATGGGTAGCAAAGCCTCATAACGAAAGTCCCAAAAGCCTTCCAAAAGATTGAAGATATATGATTCAATTGACTTGACCTGTGAGCATTCAAAAAGCAATTATAACACAAGTGATGATTTCTCCAAGCTCTTTGTGAGTTTCTGATTCATTTTAATGTATCTTTTTTTTGGTTTATTTGAATATTTCTTCACTTTTTTGACCTAATTTTATCAGGTACCTGGGTCAGAAGACTTTCTCAAGTTTATATTGAAATACACCTTCAAGCCCATCAATATACAGGGTGATGGAAGCTGTGGCTACACAAAAGTATCCCACTACATTTACAAGACTCAAGATCAATGGGCTGATGTCAGAGGTGACTTGGCTGAAGAAATTCAAAAAAATCATAACCTTTATGAAGGTATAAACGCTTTGATTCCCTCAGTATCCTCTTATTTGGACAGAATTGAGTGGTATGAAGTGGTTGGCCTGGCTCCAAAGAGCAAGTGGATTTCGATTCCTGATATGGGGGATCCAATTTCAAAAACAAAGTATCAAAGACCATTTTTCTTTTATTCCACAGTCTAATCTCTCTGTTTTTTCCCTTATTTCTGTCATCCATATGAAAATCCACCCATTTTAATCAGTTTCTTGAATAGCTGTTCTCATTTTTTTCCCATTGAATATCATCATTTCTAAGGTTTATCCAGTCCCCCCCATTACTGTGAATTGGGAATTTTATTCCCAACCCAAGCCCTTGGGTGGGCAGATAAATTAAAGAAACACAGGATGTTAAATTTATCAAATCTTCCTCCTTCACCCCTTAGAAAATACCAACTATTTTGGGGGTTGATTCAGATTGATTGATTTTTGTATATACAATTTATGCCAATTATCCCCTTACTCAGTCCTATTTGTTGCTTAAAGCCCACCTCAGTCTCATTTCTTATTGTAAATGTGGCAGTTTTATACTTAAAAATATTCATATTAAAAACATGAAAAAAGAATATTTGAAAAACCCTTTTTGTGCCTTCACTTGTCCCACCAAACAAGTTCCCCAAAATTATGGGCTGCTAGTTTTGAATTTTCAAGATTGAACCCTTCAATTTTTCAAAAAAATGAAGGAAATTCTTAAGTAGGAAGATTTTGAATTAATTTTTTAAAAATTATTCCATTTTTTCAAATTGGCCAAATTTAAGAAATTGGGCAAAAATTTGGAAAATTTGGGGATATTGGCATCCCATGTTGTAAAATATGGCAAACAAAATGGGTCACTTATGTTTTGTTACCTGAAGCTTTCTTGTGTTTACCACCAACCTTTTTTTATTCTCTTTCTCAACTTTCTTTTCATTTTGCAAATTTTTTGGTTGTTTTTTTATATTTTTCTTGTTATTATTTTTTGTCTTTCTGGGGTGGAAATACACTGGAATCAGTGTAACACACTGACTCCAGCGTATCAACACCACAGAAACTTCAAAAAAATAAAAATAAAATCAAAAAAATAATAAAACAAAAATCAAAAGAGATAAATAAAAATAAACAAAAATAAATAAAAAATAAAAAGAATTTAAAAAAAATCAAAAATTAAAAAAACATTGAAAAAAAGTAAAAAAATAAAAGAGATAAATAAAAGGGAAATAAATAAAAACAATAAAAACAACAGAAAAAATAATAACATTGATAAAGATAAGAAAAAATTCAAAAAATAAAAGAAATAAAAAAATTAAAAAAATTAAAAAAATTAAAAAAAATAAAAAAAATAAAAAAAATAAAAAAAATAAAAAAGATGAAAAAATAAAAAAAATAAAAAAAATAAAAAAAATAAAAAAATAAAAAAAATAAAAAAAATAAAAAAAATAACAAAAAAAAAATAAAAAAAATAAAAAAAATAAAAAAAATAAAAAAATAAAAAAAAATAAAAAAAATAAAAAAAATAAAAAAAATAAAAAAAATAAAAAAAATAAAAAAAATAAAAAAAATTAAAAAAAATAAAAAAAATAAAAAAATAAAAAAAATAACAAAAAAAAAAATAATAAAAAAAGAAAATAAAGAAAATAAAGAAAATAAAAAAAATAACAAAAAATTAAAAATTAAAAAAAACAAAAACAATAAAAACAAAAATAAAATAAAAACAAAATAAACATAAAATCCAAATAAACTCAAAATAAAAATAAAATAAAAATAAAATAAAAATAAAATAAGAATAAAATGAAAATAAAATAAAAATAAAATAAAAATAAAATAAAAATAAAATAAAAATAAAATAAAAATAAAATAAAATAAAATAAAAATAAAATGAAAATAAAATTAAAATAAGATTAAAATAAAATGAAATTTCAATAAAAATTAAATAAAAATAAGATAAAACTAAAATGAAAATGAAATAAAAATAAAATAAAAATAGGGTGTTGGTAAACCCACTTCAGCAATTTGGTAAAAACACGTAAGCCATTACATGTTTTTGCCACAAGTTGGTAAAAGCATGTAGATTTTTGGTAAAAGCACATACCGGGTGTTTTCTAAATGAAATTTAGCTATTTATTGAATTTCCGATGTCATTTTGCCATTTTTAAGGTCATTTATGGCATTTTTAATGCCATTTATGCTATTTTTAATTCTATAAATGGCAGGTATATGTTATTTTTTGATGCCATTTATGGAATTATGATGTCATTTTTGATTGGATTTATTCCACTTTTAATGTGATATATGGAATTGTCAGTTTACTTACAAACGTGAACAAAAAATCATCAAAAAAGAACTTTTTAGCTGTACCATTGTCCCAGAGAAAAAATGCAAAATTTTGTGTTTCTGGTTTTTCATTCTCAAGATTCTTCCCTTGATTTTAAAAAACATGATGAAAATTTATAAGTGGGAACATTCTTAATAATTTTTCTTAAGAAATAGACCATTTTTTCAAATTGGGCTAAAAAGAATTGGATAAAAGTTTGGGGCTCTTCACATCCCATGTCAGAAAAAATATGGAAAAAAATAATTGTCAAAATTCACAAAACTAATCCTGAGGAATTCTTTTTGAAAAATAGGTCACTAATGCTTTTTGGCCATAAATTGGTGAAACACATAAGGGCTTACGTGTCTTTACCAACACTCTGAAAATAAAATGAGAATAAAATATAAAAAAGGGTATTGGTAAAAACATGTAAGAGCTGCCCTGAGCCCATTTTAAATTCAAATGAAACAACCCAAAAGCCTGCCAAAAACCCCCTCACCCATTTGATTCACATTTTTTATCACATCCACCCCCTAAAAAACAAAAAGGACCAAACACCCAAATAATCCACATTATCCCTCCAAAACCACTTCTTTTTGAAAAACAGCATTACAAACCAAATTTTGCAAATCCTTCCACTACTTTTCCCTTTGTTTTCCCCAAAACTGAATTTTCCTCCAAAACAACCTTCCTCCAAGCCTCTAAAATTAGTTTTTTTTACCTCCCCTCTTATTTTATGCTTATTTTAACCTATTAATTTTGCCTTTTCCCACCTTGTTTGAGATTTCACACCTTTTATCCCTACTTTTCCACATTTTGAAAGGTTCTTTCCTCATTCCAAATCCTAAATTTCCTTTTATTTGAAATTTCACATTTTTTTCACTATATAATGCTTCAAACCCTCACTTGAGCTTTTTTGGCAGCATATGAATAATGTTTCCAGCGTGCAGGGGTATGCTGTGTTGACCTTGAGCTCCAGTATGACCCACCATCAGATTGAAATATGTTGTGACTGATCCAGGGCACCAAATTACCACAAATTCTCCTCCAGAACAGTCACTTCAAGAAATCTTGACTGTCTATCTAGACTTGATGCCAGAAAATATGCCAAGAGTACCACTTGCACTCTTAAATTCAAAAATGCTGAACAGCCATGATACCACCAAAATTCTCATGGCCCATCCTGCTCTCAGAAAATTCAATGAGCAAGAAACATGACAAATTTTTCAGATGTCTCAATCAATTCTCATACCAAGGCAAATTCAGGCCCAATTATGCAGTCAGAGGGAGTCTTAAAGGCCTGTGATTCTTCAAGACATTTAAAACCAAGTCAAGAAAATCAAGAAAGCCAAACTGCAAGGCAGAAGGGAAAAAAATGCTCTCTTTGGCACCCTCAAAGAAGGAAGCTTTGTGTGGTCCTCTGAAAGGGAGACTGAGGGACACATTACCTGCTTGTTTTTTACTAACCCCTTGCCAAAAATCACCTTAATGGCTTTCCTCATGAAATTATTATGGATTTTACTTATACACCAATAAGTAAAAAATTCCCCTTTATCATATTTTTGGATTAAGCTTAACAAATAAGACCTTATATGGGGCCTTTTTGATTCATGAAGGATGAAACTGAACCCTCTCATAACTGGGCATTAAATTAATACATAGAAAAAGGTCTAAACAAGACCAAAATTGTTGCCCCTCCAGTTATTGTTATTGAAAGGGATTTTTCCTTGAAAAATTTTCTTAAGAAGCTCTTCCCGACTCAAAATTCATGATTTTTGTTTGGCACATCAATAAAGATGTATTTGCACATTTATGAAGAAAATCAGTCATGAAACTGCTTCTGAAAGCTTTATGGGCTTTTGGAAACAAGCAACTTACTTTTATCTTTCACTGTTATTCCTATTATTGTTTCAATTAATGACTTTGGAATTCAATCCTCAGTTTATGTATTCATCCACTAAAAATTCTTTCAAAGAAAACTGAAAGAAGCTTTAAAAGAAAGTCAAAAATCCTGAAAGGTGGAAATATTCGGAACAAACCTGGCTTCCTCTAAAGGATTATTATATGCCATCCTGGACCATCTACCATTGTCACCTGGGTGTGGGCCACACCTCTGGAGCTGAAAAGATCCATGCCATGGCTAAAATGTTGCTACAAAAGTCCATTGGTACCCTCCTGAAGGTGTTTGAGGATCTTCACAAGGCTTTCAAGAAACAATTTTTTGAAATAATCAATAGAATCTCCAAAAAAATGATTTTCCATGTGAATAATTTCCCTCAACACATCTGTTCTCTCAATGGAAATGACTCTCATTATGACCTTCACATGGCCTTTGAACATTTCAAAACCAAATTTCCCTCCCATGAAAAACGCACCAAGAAATACAACAATTATCAAGGCATACCTTGCAAGCACCAGACCAAACAGGCATTTGCCAAGTTCCAAAGGCTCCAGATATCAGACTTCCATCCTCAGTGAGAATTTAATTTACCTGTGAGGATTTTTTGAACTTATATTTCTTAGCTTTTTTCATATGAAGGAATTATCTTTCTCATATTTGTGTCAGACTGTCTATCAAGATGACAATTAAAGTGTTGATAAATAATTAATGAATGAAACCAAAAGAATCTTTGAAGATATTGGGGAAGACCTTTTTCAAAGACAAATTGCAGAAATCACCCCTAATATTCAGCATCTTCAAGACTTTTTGACTGTAAAAGTCCCTTTTGATAGAATTCTCAAGAGTCAAGAGAATAAAGAATATTCTGAAGACCCGCTAGTCTGAAAAAATATCTGTGGAAGACCAAAAGGAGCCAAAAATAAAAAAATAAAAATAAAAATGGAAATGAAAATGAAAATAAAAATAAAACTAAAATTAAAAATGAAAATAAAGATAAAAATAAAAATGAAAATAAAAATAAAAATAAAAATAAAAATAAAAATAAAAATAAAAATAAAAATAAAAATAAAAATAAAAATAAAAATAAAAATAAAAATAAAAATAAAAATAAAAATAAAAATAAAAATGAAAATAAAAATAAAAATAAAAATAAAAATAAAAATAAAAATAAAAATGAAAATAAAAATAAAAATAAAAATAAAAATAAAAATAAAAATAAAAATAAAAATAAAAATAAAAATAAAAATAAAAATAAAAATAAAAATAAAAATAAAAATAAAAATAAAAATAAAAATAAAAATAAAAATAAAAATAAAAATAAAAATAAAAATAAAAATAAAAATAAAAATAAAAATAAAAATAAAAATAAAAATAAAAATAAAAATAAAAATAAAAATAAAAATAAAAATAAAAATAAAAATAAAAATAAAAATAAAAATAAAAATAAAAATAAAAATAAAAATAAAAATAAAAATAAAAATAAAAATAAAAGAGATCCCTCAAAATTTGAAACTATTGAACATCAATCCAAGAGAAAAGGAAGACCCCCATTGAAAGTGACAAGAACAACAACTTCAAGATCACAGCCACTTGCACCCCCTTAAATTATAAAATTTTAATCATCTCAATATTCAGAAGATTCTGAGGCCTCATTATCAAAATCAATCACTTGATCATATTCACTACCTTCAGAAGCCGAATTGAATGAATATGGAAAATAAGGAGTCACCCTAAGAAGTCTCAGAGGATTGTCCAAGAGTAGCACAACCTTGCAAAAGAAAGTCCCACAAGCCTTCCAAAACTTTGAAGATATATTCTGCAATTGAGTTGACCTGTGAGCATTGCCCAAGAGATTATTATATAAGTGATGAACACTCAAAGCTCTTTGTGAGTTTCTGATTCATTATAATAAAGATTTTTTTGTTTATCTTACTATTTATTGATTTTTATGACCTGATTTTATTAGGTATATGGCTCAGAAGCCTTTCCAAAGTTTATGTTGAAATATGCCTTCAAGCCCATCAATGTCCAGGGTGATGGAAGCTGTGGCTACAGAACAGTATCCCATTACATTTACAGGACTCAAGATCAACAGGGTTAGGTCAGAGGTGACTTGGCTAAAGAAATTCAAAAAATTCAAGACCTTTATGAAGCAATTAACACTTTGGTACCATCAGTATCCTCTTATTTGGACATAATTGAGTGGTATGAAGATTTTGGCCTGGCTCCAAAGAGCAAGTGGATGTCCATGCCTGATATGGTGGATCCAATTTCAAATAGGTATCAAAGACCAGTTTTCTTTCATTCCACAGTCCTATATTTCTCTTTTCCCCCTTATTTCTGTCCTCCAAATGACAATCCACCCATTTCCATCTGTTTTTTGAATAACTGTTCTCATTTTGTTCCATTGAATGTCATCATTTCTAAAACTTACCCTCTACCCCCATTACCTTAAATTTTGAATTCAATGCCCAACCATATTCTCTGGGATGGGAAGATAAATTCAAGAAACACAGGATGTTATATTCTTTGAATCTTCCTCCTCTCCCCTGAAAAAACCTGCCATTTTGGAGGTTGAGTCAGATTGATTTTTTCTGGTATATTCCATTTATTCCAATTATCCCCCTCCCCAGTCAGTTTTAGTTCTTGAATTCCACCTTGGTATCTTTTTTTATCAAACATGTGCACTTTTTCACTTAAAAATAATCATATTCCAAGCATGAAAAAAATATTGAAAAAAACACATCTTTTTGGGCATTGACTTGTCCCACCAAAAAAATCCCAAAAATTATTGGCTTCTTTGTTTTTATTCTCAAGATTCTCCCCTTCAATTTAGAAAAGGGAAATTCATAAGTGGAAATTTTTTTAATGAATTTCATAAAAATATGGGCCATTCTGCCTAATTGGATAAATTGAACAAATTTGGCAAAATAAATTGAAAAGAATTGGGGATCTTGACATCCCATATTGATAAAAATAGGGTAAAAATGTCATAAAAATCCTATAAGTAAGCCTGTGGAATTTTTTTGAAAAAAAGACCACTTATGTGAGTTTACCAACACCCATAAGAAAATTACAACAAATATATATATAATATGAAAAAGAATAAATTAAAAAAATGAAAAAAGGAAACAAAACTGAAATGAAAAATTCCAAAAGACAAATATAAATACTAAAAAAAATCAAGGCAAATAAAAAGAATAAGTAATAACAAAAATAATAAAAATGACAAAATAAAATAAATAAGGATAGATGCAATATTTAAAAAAAGCATTGAAAAAAAAACAACAAAAAAGAGAGATAACACACAAACTAACATGAAATAAAAGAAAGATAAAACTTAAAATCAAGAAAGAACAAGACCAAAAACTTAAAAAAATGAAATTAAAAATAGATAATTTGAAGTTTGAAAAGTAATTTCTTTTCCATTTTCTGTTGAGATTTTTGTCATTATTTTTAATTATTATTGGGTGTTGTTAAACAGATGTAAGCCTTTAGTGAAACTACATAAGCTCTTACATGCTTTTACCAATTTATGACCAAAACACTTAAGTAGCCTATTTTCCTAAACAAATTCCTCAGGCTTAGCTTTTAGGATTTTTTTAATTTATTTTCCACATTTTTTCCAACATGGGATGTGAATATCCGAAAAAATTTCAATTTTTTTGGGAAATTTCTCCAATTTGGCTCATGTGAAATAATGGCCTATTTTTTTAAATAAATTCATTGAAACTCTTCCCACTTATTAATTTCCATAATTTTCCTTTTGAAAGAAAGTAGAGAGCCTGGAGAATTAAAACCCAAACACCCAAAATTTTGAAGCTTTTTTGAATAGGAAAATTGTAGGCCCAAAAAGATTTTTTTTTTGTTTTTTGTTCATGTTTGTAAGGAAATTGAAATTTACATTTATGACGTAAATGTAATCAAAAAATTCAATTTATGCCATTTATGGCATTCAAAGTGTCATTATTGAATTAAAAGTGCCATAAATGGCATAAAAATGACTTAAATGGCATCAAAAGTGCCATAACAATGCCGAAAATGGAATTAACAGTGGAATTTATACCATTTATGAAATTATTTACAGTTCCATAAATGGCATCAAAAACTGAATTAAAATGAACTTTATGGAATTAACAATAGCATAACAAGGCCATGAATGGCCTTAAAAGTACCATAAATGGTTTTAACAGTGCCATTTATGGCATCAACAGTAACATAAAAATTCCATTTATAGAATTGAAAGTTGAATAAATGGAATCAACAATGACATAGAAATTCCATTTATGTCATTAACAATGCCATAAATGGCATCAACAATGGCATACAAACGCTATAGATGGTATCAACAATTCCATAAATGGCATTAAAAATTCCATAAATCGGGTTTTGCTCAATAAAGGTTCTTTTTTACTAAATTTAAATTAAAAATACATAAGGTATTATTTGTTTTTACCACATTGCTTATGTGGGTTAACCAACACCCTTATTATTAATGCTTTTTTAAGCTTTCTTTTGGTAATTGATTAAATTTAAATTATTCAAAAAAATTTACAAAGAAAAATGAAAACTTTAGAAGATAAATAATTTATCCAACAAATGAAGGTGTTCAAACCAGAATATGGAAAGTTTACAATTGTTTATCAATTTCAATGTATATAAGCTGTTAATGAATTAAGAATACACGGTGATGAGGTGTCTTCAACACCAATCAAACAATTGGAAAAGAAATAGAAGCAAAATTATATACATAAAGACCCAATTGTGTTATTGCAAGAGTTAAAAATTCCACACACAAGGAGGTTTGTATAGAAAAATAAATTTTATGATGAAAATTTTTATTATTACAAATGAAGCTGATGAATCTATGAAAAAATATTGGACTGATTCAATAATTTTCATTTCAGATTAATATCTTGCAAAATGGAGAGAACTATACAAGAATATGAAAAAAACAAATATTATTCATTATTTATTTTTACTGTTTTCTAAAGGTTTAACTCAACAATATTGGTGAAATGATATATTCCAAATAAGTATTAAGTTTAAGGAAAAAAAATGCAAATTTAATATATATAAAAGGAAAACATCTGAAATATTTGAAATAATTCTTCAAATGTATTTAAGCCATTTAATAAGAAAAAAAGATCAAGTTTGTGTGTTTATTATTAATCTGAAGGATATTTATCTTTTCTAAAAATTCTGTTAAAATATTCAATGTTTGCTCTCCAAAAAAGCTATATACAGAAATTCTTCAATGTTGTGAAAATTTGAGATAGGTCACATAAAAATGACAATTGAATAGGGGTTAAATTACTTCACATATTTTTTTGAAAAAATCAACTTCCCTTATATACAATAATTATCAATATGAAATTTTATGTATAAGTGAGTAGTTTATATGTAAATAAAGAGTAAATAAATGAAAATTCTGAGAAGTCCAGAATATTCTATTTTAATTGGGTGGAATTCTTAATTTCAAAAAATGTGGCTGAAAGTATCTGAAAAAATAATTCAAGGTTAGAACCAAGGTTAAAACTCATGTTGAAAACAGGTTGGACCTGCTACCCCCTCTGGAAGGGATAGATGTTTTTTCATGGTGACTGTTACTTATGTTAATTACTTGGATATTTAGTTCTACATCAAGAGGTTCATAAGCTAGGTTATTAGGTGTTTTTTCTAAATACCACCTGCTGACTCCATCATTACTCCTATGTAGGGCTCCTGATTTATGGACTATAGTCATATTTTCTCTATACTTTTGAATGAATAGTTTCCATATCAACATATTTTTCTGTTTGTTTCCATGTTCAAAAGCTATATCACTTGCAAAATAATTCCATAAAGATAATAGTGTAATATCTAAAGTTCACAATCAAAATATAAGCATTCCATCTAGCTGGCACCATATCTGGCTGTCTTTGGTTTGATCCGTCATGATATAGAATAAAATGGTCCTTAATTGAGCTTACCATCCATAATACAGACTTGGTGTAGGGTTGCCCCTAATACATCTACACAGGAATCAATATGAAAATTGAAGGGTAGATTCCCATAAAGAATGAGGATTTAAGGCTCTTCTGTAAGAGAATTC